>CM069910.1:6233388-6435342 GCA_036172215.1 Camellia granthamiana | reverse complement strand
TCTCTACAGTGGTCTCTCTCTCTCTCTGTCTCTCTCTCTCTCTAAAGTGAGCTCTCAGCACAACTAAATAAACAACTCATCTATAACTCACCAACACATATCACTTACACACACCACACCTCTTCACACCACACAAGCACACGTGCACTCTTCTTTGAATTCCAACACATCACTCACACACACACACAAATTTCTCAATACACTCACACCCATTTACACCCCCAATTCTAATTTCGTCCATAATTCAATTTTATGATTAAGATTAAGTTACTTAAATAACACTTAGTTTTAATAAATCTTGATTAACACATAATTAATTAATTATAACTAATCTCAAATCTCACATAGTTTAATTAGTCTATTATGACTTCCATTAGAGCCTAATTAATTATATTTAATTTTACGAATCTAAATCTGAATCTGAATCTAAATCAGATTTTTAGTTGAACTTCCAAAAAGCTCCAAATGTTAGATTAAACTTATTTCTATCCTCAATTTTGGTTTCTTAGATCATTAAGGTCTTCAATTTCAAATTAAACTTCAAAATCTTCGCCAATAAATTATATATTCAATTGAACACCTCATGAATAAATTTAATTCATAATAATCTTAATTTCTAATCTGTATAACTTAATTAACATCAATTCAGACCCAATTAATCAAATCTCAATTTTATAAATCTGAATCGAATATTTAATTGAACTCCCATATGGTCGGATACTCAAACTTAAAATAATTCAATTCACCATTTGTACTATCTTGAGTTATTTAGGCTTTCAATTTCTAATTCTAAATTAAATCATCAATAGAATCAAATACGAATCAATCTTCATAATTTTCATAAATCTCAGATTAAATTAGAATAATTGGCAATTAAAATTTAAATCTCATTAATTAATTAACTGCTAATCATTTTACGTGATGGGGTCATTACAGTTGGCATCTTGATTCCTTGTATTGCTTTGATTTGATCCGGATTTGCCTCAATTCCTCTGTAAGTCACCATGTATCCTAAGAACTTCCTTGTTCCTACACCGAAAATGCATTTCGAGGCATTGAGGCGAAGCTGATGGGTTTTTAGGATGTTGAAAACTTCTTTCAGATTCGTGAGGTGATTTGAAGCAAGCTTGCTATTTACTACCATATCATCTATGCAAGCTTTCATAGTTTGGTCAAGCTGCTCCTTGAATATTCGAGTTACCATACGTTGGTAGGTTGTTCCAGCATTCTTAAGGCCCGAACGTCATTACTCTATAGCAGTAGGTGTCTCTTGGAGTAATAAATGATGTCTTTTCTTAATCTGGGCCGAACAGTGGTATTTGGTAATAGCCGCTGTAAGCATCCAGAAAGCTTATACGCTCATGCCCTGCTGTTGAGTCTACCAGTTGGTCTATGTGAGGCAAAGGGAAACTATCTTTTGGACAGGCTTTATTGAGGCAAGTAAAGTCAACGCAGACTCTCCATTTCCTGTTCTTCTTTTTTACTACGATTGTGTTGGACAGCCATTGTGGGTACTGAATTTCTCGGATTGCCCCTGCCGCCAGGAGCTTGTCGACCTCCGCAATTACTGCTTTGGTGTGCTCAACTGAAGGTCTTCTGCTTTTTCTGCACAATAGGCCGAGCGGAAGGATTAACGTTGAGTTTATGGCAAGCAAATTCTGGATTAAACCCCGGAGTATCATATCCTGACAATGCACATACCTCCATATTTTCCCTCAACAAATCTAGCGCTGAAGTTTCTCATCAGTGCCTAGCGAGGTACTGATAAGGAAGTATTTTTTTGGGTCATCTTCCTTCACTAAAAATTTCTCCAGATCGTCTATTATCTTCTCAGCTGGGGTTCTCCCGACATCCTCCAGAACCAGTTGCTCTACTACTTCAACTGTCTGGACTTGATTGCAGAGCTGTTTAGCCTTCATGGCTGCCATGAAATAATGTTTTGATGTGACTTGGCCCCTTAAGATCTGCTTTACTCCGTGTTCTGTTGGGAAGCGAATGAGCTAGTGGTAGGTTGAGGGGACTGTTTCCATTTGATAAATCCAAGGCCGACCGAGTATAACATTGTAAGGAGACGGCGTGTTAATAACTAGGAATTCTATTTGAAGGGTCTTTGTCCCAGCCATTACTGGCAACACTATTCTATCAAATGGCCATTCAAGTTATGAATTAAAGCCAATTAACAAAGGTGCTGTTGGGGTGAGGTGTTGCTCAGAGAGACCGAGCTTCATGAACAAGTCGTAATACAATATATTTGCTGCGCAATCTTGATCTACCAAAACTCGTTTCACGTCAAATCGTTTCTCAATTCCCACAGTTATAATCAATGCGTCAGTATGTGGGTATTGAATGCCTTCCAAATCATTCTTAGTAAATGAAACAGTACATAAGGGGTTCTTAGGTATTGGTCGTTTCTTTTTTGGCACTGGTCCCACTGATATGACTTGCTGAATATGCACAGCTTTTGCAATTTCCTCTTGAATTGTCTCTTCGCGCTCGTGACTAGTTGTGCCATGAATTACATTTATTACCAATCGAGGTGGATGCTCGACGTTCGATTCTAGTAGGGGGTTCCCCAATTCGGCCAATACTTTATCCGGATCAATATAGCCTTGGAGGTGCCCAGCAGCTACCAAATCCTCCAGGTGTTGCTTCAATGCTCTGCAATTCTGAGTCATATGCCCCTTGTCTTGATGATAGGTGCATCTGAGCTTTTGGTTGTGCTGAGCTGGGTCTCCTAGCATCTTTGGCGGCCAAGTAAAGAACGACTCTCTCTTGATTTTTTCCATAATACAATAAATGGGTTCTTTAAAGACTGTAACAACTGCTTTATGAGATTTAAATTTGTCTACTTCATTCACTGTGAGTCCTCGAGGTTTCCCTCGGTCTGCTCTTCTTTTGTTCCCCCGAGTTGTCTGTTCAACAGATGCCACCTCGATGGGAATCTGATCATCTTCGAGGCAAGCGTACTGCTCAATCCGGGCGCGTAAGTCCTTCAGTGTTGTGGCTGGGCGCTTGGTAAATGATTGTCTCAACTTGCTCTCCAGATGCAGACCGTGTTTAAAAAACATTACAACCATCTGTTCACTGTAAACATTTTCCTCCAAATCATTATACCCTTCCCATTACCTTCTAGCATAATTACGCAATGTTTCCTCTTATTCCTTTCAGAGGCCGAACAAGGTGTCTGACTTTTTCAGGATTTTTGTGTTGGAAACGAATCTGGCCAGGAACTCTTCAGAGAGATGCTTCTAGTCGTAAATCGATTCGGCGGGGAGACGATCACATCATTGGAGTTCGAACTCTCCCAGGCTGGATGGAAAGACTTGGCACATCAATGCCTCGTCTTGGCTCCACAAGGACATCATCAGCTTATAATGGCTGATATGTGTTAATGGGTCTGATTTTTCATCATATGACGTGAATTTTGGTGGAGTGAACTTCTTGGAGGGTCTCATAGCTTCGATTTTCGAGGAGAAATGAGAGGAGACGAGCCGATCTGGTGCTCGATGGTCTTTCTGATGGACAATACGGTCAAGGTATTGAGCCTAATGATCTCGCCGTTGCTCATTTTGTCTGTTGCCGACCAACCAAGTGCGAAGATCTTGAGGAGGATACTCTGTCTGCTGGCTGGCCATTTTCTGCCTCTTAGCCCTTCGTCGACGTGAACCACGGGTGTGGTTGCTCTCTGCTTCACTTTACACTGGGATTGGCCGACTTTGCTGCCCAGATTCATTTCTAGGGACCTTCTTCACCGGTGGCTCTCGGGATGGGCTCTTCTGGCGCAGACAAAAGTGTTCTGCATCGGTCCTCTTCTGATTCGTCCATCATCCTTTTGAGCTTTGCTTTCAGTTCCTGTATCTCCATTCCAATGGAATCGATGATATAATCTCTATAATCTTTCTCCAACAGAAAATGGTGGGAAAAACCACCAGCACAGGGTTGTTGATGCTCAATAGATTTCGGAGTCTGGTTGTTGTTTCCGGTCTGTTCCTCCAGAACTGTCGGTGGCGCCAGGCCTTTATCCTTCGTCTTCTTCGTTTGTGGAGTCAATGCCGATGGTGGGATATCCTTAATTCCTATCGTCAGAATCAAATGCAAAACTCAGAGATGAAGGGTTTACGTTCACCGCACCAATTGTGCGTACCAAATACCGCACTAGATAATTGTGGACCACAGTTCCGTACCTGATTGGACTATCCAAGAACTGAGACCCTAAAACTGTGAGCACCGTTAAAGCTACCCGGCTGGAGTTAGCCGGATAACCCTCTGGTGTGAGAGTCAGCGATCGGAGAAAATGGAATATGCTCTCTAAGTGTAGAGAGTAATGTTTAAGTGAGTATGGTTTAGCTTTTCTTGTTACCTTCAATGTGAAGTCTTTGTAGTTTATATAGAACTTCTTACTTATTTCCCAAGATGGTTTCATGAAATTTCGGTATTGCCAGGCTTCTTTTAGCATTGCTCAAGGTAGGGGGACCACCTGGTAGCTGACAGACCTCATTTCCTTGATCAACCATTTCTGTGATTATAGGGAGAGGGGATCAGCTGAGTTGGTAGCCTGCACATGCATGCATTCACCGCTTCCACGTTTCTCTGAGAGGTTCCCTCAGCTCGGTACCGTTGTGCCTCGGCTCAGCCTTTTGTGAGACTACTTATAGAGATGGGCTGGCTCATTTAGATATCTTGGTGTGGGCTCGACCCACTTTGGTTTTTGGTGATGGGTTCAGCCCATCAATTTGATCTAGAGATTGTGTCCTGCAGCTCGGCCCAGCCCAGCGTCACGGCTGGACTAACCTTTCCACTACGAGTTGAGCCCAAGTGCTTGAAGACTTGGGCTGACTGTTAACCATGGAATTGGGCTTAACTGCTTGCCCACATATTTATCTGACTCACTTGGACTTGGGTTTAATGGATTAGGTCAGCCCAAGACTTAGATCCGACCCGTTTATATTTTGTCCCGATCCATTTATATTTTGCCCCCTTCAGTAACTAAAATTTATCTCCATTGATTTGCAAGTGTTTGCCCCCACAAATGGAGATATTTTGTAATTTTTATTAATATTGTTTGCCCATTAGAATGAACAAAGCATATAATTGTGTGAAGAAAAATAAATAAATAAATAAATAATGAATAGAAAAATAAACAAATGAAACAGAAAATAACTTTTATATACACAAGGGTCATTTTTGTTTACCCGCATTAGGGGATTGGATTGGTATTACTGTGAATCTTATCTACAATTTGTTTGGGATTAGTAGTGTGAGGGACTTAGTAACCTCTCAGTAAGGAAATTAGTTTAGTTGAGTATTAGATGAGATTAAGAAAATAATGGTTAAGAAAATAATGAGCACCTTGAATTTATTTTATATAAAAAAAAATTAATTAATTTTATTTTTTTATCAAGTGTACTTATTTATTTTAATATAAAAATAATTTATTTATTTATTTTATATAAAAATAATTTAATAATTTTATCACCAATCATCTTTTACACTATCATCAAAATAAATATATTTTTATTTAATATTTTCACTAACAATCTGTTCATTAATTATTTTTTCCATTAACAATTAACAATTTCATCCAACTTGACAAACGACAAACGTGGCCAAGGAGACTTCAAGTCCATAATTGGCCGCCCACGAAAGCTAGAAACTTGCAAACTACCCGCTCTCCAGTTACATGCCACGTGTACTAATCTACGACAAGGGCTGCTTTAGAAACTGTCACGTGTACGCATCACGGGATCCTCAGTGAGACAAAGTCGGCAGAATGTTTACACTTTTAACACGACTCAACGTTGTTTCAAGCCGTCGAGTGACTGCGACTGTAAAAAGGTTTGAATAATCAAATATTTTCTCTCTTATCTCTCTCACCTCGGTGTCTGAACCCGTGATCGCTGCTGAGTTAACTCATTCCTTCCACCGCACTCGATGTCCTCACTCGTTCCGACCATCCCAGACGACGGCGAAACAGCCGAACCTTTTCTGTTCATGCTGATTATCCTCTTCAGCGACAGCAAACGAGTCGCCGGCGACTTCCACCCCTGACTCGCAGGCGAACTCGGTCCTAACTCGTTCTCCGACTCGGTCCTCCTCGGCACCTCTATCGCCACTCCCACTACCTTCCTGCGATCACCCAACGACGTTGACGACGAACCCATGGACTCACCTTCTTCGTGGTTGCACATGGGGCAGAACCCAGAACTCGAACCGGGTTCGATCTCAGCTGGTTCATCATCACCCACAGAAACAACCACGTCGGGTTTGCTTTCCGGCAGCGGGTTGGCCGGAGATCGGCAGAGCGGACAAGTGGAGTGGGAGTGAAACCACATGTCGATGCAATCGATGTGGAAGCTGTGGTTGCATTTGGGTAAGAGACGGCCTTTCTCGTTCTCTTGGAATTCGGATAAGCACACGGCGCATTCTAGCGATCCGGGGTGGGTCTCGGCGGAGTAGACGAAGACGGGGAGGGAGCTCAGGATATGGGCGTCGAGGCCGCGAGAGGCGGATGTGACGGTGAGGGAGTTGGGTTCGAGGGTGAAGATGAGGTGGTTGCGGCGGCGGAGTTGGCGACGCCGCGAGCGGAGGAGGTAGAAGCGGGCGTAGATGTGGAGGCAGATGAGAAAGATGACTACAACGAACAGAATTAGAATTGCGCTGAGCATGACTTTGCCAGTTAGTCCATAGCCCTCTGTTGTTGCTGGCTCGTGTTCCGTTATATCGGTATTGCTACTATCCATTAGTACCATTTGATGTTTTCACACAGAGAGGGAGAGAGAATGAATGAAGTTGTGTTGTGGAGACAGGAGAGACAAGGGGGGTTTGTATTTGAGGAGAATGATGAGAGGGAAGGTTCTGGGTTATAGAGGAGGAGACTTTGATTGGAGAGAAAAGAAGAGGAAGGGTCTTGATGGTTTCAGGGTATGTTGTGGGTTAGGTTTACTTTATAGTCATAGTAGTACTACTATGGTCTCACAATCTACCACGGTTGACGCGGAATTGCTGAAATGCCAAAGGACTTGGGGGAATATAAATATCTAATATTTTATAATATTATGGTTAATGAAGAAAATAAATAAGGGACATATTATGTTAAGTATAAGAGCAGTGGTTGGGCCCCGAAAACAGGGGTGTCCCGAATGCCCCTAAACAGAAAATCAAGGCATGAGGGAAAAAAAAAACAAAGAAAAAATGGCCAAAACAACGTCGTTTTGGCCATTAGGGACATTAGGGGCAGATTCTTTAGGGGCAAAAAACATTTCTGTAAGTATAAACCTATGTTATTCCGGAAATAATGTATAATTTTCGGACTTCTTCTCCCAGTCCAATTCCAATCGCGCTTCCGACCCCCAGTGGGGCGACCCCCACTGACAACCCCCAGTGAGGTGTCGCCCCCTCATTCGTTGAAATCAAAAAAAAAAAAAAAAAAAAAAAAAATTGTTTTTTTTTTGGACCAATGAGGGAAGACCCCAGCACCCCCAGCTGGGGTCTGAAGCATTTTCGTCCAATTCGATGAGCAATTATTCACACTGCCACGTCATATATAGATCTCAAGTCATCCATGAGGGCCACTTCGGTTGATTATCAATTGAATTGAGAAGTTTTTTTTTTTTTTTCTTTCAAATAATTAGTTATTCAAATCAATTTTTATGTTACGGTGCTGAAGTTAATTACTAGCCAAATATTTAATGATTTGTTAAAGTGATTCAAACTTAAGATTTTGATTATTTATTCATATCATATTGACTATTCTTTAATAAATATGATTTAATTATAAAATTATTGATATTCAATTTGATTTTTTTACATAAATATTTTATTAAAAATATTTAAAAAATAAATAATTTAAATAACTAAAGCTTGTCATAAATTCTTAACCCTCTAATGCAATTTCTTAACTAGAGGGAAGTTGATCCTACGGCCAAAATATTCGATTTCATCCTCCAAATCCATTACTGGAAAGTGGGCTAGTTGGTGACTTTTTGTTGGAGTAGATATTCTTCTCGGTATGATTTATAAATTAATTAATTTAGTTTATTTGTTAAAAAAATATTTGATTAATAGTATTTATTTATAATTTTATATTATAACTTAAAGATAAATTATACTAACATATTTTGAGATTTAAAAAGAAATATAATAAATCTTATTGATTTAACATAACTACATTCGATACTATTAAAATTTTAATTTGCATAATAGTTAACCCTCTGTAATTCTTGTAATTCACATAATTATATTGAGTCTAACTTCAATTACCTGAACTGTTTATTTTTAAAATTTGTTAAGCAAAATATTTATGTAAAAAATCATGATAATCAAATATTGATAATTATATTTTTTGAATTACATTTGTTTTTAAAAAATGGATGATAGATATAATTTCAATAATATCTATCTAATTTTTGTCATCGAAATGTGATACAAACCTATAAATTCCGATACTCGATCATTTTTTTTTTTTTTTCATGAATATTTTATTAAATAGATCTTTAAAAATAAATGATTCAGATTTTTGAAGTCGGTCCCGAAATGGGTTCACACTGAGCCCAAATTGTTCTCTCAAATTAGATGATCAACTTAAAAAAATCCAAACCCTTTCTTATAATATAAAAACTAGCAGCAACCCGTGCTATGCACGGGAATGTATAATTTAAATAATTTATTATAGTCATTTTTGTATAATAAAATAAAAAATTCTTATAAATTTAAAATATAACAGGGAATTGTAACTAAGAAATATTTTGAATATGATAACTATCTCATACCTAAGTTCATACATTCATTTTTTTCATAAATTTGTCATTTAAAAAATTGATTATAAAATTATCTTAGTCCAAGTAGGTCATTTAGCAACTTGAACTATATTTCTATCAGACATTATTATAGCTTTAAAAACAAATAATGTAAAAATGGGTACTATTACAAATAATGTAAAAATGAACACTACTACAAATAATGTAAAAATGTTCAAAGCCCGCTTTAAAGAAAACAACAAAAAATGCACCTAGTACATATACACATAGCCATACAAAAAGAATAAAATTCATCAAACCCTTGAATCCTACAATTGGTTAACTAATTGTAACGTCGTTGATGGTTGAATGCAACTCGAATCTTAAACGCAGAGCTTGAACAAAACTTTATACCCAATATGCAAACACTAAAAAAACTCTATGGTGTGTTAGAATATATAGCTAAAATATGAAGCATTTGAAAAATAAGATAGAAATGAAATTGAAGATCATTATCAGATAGGAATAAATTTGAAGATAATTATTAGATTTAAGATTAAAATAAATTTAAAAAAGGGATCATATGAACAATATAATAAAAATAAAGTTGGAGATAATGATAGGATTGGGGATTAAAAAAAAATTTAAAAAGGAAGAAATAAGAAATAAAGATAAATGAAGATACAGGAGAAGATTAAGCAAAATAAAAAATAAAATAAAAAGAGATAAGGAGTCTTAGATAATAAAAGATTTTAAAAGTTAAAAATTTAAAATAAAAACAATATTAAAAGGAAAAAAAATGTGTTTTATTGGAGAAAAATAAGGATGAAGAAAAATTTAAAACATAATTTTGAGAGAGTGACATGTAGGAAAAAGAATATCAACTGTTTGAGAATTAAGTATTGAGACTTTGAAAATTTTAGAGTAGATACTATATTTCCTTATTTATAGTATAGATATAGATATATAGGTAAAAAGATAGATATCAAATCTAATTTGAAAAAAGATAAAAATAAAATAAACATCCTAAAAAAAAAATAAAAAAAAATAGAGAGAAATGTGGGAATTCGGTTGCTGATAATCAAAATTTTTAAAAAGATAAGATATTTATGAGAGATTATGTATGAATAGAAGATAATTTAATTTTTGTTATATCAAAATAAAGGCATATATATTTTCTTGAATAGTAGCAAAATAAATTTACACTTTTAATAAAGTTGTAATAGAATAAAATATATTTAATTTTTAAATTGCATGCTTGATGATGATTTTTTTTTTTTTTAAATACATTGATAGAAAATTTTGAAATGGATTGTAGTCAATTGTTATCATTATAGCTTACAAAAAGAATTTAATAGTGGTCAATCATTAACCAATAATTTAGGATAAAATCATGGATAGCCAATAAAAAATTAACACTTAGCAACTTAAATGTTGTAAAAATAAAAATAAAAAAATTGGAAAATTCCGAATGAAGTATTGAAATTCCTCAAATCATGTAGTTAGATATTTTGGTTAATTTTAAAATTTAAATGTTAAATCCAGTAATATTATGCTATGTGTAATAATTCAAAATTTAGATAATACACTAATAGATTTGAGCCACTTTTTTTCTTTCTAATATTGTAAAAAAAAAAAAAATCAAAATTTTAAATTAGACATGTTTAGATAAAATTTAAAGATTTTAAAATTTTTAAATTAAATATTGTTAGATGTACCAATCACTTTAAGCCAAATATATTTTTATTTTTAAATTTTAAAATTGAGAAATTGTGTTTAAGGTTTTGAAGCTGTTGTGTGTGATTATATTGTTAAGTGGGTGTATATTGGTTGTAGATAATCCGAAGAACTCTCATTTGAGAGAGCTTGAAGGAGCGAATGTGAGATTAAAGCCTTGTTTGGCATCTACTATATAATCCATCTTTTTATCTTTTTATCTTTTTTCCATCACATCACCTCTCTACTTTTCTGCACATTTTTTCGTAAAAAGACAAAAAGTACACTTTTTAGGACACCCCAAACCAACCCTAACTTTATGCAGAACTAATCTTCTTGAATTCGAGAGTTTGCACGAAGCCATTAATAAGTGTGATGGTGTGATAGACATGAGATAAAATAAATTAAATTAAATTCAAGATTTGATGAGTTTCAAATCTAATTAAATTGAAAAACAAAAAGCAAATTAAAAATTTTAAAGTAAGCAAGCTCAAATCATGCAAAATGTAATAATAAAGAAGATGAAAAGATGTGTGAATGAACTGAAAAATAATAAAAAAAGAAAAGAAATATATACACACAAAAGCAATAAATACTGGAAAAGTACATATAAAGTAAGAAATAATATTATGAGCATAAAAATGAAGAAAATGAAAAAATTTGTAGATGAACTGAAAAATATTGAAAAAATATATATATACACTCAAAGTGACAAACACTGAAAAAATGCATATAAAGTAAGAAATAATATTACACTGACCTTATAATGATTTTTGCAGATAATCAAACTTGAAAAATATGAGTTATTATGAGCAAATAAAAGATGACTGGAATAAACTGAATAGAGAAACGTGTGTGTGGAAGTTGTAGAAGTTCTTTTTTTCTTTTTTTCTTTTTTTCTTTTTTACTGACCTTGTAATGATTTTTGCAGATAATCAAACTTGAAAAATATAACAATGGAGAAGATGAGTTATTATGAGCAAATAAAAGATGACTGGAATAAAGTGAAAAGATAAACGTGTGTGTGGAAGTTGTAGAAGTTCTTGGTTTCTTTTTTTCTTTTTCTTTTTTCTTTTTTTTTTTTTTTATTTATAAAATTGAGATTGAGAATGAGATAGATATTATTGTAGGTAATGGATATGGATGAATATTTTATTATTTTGAGATAAATATTATTATTGGTGATGGATATGAATGAATATTTTATTATTTTTTAATTTTATATTTTATATAGGGAAAAGGAGTGAGAAGGCTTGAAGAATGAGAAAGGAGGTGAAGGGAAGTACCACGTAATATTTTTTTTCTTTAAAATTATAAGAATTTAGGATTCAAGTTTTGGAGCCTTTTGACTTAACAACTACATTTGGTTATATAGATAGTATAGATAGATAGATAGATTGCCCTTTTAAGTATAGAAGAGATAAACACAAAAAGAAAAAGAAAATATATATATATTTATAAAAGGTTTTTTTTTTATTATTATTATAGTTTAATCAAATAAGATAAGGGAAAAATTAATATATATTTTTTAATTTTCTTTTCTTTTATTTTCTCACATTTTATTTATTTATTCAAACATAGTGTAAAAAAACAAAAACAAAAAAAACAAAAGAAAAAAAAAAGATTATGTGGCATAATAGCATATACGTTGCGATTTACGATTGAACTCCTCGCTGGCTTCAATAATGTTGTGAATCGTTTGCGTCTGAATTACCACCGAAAGTTCGTATTGAAAGTTCCCACTGGCAGGTCTTATTAGTCTTCTGAAGGGGAATCCACTACCACTTAAAATTATAAGAAAAAAAAAAAAAACACTTAGTGCTGAATATTTAAATAATAAAATTATTGTTTTAATAATCTGTTCTCTTATTTTGTATTTGATTCAGAAATTGACATATTTATTCATTCGGTTGATCCGAATAAATCTTGATTTCCATTCGGTTGGTTAGGTTTTAAAGCTTATGATAATGCAATTTTTAAGTCAAGTTTGGTTTGAAATTTGAATATTAACCCGTGTAGACCGACTTATGTGAGTCTTTGACCCTCTGAATTTTGATTTCTCGGTCGGCTATCGGTCCAAATAACTTGTCAATCGGTTCCATTAGTGGTCCACTCACTTGTGAACCTCTTTTCTGTGAGCGTACCCAAGGTCATCATTTCACTCCCGACTTGGAGTAAATTCAAAACAGGAATTTGCTTACCATTCCGTCTCTGCTCCTTTCCTGAGCGTTTCACGCTAAGCGCTTCGATTTTGTCTTGCGCCTCTCAAGGCTTTGCTATCACTCATGACTAGTATATGTATCTCTCTATGTAGTGGTCGGACTTCTAGAAACTTCACCAAAACGCTTTCCGAAAGTGATTTTAATTATCAAAGATTACTTATTGTAATTATTTGTATTGTCATGTGATGCATACGAAACACATTTTGTATTTGAGAATACCTAAATAATCTTTGCTATCCCATTAAATTTATAATTGTTTGAGCCGGATCTGAATTTATAATGCATTAATTGAAAAAAAATGCAATTACAAGGTACTAGCGTGAACCTAATAATTTTAGTGATTGAGAGGTTATTAATAGGAAATTTTCTTTTTCTTTTTGAATTGTTATTCACACATAACTTTTTATTGTCAATATTTTATGCTTTGTCTTGTTCTAATATAAAATATAGAGCATATGAATAACAAAAGCTTCACTTTTTATATTTTTTTTCCTTACCCTTTATTTTGACGAAAGATACGTGTGCGCACTGAACACTGCACTAGATTGTGGATCGGAGCTCCGCACTTGATTGGACTATTCAGGAATTGAGGCCCTGCAACAAGGAGCACCGTCAGAGCTGCCCGGTCGGGGTTGGCCAGATGACCCCTCTGGTGTGGGAATGAGTAATCGGAGAAGAAGCCATGTGCTCTCTAAGTGCAGAGAGTTAAGTTTCAGTGAGTAGGGTTTAGTTTAGATCAGTTACCTTCAATGTGAAGTCAGTGTAGTTTATATATAACTCCTTGCTTGTTATCTAAGATGGTTTCATGGAGCTATGGTGCTGCCAGCTTTCCTTTTAGCACTGCCTAAGGTTGAAGACCATCTGATACTTGTCATAGGGTGCTTGTACTCATTGTAGCCATCCTGATAACAAACCACATTCCTTTGGTTAACTATTTCTGTGATTCTAGGCATAAGAGACCAGCTGAGGTGGCAACTTGCACATGCAAATACTCACAGCTTCCACGTTTCTCTGGTGTCTTCCTTCATCTCAGCATTGTGTGCCTCAGCTCGGCCCTCTATGGGATTACTTGTGGAGATGGGCTGGCCCAGTATGATATCTTTGTATGGGCTCAGCCCCTTTTGGGTTCTATCCAAGGGTCAGGTCCGGCGGCTCGGCCCAGCCCAGCATCGTGGCCAGACTGACCTTTCTACCACAGATTGGGCCCAGGTGCTTGAGGACTTGGGTGGATTGTTGACAATGTGATTGGGCTGAACTGACTAGCCCAATTGCTTATCCTGGTTCTCAGATCTTGAGTCTAATGGATTGGGCCGGCTCAGGGATAGGATCCAACCCATTTCGTATTTAGCCTCTTCATTTGCCCCCTAGCTCGTGCTAAGGTTCCCCTTGGAGGGAGCTATTACTCTGTACTCCAAGTGTCACGTCGCTTCAGATCTGTCCCAGTTCGGCCTTGGTGACGGTTCGATCCTGACACATACCCCCTGCATGTGTCCTTT
Source organism: Camellia granthamiana (assembly GCA_036172215.1). Classification (NCBI taxonomy): domain Eukaryota; kingdom Viridiplantae; phylum Streptophyta; class Magnoliopsida; order Ericales; family Theaceae; genus Camellia; species Camellia granthamiana. The sequence goes on along the minus strand of CM069910.1, from coordinate 6,421,173 downwards.
CATGGGGACACGTGGCGACGTGGTACTAGTGCGCCGATTTCATGCTGATGGTCGTGATTTATGTATCTTCACGCCGTTTGGTGCAATAAATGTCCGTTCCTCTGAGTTGGTCTCGTTGGTGCTCTTTCCAAACGTTCCGCTGCCGTTCTCGTTTCAGTGCCGCCTACTTACCACTGTTGTTCCAATCTCTGTAAGTTCCCTTGAGAGTCTTTTTTTCTTGTCTTTTCTCTTCTTTTTTTTTTTTTTTTTTATCTTGATCGCCCTCTTTGGCCCTTGCGCCATTGTCTCTAGCGTCTGGTTTTATTTTCTGCCTAGTCTGAGCTTCGTCTTTATACCATTAGGATTGTTTAATGGGGAAGTTTCGACCATTAGTTGATACCCCTGAGACTATGGCCATGTTTCGTTGAGACTACAGTATCCCTGATGAAGTGACCCTTTCGCTAGCAAAGGTTAACGCCAAGCACATGGGCACTAGGAGTACTGTGGCCTTCCCAGTTGCGGCCATTGTTGAGGGAGGGATTCGGTTTCCCCTCGACCCTTTGGTGCGCCAATTCTTGCACCAAGTTCAGCTTACCCCTATGCAGGTGTCTGTTAATCTGTTCCGAGTCGTCTGCAGTGTCTCTGCTCTTAACAGGTGGTTAGGTTTAAATCTGGACATCTAGGACATTTTGGGTTGCTACACTCTTTCACACAACAAGGATCACAACACGTACTACCTTCGTGTTCGTTCGGTTTATTGTCATCTTGTGACTGGTTTACATGATTCGGACAAACATAACGATGATTTTCTACAAGTCGGTGGTAATTGGGAGTTTCCTGCTGGGACTGAGTTCCAATCTGAACGGATGCACCAGAAGGATGGCTACCCAGGTTTGAGTCATTCTTTCTAGTGTTTCTGCGTTCTTTGCCTTGTTTTGAATGTTACCTTTCTTTTCTACAGATGCTTCCTGTTTTTAGTACAGGCCGAACTGAGAGAATACCGAGGCCATCAAAGCTGTTTTGAGGTACAAGAAAAGGTCCGCGCCTGAGCTATTGGATTACCAAGTGACTTATCGTTATCGTTCCACCATTCCGAAGAAAACAAGGCTCGCTGCATCTCTTCTGGATTCCGACACTGAGACTGATACATCCCTTACCCCTCTGGTCACGAATCGCCGCCGAAGCCAAGGTGTGCCGTCTGAGAGGACACCTTCTCCTGCCCCCAGTTTCGCAGGGGGTGAGTCTATGTCAAAAAAGAGGGTACTGGTGGATTTAGAAGCAGAGGCTTTTGGTTCCTCTGACGCTTTGGAGGCTCCTTTGGTAAAAGCCGAAACGAAGAGCCTCATGGATGTGAAGTTAGAGATAGGAGCCTCTGGAACTCATGCTACCACTGTCGAACCCTCTACTTCGGTTGCTGCGAGAGCGAAAAAGAGGAGGAGGGAGACCGGCAAAGCGGTAGCTGGAGAGGCTTCTGAAGATCCTGTTGAGGATGAGTCATTTGAGAAGTGGGAGCCGTCAATGTTGCATCAGGGCAGGCCCATTTCTACTTCAGATTCAGTTGTTATTTCCAGAGACTTTGCTTTTGGCAACAGCAATGGAAACCGACGAGGTAGTAGTCTTCTGTGACTCCCAGCTTATTGTGAACCAGGCAACAGGCGAGTATGCAGCCCGAGATGAAAGAATGATAGCCTATGTCAAAGAGGCTGTTAGACTGTTAGCCTTGTTTCAGGACTACTAACTACAGCAAGTTAACCGAGATGACAACAGTCATGCTAATGCCTTGGCTAACTTGGCTAGTGCAATGAAATCAAGGGAGACAAGGACAATAATGGTTAATTATTTGTCAAGACCAAATGTGGAACCACTAATCACAGAGTATGAAGCAATGTGTATGGAGATTGGTCCAAGTTGGATGGATGCAATAGTGATGTTTCTTAGGGACGGCAAGTTGCCGGATGATCGCAAAAAGGCACACAAGATTAAATTGAAGTCGGCAAGGTTTAGCCTAACAGCAGAAGGACATCTCTATAGAAGGTCCTTTACTGGCCCCATTTTGAGTTGTGTGCACCCCTCCCAAATCGAAGACTTCTTGTATGAAATACATGAAGGGGTATATGACAGCTATGCTTAGGGTAGATCACTTACTCATAGGGCCATTACTCAAGGGTATTGGTGGCCCTACATGCAGAAGGATATTGAAGCCTACGTCAGGAAGTGTGAGAAGTGTCAAAGGTTTGTACCTTTGATACATCAACTAGCAGCAGATTTGAACCCAGTATCCAGCTCTTGGTCATTTGCCCAGTGTGACATGGATCTTGTTGGACAACTGCCCCAAGCAACTAGGCAAAGGAAGTTTTTGTTATTAACAACTAATTATTTTACAAAGTGGGTAGAAACTGAACCCCTTGTGAAGATTCGGGATATTGATGTAAAGAACTTCATATGGAAGAACATCATCACCAAGTTTGAGATCCCAAGGGCAATAATAGCAGACAATGGTACACAATTTGACAGTAAGCTAATCAAGAGTTTCTGTGCAAAGTACAAAATCAAGAACTACTACTCTACTCCAAGTTTCCCTCAGAGTAATGGTCAGGTAGAAGCATCCAATAAGAGTATCTTGGATGGGATCAAAAAGAGGTTGGAGGCAGCAAATGGTGGAAGAATTGCCCAATGTAATTTAGGCATATCAGACTACGCCGAGAAGATCAATTAGGAAATCCTCATTTGCCATGGCTTATGGCACAAAAGCAGTCATCCTACTAGAAGTCGGCATCCCAGGGATTAGAGCCCAAAGAATAGAGAATGGGACTAATGAGGCATTCCTGGCACGAGATCTAGACTTACTTGAGGAGAAAAGGGAGAGAGCAGAAATTCGGTTGGGGGCATACCAGCAACAACTTGCTAGGGCTTATAACAAGAAGGTCAACCCAAGAGAGTTCAAAGTTGGGGACCTGGTGCTATGAAAAGTGGTCGGCAACAAGAAGAATCCTAGGGAGGGCAAGCTGGGTTCAAATTGGGAGGGGCCTTATAGAATCATTACGATCGCCGGTAATAGGGCATATTGGCTTGAGGACAGTAAAGGCAAAGAGTTGCCAAGATCCTGGAACACTTGCAACTTAAAGATTTTTTATCATTAGATTTTTGTTTTTATCATTAACTGAAGTAATAATAAAATTTTAGCTTGATTTTTAGTTTGAAATTTGTGTGAATGGACTGACCAGTCCTGTGGCGATGTTTCTGATTGAAACATGACAAATAACTTAGACTTATTATATGGCAGAGTTGAGTTATATTTGCATATAATAGAGTTGAACTAAGTTGGTGATATTTCTGATTGAAACATGATGAATAACTTAGGTTTATTATATGGCAAAGTTGAATTATATTTGCATATAATAGAGTTGAACTATGTTGGTGACGTTTCTGATTGAAACATGACAAATAACTTAGACTTATCATATGGCAAAGTTGAATTATACTTGCATATAATAGAGTTGAACTAAGTTGAAATAACCTAGACTTGCCATGTCGGCAGAGTTAAACTTAAAATGGAAGCAAGTGTACTTAAATCGAATTAAACATAGAAGCCAAGGTTGAAACACCTCGGCTAGTCTTTATTTGAATCTAACTTCAGCAACGGGCTATAGACACTTAATGTGAACTTAAGTGGAACTTAGGTTCACATTAGGGGGTAGGGAGCTGGAGAATGATGAATGAACTTAAAAATTTGAAGTGCTTGGGACTTGTTGAAATTTTATAAACAAAATTTATAAGTCAAAATGGGTTTAACACTTGTTGAAATTTCAGAAAAATTTACAAGTTAAAATTAGCCAAGGTTATATTGGAAAAAGTATCCAAGATACATAACTGCCGAGATGGCCAACCAGGTTACCAGGCTTGGAAATGATAGAAGGAAAAAGTCTTGATAGAAGATAGCATGTGAAAGTAAAAAGAAATGCTGAATAAATAATTGCAAAAATAATTTTGTTATTTTTGAGTGTTCGTCGAGGTCTGCTAATGGTTGGCCAAGGCAAACAGTCAAGGTTTGTATCCGAGGTATTATACCCCAGAGTTATTATACAGTTAAAGGTATACTTTGAAGAAATGCAAAAATATTCTAAGTATGGGAGCGTGAAAGGCATGAAAGAAAGCAGTAAAGCCTACAAACATTCAACACTTAAAAGAAAGGAGGAGACTTACATTCAAAAAAGATTACTTTTTCAATTACAAAAGGGCCACATCGGCCAAATATGAAGCTAAACATTATTCAGACAAAACAAAATACAACTGAAAGAAGAAAGAGTACAAAGAAAAGATGAAATATCCTAAGTACTAGGATTGGTCTGTGATTTCTAAACCTCGGCTGGCGGTGTTGCATTTTTTTCGGCTGCTATCTCAGTATCTATTTCTAGCAAAGTCTGATCCAGACTCCTTTCGGCGTAGTGGACCTCAGCCTCAGAGGTGGTTGCTTTGGGAGAGACGCCCTTGGAACCCAAGTCATTCTCTTCATCTTGAGTCAAGTATATTTTCTCATTGAGGGTAAGAGACTTGGCATCAGCGGCAGCCTCCTTCTCCATTTCATCAGCTTCACCATCCTCGGCATCATCTTCATCGGCTTCATCACCAGAGTCCTTGGGCTCTGGAGAGAAAGGCACTTGAAACTGACTGATGTCGTAGAGGTCGGAATCCACTGGAACAGATAACTTATTGAGCATCGTCGTCTAACCAAGGTAATAATCTTGGTTACAAGCCAGGTTGACTTGCCCTTTGTATTGATCTCAGATGGCGGCTTGCCCTTCTTCAAAAGCTTTCTCATCGGTCGCCTTGACCTCGGCTTCCTTTGAGTCAAGGGCCTCTTGAAGCTTGGCCTCTAAATTGGCTGCCTTGGCCTTGGCAACCTCAAGATTGGCTCTGGCGGCCTCGACTTTAGTATCGGCCTTTTTTGCTTTTTCATCGGCCAAATCTTGAGTAACTTCGGAAGCCTTGGCTTGATCCGCCAAGACTCGATTGTTGGCCTCAGCTTGATTGAGTGAGGAGAGGAGCTTGGCAGGTTCTTTTGTCTTCTTTACCAACTCTTTCCTTGTCATCTCGGTCTTGACAACGTAAGAGTAAGCATGCTGGATGGCCTACAAAGAAGTAAAATAGATTAGTGAGATTTGACTAAGTATAAAAAGATCACAAAAGAGTAAAAAAGAGACTTACCAAGACCAAGTGTTGTATCATAAGGGTGAAGTTTTCATATTCATGCAGTTCGGCCATACGGTTCATGTCTTCTGGTAAAAGAACAATGTTTGACAAGGCTGCGCTGACTTCAAGATTCATTGCGCTGTCACCGGCTGTCAGGGGTCTGTCATCCACCATGACCTCGGGAGCCCAAGTCATATTGCGAGGGAAGCTTTGGCTACCCTCAGGTTGGTCGGACCTCAGCCTTTTGGGCAGTTGGGAATTAGGTGCATCAACCCCGGCTAGCCTTTTCTAGGCTGCCGTTTGACTCTTCTCTACCTCGGCGAATTTCAAAATTAGCACAGTATCCTCAGAGTCAATTTAAGTCACTGTGATCTTGGCCTTGGCCTTCTTCAACCTTTTTGGCTTTGGCTTTGTTTGGAATGGAGAAGGCGAGGATTGCATCGTCACAACCCCGGGGATATCGACAAGGAGATCCTCAACAATGGCTGGTTTTCAGCCCATCTCTTCTGCAGTGGCGGCTACAGTGACTTTGGTGCCAAAACGGATTGTTGGGAATGCAGTAGGTGGGTTTGTTGGATCGTAAGCCGACGCCTCAGTGTTTTGGCATTTATGGCTACAAGTTCTGCCTACAGGAGGAAAGAGTGGAGCTCGGTGTTGGCGTTAGCGTTAGGCTGGAGGAATCAGTTGGGGAGCAGATGTTTATGGCTGCTCCGCTGGATCAGAAGTTGAGGCTTGATCAGGCCTTGGCGATGAAGTAGTAGGGAGAGATGTTGCGGAAGGTTGAGATTTGCTCTTTTGAGGGACGTCGGGCAGGGCCGACTTGTAAATTGGAATATAGTTCAGTAGAAGAGGCACATTGCGCTTCTGCATAGGGGGATCTAACAGCCTCTTTAGATCTCGGCTAGGAACGAATGATTGTCGAAATCCCTTTGCCAACGGGAGAAGAGCTGCAAAAAATAGTAAGAAGACAAAAGTATTTAGATAAAGATATATCGAGTTGACAAGTCCTAACAGAAATGTGATTAGAAGAATGACTCAGTCCTTACCATCACCCTCTTTAAACACCGTTCTGCTCAGAAGATAGAGCTGGAGGTCGTCATCAGGTAAGAACTCCGAGTTGCCTGAGACGATGAAGCAATCATCTCCAGCACCCTTGTTGGAGTCTAGGAGGTTGGCTATTAGTTTGAAGGCGGTGGATCTGGGCTTGAGGTAGTATATGTAGCCTTTTTCAGATTTAAGGCCACACATGGTGTGTAACAACCCCCATACTGTTTACCGATAAACCACTGAATTACCTACTGATTACTGTTAAACTGGACTGCTTATGACTGATAATTGAACTAACTGAAGTACTGAACGGACTGATTGAAAATTGGAACTGAATTGACTGAGCATATCTATTGTATTGCATTTTTATCTTTTCGATCATTTGATTATCTGTTTGTGTTTCTATGTTTAAACTGCAAATTGAAGGCCTTATCGGCGGCCAAACTGAGAATTGTTTAGTGTTTCATGATCAGTAGGATTTATGTGATTTTATGGTGTATTTATCTAAAATGTGGTTAGGAATGATTAAACTAGATTAAATAAAGCCAATTAATAGAGCTGCATTAATTACGGAATTGCCATTCAGTGGGGCATTTGTTTATTCATGTTTGAGGCCTTGATTACACTTGAACAAATTCATCTCCTCAGCCCTTATTCTTGCTATAGCCGGCCATAGAGGAGAATTAGAGAGAGAGGGAGAGAAGTAAGAGGGAATTGGGTTCAACTTGTAGAATTGCTTGGAAATTGAAGATTGAATTCAAAATTTTGCTTCCATTCTTGAATACAAGACTTAGGTAAGTGAATATAACCCTCTAATTGAGAGTTTAAGCTAATTCTTGCATGATCCTTGCCTAATTGTAGAGTTAAGTCTTGTTCTAGTTCATACATGTAAGATTATGCTAGAATTCATGCATGCATGTTTGTAAGGATGAGTTTTGAGTTGAATTCATGGTAGAATTGTACATGCATGCTCATGTTTAAGCTTAGTCCATGATTTCAACTTGTTTTTGGTATTAATGGCTCACTAGAACATCAAATTGGAGCTTTAAAATGGTTGGATTTCATGCATGTTTGCATTTCTCCATGTTCATGAAAATGGGTTTGAAAAATGGTTTTAATTGACTCACCTTTGGGGCTTGAATTCATAAATTGAGCTTTGAAACTTGTTATACATTGAATCTAGATGTGTTTTCCAGAATTTGGGCCCAAGAGGTCGAGTTTTGAGTGAAAGAATGCTTGGTTTGAGCTTAGGAGACAAATCTGGAAATTCCAGAATTTGGCTTCTTCGCTCGAGCGAAGGATTCTTCGCTCGAGCGACCAACCTTTGTTCGAAGCTACACTCGAGCGTAGGATTGGTGGCTCGAGCGTAAAATTTCAACATCCAGTACTTTTACTGTTTCAGCAGCTCGCTCGAGCGAAGGATTTCTCGCTCGAGCGAAGCCTTTGATTTTGGAAGCTCGCTCGAGCGAAGGAAAGCTCGCTCGAGCGAGGCTCCTATTTTCAGCAAACTTTGCAAAATGTTTTCTAAGTGTATTTTTGCATCCTCATCCCATTCTAGGCATTCTTAGGCCTAGTTTAAGACATCTTAATGAGGATATAGATGTAGAACACACCAAGGCAAATTAAGGATTAAATTATGATATTTCCCAACTGTGTAGCTTAGTGTGTGTTCAACCTGTGAACTGTGTAGGGTTGGCGACCGGGGAGTCACGCTCTAGCATATTGTAGCCCAAACTCTGTGAGTAACAATTGTGTAAAGATATGTTCAACTGAGAATGTTTTCTGACTGATTAACCGAACTGTTTTCTGAATTGATTATTGTTAATTGACTGAATGTATGTCCTATATTCTGAAATGTACTGTGGCATCCTTAGCCCCTACTGTTTACTGTTACTGTTACAGAGATCTCTGTCGGTTCCCTCGTGGAACCACTACTGTTTACTGATTGATGGCCATCATTACTGTTCGGTCTTTAAGACCTACTATTTACTGCTATGCTAATGGATGTACCACATATGACTGAATAACTGTTCTGACTGAAAGACTGAATTATTGTTTAATGAACTGTTTTCATTACTGTAAGGACATTTCATTCTTAACCTCTTTACGCATTATGTTATTCACTGGGCTTAGCTCACTGTTTTTATATATATGTAGGTGCTCAGCCACCAGATCAGAGCTAGGAGCGTGGGTTAGACTCCAGTTTTGTCAAGCCAGCCTATGTGCCTCACTGCGAGGTTCCGAGTTGCCATGTTATGGCTTTGGGGTGTTTTGTTTTTCCCCCGTCTGTCTCCGTACTGTTTTGGATTACTGTATAGACTGTCAGCTACTAACTATACTGTTATCAAGGGATTAGGTCCCTATACTGTGTGACTGTAAATTTTGTATAGACTGTACTGTTTGAATGTATGAATGCATGAAAAATCTTTTTGGCATACAGACTGTCACAGCTCAATGGACACTGTTTATTTACTGTATTGGCTTCCGCCAGGCCTTGAACTCTGTTTTACTGTACTACTGTTAAGCAGGCCTTTGGTAATCTCGGATTACTGACCGGTTACGGTGCTAAACCCATAGGGCCGGGTTTGGGTCGTGACAGAGTGGTATCAGAGCGATACTTAACCATGAGTTATATCCCACACACGTGTCCAAATGAGCTATAAGGTGTCCTAGAAAAGTGATTAGGGCATTTCATGAACTTGAAAAGTGTGTGGCTATGTTATGACTGAATACATGTTAATGTGATAACTGACTAAATATGCAACTGTTTATGTTATAATTGTTATAACTGTTATAACTGTTTATAGTGAAATGGACAATGCAAATGAACCTAAATCCTCATCTACTGAGGCAAGAATGGCAAGAATGGAAAGAATGATGGAATTGATAACTACTAGACTTAAGCAACAACAGAATCAACAGCCCCCACCTCCTCCTCCTCCGGTACAGCCGGAACCTAATGTAAATGTGAATGATGGGGACATAATTGCTCTCACCCATAAATTCAGCAAGATGAAACCGTCATCCTTTCAGGGAGGCCTTGAACCGCTAAAGGCTGAAGCTTGGGTGCTTGAAACAGAAAAACTATTTGAAGTATTTCCGTGCTCAGAAGCGAATAAAGTACTGTTAGCTACCTTCACCCTACAAGAAGAAGCTAGAAGGTGGTAGATGTTGATCCGTGATACAAATACTGTTATGACTTGGGCTCAGTTCAAGGAGTCCTTCTTTGAAAAGTACTTCCCACAGTGCGTCAGGGATAGGAAAGTAACTGAATTTGAACAACTGAAACAGGGTACAATGTCTGTGGCTGAATATGAAACGAAATTTACCGAGCTTGCTAGATATGCGCCACATATGGTGGACACTGAATATAAGAAGGCCAGGAAATTTGAAGGCGGCCTTAATGTTGCAATACTTGACCGAATAAATGTTTTGAAACTACCGACTTTTGTGGGTGTTCTCGACCGGGCATTGATGGCCGAGTCGAACATTGCAGCAGTGAAACAATCTGAAACACCAACAACTGAATGGCATGGAAAAAGGCAGGGTTTCAAATTCAAGAAAGGCAAGCACAACCCTTCCAACAAGAAACAGAATACGGGGTCAACAACTAGCCCCAGCCAAGGGAGTGGGTTCATTCCACCCTGCTCTGTATGTGGCAACAAGCATAAAGGGGTTTGTCACAAAATATCCGGAGCCTGTTATAGATGTGGCAAAGTGGGCCACATGGTTAGAGACTGTCCCTCTGCTCCGCAAGCCAGTAGCAAAGCTGCACCAAGCGCAACAGCATCAACTGCAGCACCAAAGCCTAACCCCAAAGCTACCGGGAAAGAGCCTATGAGGCAGGGCCGAGTGTTTGCCCTAGTACCGGGAGACGTGCAAAATACTGAGACCGTTGTGTCAGGTATCCTCTCTATTTGTACACAAAATGCATATGTATTGATTGATTCGGGGTCTACACATTCTTATGTGTCGCATGCTTTTTCACGGAAATTGAATAGACCCTTAGAACCCATGAATTATCTGCTAGCATGATGGAGTCCTTCTCCCCAGCTAACCTGAGGTGAACATCGACTGGAATGCAGAACTCTCGACAGAAATACTCTATTTTTTCTGGGATGTCTACTCTCCACCTAAACATTCCTATGATGTCAGCTTAGGGTGAATTGGTGCACAATTCAGGTATGGGTTTGAGATGATCTCGGCTAAACCCTAATCTGGCAGTTTCTAGGGTTTTTTGGGATCTAAGGGGGGTTTTGGTTCAATTTTTCCTAAGAATACGATTTCTATCAAATCCCAAACCAAAATTTATGCGGAAACAAGAAATCAAAGACAAGAATCTGGAAGTCAGCAAGAAAAATAGAAAAGAACATGGTTTAGACTCAAGCAAATAAACAAAAAATCAAGAACACTGAGTAAGTGTGTGCAGATGTGCAAAGGCTAATAAGTGGCAAAGTTCTTAAAAGCTTCAAATTTATGAACACTACGAATCACAAACAATGTGCATAAAACAGAGTGGTATATTGAATAGCATACAGCAACAAGATTCGTACAAATGGGCAACACAAATTAACATTCAAGAGACATAATGACGAACTTCGAAACACGAAACAGATTCAAGAAATGATTCATAATAGAAGAAAAAACCAAATACAACTATGATAACGGGTCCAATAGTAACAGAATAGACATGTGGCAAAGAAGGAACCTATTCAGATCAATAGAAGACTGAAGTTAAAGAAAAAGAAGTCAAGAACTTACTGAATAAGGCCGAGAACGTAGACGCTGGTTTGAGGTTCGCCGGAATTGGATGAAAATGAAAACTGCGACCAAGCAATGAAAAGTTCATCGAAAGAGATGAAGCATGGATTCGGAGCTTTGAAGAAACAATAGTAGCGGTTCGAGAATGGAAGGTTGAAGAGATAAAATCTGTGAAACGAGGGAGATTGAATTTTTTGCAAAAATGAAACGATAGAGAAAGAGAAATTGTTTTTGTTAAAAATTCGAAAGGGCAGCAAACCATAATGATCTGCCTTGGACGAAGTGTCTGTCTGGCGGCATGCACAAAAGCGATGCAACTTGATAGCGCGTGTCAAGTACGAATCAATAAGAGAAGGACGCGTGGCAGAAACGGTTGAGAAAATCGTACGTGACAGCTCATGCGCGGATAGAACTCTTGGAATTCTTGATTTAATGAAGCAAAAACCTCGACTAGAGGAGCGATCTCGGTTAAGGAACTCGAAGAACTTGGTTCTTGATTCTTGGTTATTGATAAAGTAGATTGCAGAGTCTTGGTTATATGCAGCTGAAGAGTGATGATCTCGGTCATAAAGGATAGATTGAGTCTTAGCCGACGTGCTATATGGACAAACGGTATAGGTTCCATCATCTTAGGTTGCCGAGGTAATAGAACATAGGGGTCAATTGTGGGGGGCATATTTTGTGAATAACAGCACCTGGCCGAGATGACGCCGATGTGTCAGCCAGAATGCCACGTGGTTTAGTCATGATACCGAGGTGATCTCGGTTAGACCAAGGTTATCTGCGGAGATATTAGAACCTGAGATGTCCAAGATTGGGGAAGACCTCAGTCTGGATAAAGGTAAAACTCTTAGAGAGTTTATCTTTATCTAGCTGGGAGTCCAAGATGAGCATTGAGCCAGAATCCATTGAAGCTAGGCTTCTATAGGGATCAAGTTAGTACTGGCTATAAAAGTAAGTCACCTTCGTGGGTCTAAGGTACGCTTTTTGTATTCTGACTAGTGAGTTAAGATTATTTGCTATCTTTGAGAGATTACTAAGTATTGACTTAATCGTCGGAGTACCCCCGGGTAGACGAACCACCGCCGGAGTCTTATCTTTCTGTGACAAGTTGTTCAAGCGTCATCTATTCTACCTGTGCTCTCCTGCTGAGTTCCTATTTGGCAGTGTGGTCGGAAATCAACACTTACAGGTATGTAACACAAACCAAGACAACAAAAGGGTCAATAATGCATTCCACATTCCCAATTGTGCTAGTGGCATAGAGTTTCTTGTTTTTCATTGACAGTGAAAATATGGCCATGAAAATTGAAAATGACAAGTTTATTCGCACAAATTTTTTATGTAGTAATTATGCGCCTGTTCGGCACAACTTATTTTCAACTTAAATCCACTTATAGCTTAAAATAAGTGGTTTTGGAGTGTTTGGTGTAGCTTAATGGGTGTAAATTATAGCTTTTTATAAGTGGGAAATGAGCTTTTTGGTTGAGTGGGGGAAGGGGTGCTTAATTTTCAGCTTAACCGGCAAGTTGCATGCGAAAGACTTAAATGCCCTTCATACTTTGAAGTAATTACAAGTGAACCAGGTATATAAATAAAATACACTCATTTTCTCCCTCTTACGAAAGGACTCTGGCGATTTTCGGTGGACAGAAGCGATTTCCGGCGACGAATGGAGCGATTTTCGACACTCATTTTCTCCCTCAACACAGCACAACATCCATATCTGTTCTGTCGCGACCTCTCTTCTCTCTCTCTCTCGCGATCGAGTGGAAATCGTAGCGCCGTCGTAATCTCGATCTACCCGTCATGATCGCGAGTCGCGATCTCTTTTCTCTCTCTCTCTCTCTCTCATGAACCAGAGGAAACCCTAGTGCGCCACGATTGCGATCTGTCCCGTCGCGATCATGATCTCTTCTCTCTCTCTCTCTCTCTCTCTCTCTCTCTCGCGCACGAACCAGAGGCGATGAAACCTTAGCTCCTCAATCTGAAACACTAACCATTGTCTCTGGTCCGTCGTTTCGCCATCGTCGTTTTGCCACCGGCGACGTACGGACGAAGATGAGAAGAAAAGTAAAATAATTTTAGAATTAAAAAATAATTTTAGTATTAAATAATTAAAATAATTGTAGAAAAAAATAAATATTAATAAAAAATAATTGATAGAATTAAATAATTTTAGTATTAAAAAATAAATATTAATAAACTAAAATGTTAATAAATATTAATGTATTAATATATTAAATATTAATAAATTAGTATTAATATATTAATTAATATTAATGGATACTAATTAATAACAATTGTTTATTATTAATATTAATTGATTCTAAAAATGAAAATAATAATAATAATAATTAATCCATTAATTGACACTAATAATAATAATTTTACTAAGAATAATAATAATATGAAAAATAATAATAATAATAATAATAATAATAATAATAATTGATGGACAATTGATGATAATTTTAATAATTGATGAACAAATTAATAATAATAATAATAATAATAATAATAATTGATGAGCAATTGATAATTTTTATACTAAAATCAAAATTAATAATAATAAAAAAAAGAAATACAGATATAAATAATAAAAATGAATATATGAAAATAGTATGTAATGAAATCACAACATTAATATAAATTAGAACATGAATATTAATTTTAATGAATTAATAAATCTAAAAAAATTAACAAAGAAAGAAGAGAAGAAAAAAAAAATTAAAAAGAAAAGAAAATAAGGTGAAAAAGAAAAGAAAATAAAATAAAATAAAATGAAAAAGAAAAAGAAAAAAATGTATTATATATTAAATCACAAAATTTATATCTTATAAGGGCAAAAATGACAATTATACAGTAAAAAATTATTTTACAGCTTATTTATCAAACACTACTTTGCTGCTTAAATCTATAATCCCACAGCTGCACCAAACAGGTTACCAGCTTATGTTCACAGCTATAAGTTATAACTGTTAAGTTATAATTTATAATCACTTTCTCACAATTCTATCAAACGGGGCCTATGATCTGAATAATATGGCATTGTAGTTTTAAAATTTTAAGTCATTTTAATAGATTTGTTCTAAAGTGATGAAATTAACACTTATCATGTTATTATGCATATATATATATATATATATATTTGTATAATTTATATTATTCAATTGAAATTTGATCTATGAGGTGCAGAGAAATTGGCAATGCACATCTAATTTAAGATCTCCTACTTGTCTTAATGTGTTCCCAGTGGTGCCTTTGTACTCATTTAAATAAATATGAATCTTTTGGCTTATAGCGCATATCATTACTCATTGATCGTAGGGCTGGGTAAAGTATTCTTAAAATTCGTAATTCGATCCAATTCAGTCTAATTTAATAGGTTTAGATTGGTTTTTTGAATTCGTGGTTCGGTTCCGGATTAAAAAATTAAAAATTCGTAATTCACAGATTGGTTCCAGATTGAACCTCACGGTTCCGGATTGGAACCAATCCGGACCGTATACAAATAGTCTATATTTTTATTATACACCCTCTTCTATAGTATCTTCTCTTATTTTATATAAAACTTAAATCTAAACCTAAACTCACATAGTATCTTCTTTTATTACTTTTGTTTACTAGTTTTTAGCGTTAATTTGTAATAGTTCTAATACTTATGGTGGAACTAGTTTTCTTATGATTGTTTAAATTCTAGAACAATATGTCGCTATTATGAAAAGGCATGTTGCTATTGTAAAACTAATATGATGTTATATTTATATTTTTATAAAATTAAAGTGTTATATATGTATTTTTTGTTATTTAATTATGTAAATCCATAGTCCTAAACCGATCCAATCCATGTTTAAATGGATTAGTTCGGATTGGTTTCACGATTTAAACGGATTGGATTGGTTCTAATTTTTCAAGAACCGTAGATAAAGAATTGGTTTTGATTTTATCCCAATCCAATCCAATCCGGACAATGCTCACCCCTAATTGATCGGGTTGCATGTATGTATTACTGCAAATAAATTATTCAGTGCTTTATGTTAGTTGATCCTACCTCAAATATTAGGTGGTGATATGATTTATTTAATTGGTTTAGAGCATTAGGTAATCTATGCCACCAGATGCATCTATAGTACTTAATAATTTTAGGTGAAAAAAAAAATCATTATAATGCTGTGTTGGTAGATTATTTTTAAAAAAAATTATCATAAATTGCATTTTCTTATGAGGCGATGACAATTTGTATCATAATTTTTATGACAATTTTGTGGTCAAATATTGAATTGTGTGTTCATTTTAGAGTAGGTATTAAATATTTATATGATTTGAAAAATAAAGAATGGGACGGATAAATCATTAAAAATATTATTAAATAGGCTTACCACCATCTAATATTACGTAAATAATTTCTGATATTTAAATGTTTATTCAAGTTTGGCAAGTAAAGCAAATTTAACTTTTAGGCCTCTTAAAATATACAATGTAGTACTGGTGTGGGCTCATATATTGGGGTAGATTACACTAACAACTCATGAGGTTTGGTTTAATTATATCTCACCCTTTGACGGTATACAAATTATATTTCTACCATTGTAGTTAATAGTCTTATTTTATAAACCTCCCTACTTATATAAGAGGCAATAACTCATAGTAGAAAAATAAAAAAAATTACATTGAAAAAAAAAAAAAAGTAAAGCAAAGGAAAGGAAGAAAAAAAAATAGAAGCAAAGCAAAGTAAGAAAAGAAAGAATGCATGAGTTCAATGTTTTCATTTTGTCTAAATTATTACAATGATAGGAAGGTTGGTATAACTTTCCAAACGTCAAAAGGTGATATGTATTAAATCCAAACTTCAGAATATGTAAGTATAATTTACCCAATATATTAATTATGGGCCCTCCACAAATAGTTACAACCTAAAGTTGACTCGAATAGCCAAGGAATGAATTTGATTTTTAAATTCTATAAGATAGTGAATAATGTTAGAAATTTTTTTTAAAAAAATTATTAAAAATTATCAAAAGTATTATGTGAAAATTTTGATAACTCTTTTTTTTTTTTTTTTTTTTAAGTTTCTGACATTTATGTAACTTTTGAATGGGCACTCTTAATGATATTTCCAAACTTTTAATTTGTGATTACATTTATATACTAATTAATATATCAATCAAAATACAAGTTACATCTGGATTCTACTACTTGATATTAAACTCTTGTCTATTTGATATATTTGTTGTATATTATAACTAATATTTCTATAAAAATAATGTTATATATATCAATTAGTATACTAACTAGTGTAGCAATGGATGATGTGACATAATTTAAGAGGTTTTTGATATTTGTAATATAATTAATGAGTGTGATCAATAATAATGTCATAACTAATATTGATAAATTAATTAGTATACTAATTAGTGCATATAACATTACCATTTCTACAATTATTAACATGTTTTTGCTAAAGAGAAATGTTATGGACACTAACATTCTTATTAATTATCTTACCAGCAAATTTGATTGACTCCACCAAATCTGATGAATGTATTAGTAAAGGTGATATTTAATCAATTCAGTATTTAAAAGTAAGCGTATTAAATAAAAATAAAATAAAAAACATTAATATTCATAATTATGGTTATAATTTACAAGTATGCCAATACAATAGCATTCTTATAACAAATTTTGTATAAATTTATTCAGTGTGTTTGGTTTTTTGAATTAAGTTTTTTAAAAATTGAGTTTTTTGGTTTTTGTATTTTTTTGTTTTTAGTGAATATTTTTAAAATTTTAAACATTTTTTTTACTTTTTTAGATGCACCTTACTTAGATGTATCTAAAAAGTAAAAAATTTGTGAAAAAATATTTTAAAAAATTAATAAATACATAAAAATATAAAAAATGTACTGAATTCTTGTATTTTTTTGTATTTTTGGTATTTAGTGAATTTTTAAAAGTTTTTTTTAGATTTTTTTTTACTTTTAGGCGTATTTATGTTAGGTGTGTCAAAAAATAAAAAAAAAATTGCTTAAAATATTAAAAAAAATTAGTAAAAACAAAAAAACATGAAAAATAAAAAAATAGAATTTTCTGAAAAGTGTTTTTGGAAAAATGGAACCAAGCAAGCTAATTAATATTTTAATATCTATCTATACTATATATTAAGCAAAAGGAGATTTTTAACCCCAAGCCTTGTGGGAGCTCTAATCTCCCAATCTAAATTTTTTGATTTTTTGATTTAAAAAAATAAAAAAAAAACCTTTGCATTTATTAACTTCTCCCAACCCCCAAGTCTTACCCTCATAATAACACTTTAATGTATTAAGAACAAGCATAAAAAAAATTTCTTGAAAAGTCCCAACACATATGATTATTATCCCTCATAATAACACTTTAATACATTAAAATTTCTTGAAAAGTCTAATACATATGATTATTATCAAAATGTTAAACTTTAATATAATATAATAAAAAAAAGAAGACATTTAATTCATTGAAAAGTCCAACACATATGATTATTATCAAAATATTAAACTTTAATATAATATAATAAAAAAAAAGACATTTAATTCCTTGAAAAGTCTAACACATATGATTATTATCAAAATATTAAATTTTAATATAATATAAAAAAGGAAAAAAAGAAGACATTTAAAAAAATAAAATAAAAAGACATTTAAAAATCGCAATTCACATATATAGATAATTGTAAATATATTAAGGAAAATGGGGTTTCTAAACCCCAAGTCTTGTGGGAGTTTCAATCTCTCAATCTTAATTTTCTAAATTTTTGATTTAAAAAAAAAAAAAAAAAAAACCTCAGCATTTATTGATTTGGTCAAAATCCCCTTATTAGCATTTATTAACTTTTTCCAATCCACATGTCTGCATTTATTGATTTGGTCAAAATCCCTAATTAGCATTTAAAATCCCCTCATACAAATAATTATAGATACAACCCGTGCATAGTTACTGCAGTAACTTTTTTAATTTCTCCTGTATACTATGATTAGTGATAAGATTGTTAAATTATTTTTATAAAAAATCTTAAAAAAACATAATTTATATATTAAAAAAAATTAAAACAAATATAAATATTTATAATTATTTCGTGCATAACAAGAGTGATAGGCTAGTTTTGTATTAAAAATAAGAGTAATTTTATTAGTATATACGGGTAAAACATATTAAGAATGTTTTAAAAAATTATTTATTATTTATTATGCACACTTTTATAAACAAATCAAAAAAAAATGTACACGCACCGGCTTTTTTCAAGTTGTCCCTAGAGGTGAAAAAATTGTTCAATGCGTATCATAAACTATTAATGTTCTATTCGTGTTATGCAAAGAGTTGTGTTTATAATTATTTATATATATATTTAAATTATGATTTTTAAATTTTTTTTTTGCGCACAAAAAAAAATATAATAAATGTAACATATGTTCTGATGATGCAGTTTTTTTGACAAGAGATGGGTCGGGTTGGTCTAAGCTTCCAACAGGTCTGTTGGCCTTGAAGTCCGCGGAGCCCTCCTGCAAAAAGGTCCAAAGGGCAAGGTAATCCCCCGGCAGACCCTCCAACGATCAGGTTAGAATTTGAGAGATTGACTAAGTAGAGAGAGAGAAGAGGGGAAGAAAAAAACTTAACCTTTGATGTGTCTCGGAAACTTCCTTATATCCTTTGCTCATCATTTCCTTGTTTATTCTAGCCTGTTATGTTGGCCGAAAGTCTATGTTGTAGCTTGCATTGTTCATGGTGAGTCTGTATATTCTGACGTGAGGAGGTTGTCACATTTAATGATGTAAGAGCCTCATTAATGGCTGATGTGTGGTGCAATAACTTTGCAGGATCTTTATCTGCTTATACGTCTAGGCCCCTATTTGGCAAGTGTTTGAATGTTATTGGTTCTGGCCTAGTATTGATGTTATTGGGCTTTGGTCGCAAGAATGTGGACTGGGCCTTAATCCGTGGGTTGGGCCCTCCTAGGTGCCCATCGGTATCAATAGTTCCCCATTCTGAAGTGCAACTTTAGCCCAACGAAGGGAATAAGAAAAGTGGTGGGGACAGGTGGAGAGCGATCAAGCGGCGAGGTTACCGACAGTTGGGAAGGCCGACCGCGAGCGACTGAGAGGAGGGCCGACCATGAAGGTGGCTGATCGGGATGGCCAGACGAGATGAGGGTTGACCGCAAAGGTGGCCGATCGGGATGGCTGCACAGGAGGAGGTCCGACCGTGAACGTGGCCGAGCTGAATGGCCGACCGGGAGGAAGGTCGACCGCGAAGGTGGCCGATCAGAATGGTCGAACAGGAGGAGGTCCGACCGTGAACGTGGCCAAACTGAATGGCCGACCGGGAGGAGGGTCGACCGCGAAGGTAGCCAATTGAGATGGCCGAATGGGAGGAGTACCGATCGCGAAGGTGGCCGAGCGAGATGGCCAACTGGGAGGTGGCCCGACCCCAAAGGTGGCCGAGCAGAATGGCCGACCGGGGGGTGGCTGAGAAAAGAGTGACGGCGCGCGGGGCTCGGGAGGGGTAAAAGCATGTGTTGATATGAAGTGAAATAGACGGGGAAGAGGAAAGAGAATTAGTAGGGCGAGGATAGGACTGTGGCCATACACGTGGTACAACATGGACCGCTGAGGAGGGAGACAAATAGGGTGTATGAGGAGAAGGGTTTTGGTAAAGTGGGTTTTTGAAAAGGCGGGGGTTTAATTGGTGTGCGAAATTTCAAACTGGCGAGTTTTAACCGCGATCCTTGGGGGATAGGTAAACATTGGGCTTTTGGACTAGTGCGTTTTACTTACTTGATTGCAAAAAATCAGCGCATTCCAGATTTAAGTGACTTTATCGCAGGAGATTCGCCTGTCTAGTATATTGCAAATTTTCTGGCTCCCGCAACCGAAGCAATAGTGAGAAACGTGAAAGAGATGGCATAATGTAAAGCGCCAGCCATGGGAGTGGATGCACTAGAAGAGAATGATGGGGTAGAGTTGGCGAAGCAGTATAGGGCAGGAAGGAGGGTGGAAAGAGGGGCGGAGCGGCCGGCGCGACCCCTGGGGTCAACAATGATCTTGGCAATGTAGCTAATTAGTCAAGTGGCGCCGAACCACTAACATACGAAGGCGGACAAGTGTACTCTGACAGCAGAGGATCTGGAGGAGTTGCACAACACATATCAGATTTCGACTGACATAGAGTTAAGGTTACTGACGACAAAGGAGAATGCGTTGGATGCGCGACCAACGGAGTTTGCACTATATGAGGAGGCGCTGCGTGGGGGCCTAAGGTTGCCCCTTCCACAGCTAATGATGGACGTGTTAAACCGCTTGGAGGTGGCCCTAGGGCAGCTAATGCTGAACGCGTAGAAGATACTGTTCACTTGTGCCATCACGTGGCCGCGGGCAACGGGGGGGGAGATGATGACGGTGGATGAGTTTTTCTCCTACTACAAGGCGTCAGGGCAACAGGAGACATGGGTGACTTTACAGGCCGTAGCTAGAAGGGGATTGGTGGCAAAACTTATGTCATCGGTGAAGGGTTGGCGTCCATAGTGTTTTTTTGTGTCGGCAAGTAGCGGAAGAGGAGCGTGTACAATTTCGAAAGTCCCCACCACGTCCTAGGAGCCGAAGTTAGACGCCGAAGTGGAGAATAGGGTGAAACAGGTGAAGGACTGGAGGGAGAGGAAGAGGCTGAATGGGACAACCTCATCTAGTCCTCAGCCCTGTTCGCCTTAGAGCTGGGGCCACAACCAATCGAAGAAGATCCGACGCCGAAGGAGATGGAGGCGAGGAGGGAAGCTTAGGAGGAGAAGGACAAACGAGCTTTTGCAAAGGTGGAGAAATATAAAGAGAAAAAATTAGGCCCAGTGCCGATTGTGGTTATGAAGAGGTCGGTCAGACCACGCCCCAAGCCATTGGAAGAGAAGGACCTGACGAACTTTGTCCATTTGCAGGCATTTGTCGATCCTTTGAAGGAAAGAAGCGAAAGAGAGGTGGAGGTGGAGGCGGTATTGAATTAGAAAAAAAAGAAGGTGGCTGCAGAAGGGGGAAAGGGTGGACAGATGGGGAAGAAGACGAAAGAGGGAGCAGTGGAGTTGTCCCTTAGTCAAAGGAGGAGAGGGTAGGGCTAAGGTGGGGGCGGAGGAAGGTGTGGTCAAGTTATCAAGAGGCCAAGTGGTGGACAAATTGGGCGGTCCACAGGAGTTGGAAGAAACCAATCAGTCGGTCAAGCTGCTCTCCAAGGATGTGTCGTTACAAGAGGTGCCACCACGTCAGGAGCCAGGGGAGAGCGGGCTGGTGGAAGAGAGACCAGCGCTACGCTAAAGACTGTCATATATCATGTTCGCGCAGTGGTCGGCTGCTTGGCAGGGGATAGGGGCAAGGCCAAGGTCGCAGTAGACCTACTGTTGGGGGTCGTGGAGGATGCAGCCGTGCGGAGTATGACCCAAGTTACAGAGGTCGACCTCATGAGAGGGTTGCGCTCTGCGCAAATGGAAGTAGCAACCTTGGCAGCGGCCTTACTGGACAGGGCGGTGGAGGTGAAAATGGAGGCAGAGCCGCTGAAAGCCCAACTGGAAGAAGTGTGGGCACAATTACAGAACCTAAAGGTAGAGACGGCGGGCTGGAGAAAAGCAGCGCGCAGTGCCTGTGCGAAGGGGCTAGCGTATGTGCAGAGGGTGAAAAAGATAGAGGTTTTTTCGGTGGTGCAAGGGTACTTGGCTGAGCGAGCTAGTGTAAGCCAAGCTGGGGTCGCCTCCGAGCTCCCAGTCGCTAAATCTGAATTGGAAGTGGTGCGCCACAAGGCGATAGCACTGGAGTTTTAGCTGGCGAGCGAGCAGAAGAAAGTAGGCGAAGTCTAAGAAGCCTGCAACATTGCCAAGGAAAGGTTGGAAAAGGCCCTCGCCAACAATGAAAAGTTGCGCGACCAATTCCTAAAAAACAAAGAAGAAGCAGATGCACGCATTGCGAAGTTGGATAAGGCCTTAGGGGAGAAGAGGGCCAATGCGGCAGAGTTAACCACGATAATGGCGTTTGAGAGGGCAACTTATCCGAACCTGTGCGTGGCGGCGGTAGAGCAATTTAAGGGGTCTCTTGAATTCTAAATGGCCATCGATACAGCGGTGGCAAGGGTCTTAGCCAAAAAGGGTGAAAGGGGTGCTGGGCCATCAAGTGTGGTTATTGTTGGAAGGACCGAAGAAGATATAATCCAAGGTTTTCAGCAGTCAGACTACTATAAGCATGAAATGAGCCAGTACTAGGACAACGGTTGGACAAGCTTCAGATATAGGGCGCAGGAGTTGTTCCCAGATGTGGACTTTAGTCTGGTGAAGGTAGCAAAGAAGGACATCGCCTAGACTCCCCTAGATGAGAGGGTGGAAAAGGAAGACCTAGCGTCCAGCGAAGGGGAGTGAGGACTGGGCGTGTGGCTCTTTTATGTGTTTTTTTTTTTTTTTGTAATTATTATCTTGTGGTTTAAGAGAACTCTGTGTAAAGAATGGTTGGAAGTTGTAAAAAACTTGGGGTCATAATAAATTTGTTTGAAATTTGTAAAGAACATACATTTATAATAAGATTACTTGAAAGTTGGAAAGAACGTGCAAGAACTTGTTTAGGGAGATCTATAAATGAAAGAAGCACAGCATGTGGTTGACTTGCAAAAAATTTGTCAAACAGCTCGTTACGACAATTTGTAATAAAGTGAAGCTATAAAAATTGCTCAAAATTTGTCAAAACGGTTTGTCACGACAATTATTAATAAAGTGGAGTTATAAAAACTGCTCATTTAGGGTGAGATGTTGCTCAGATCAGTCTGGCTGAGGCTCTGGAGGGCTCAGTCTGGCTGAGGTCATGTTTAACTCAATCTGGCTGAGTTCTTCACGCTCAGTCTGGCTGAGGCTCTGAAGGGCTCAATCTGGTTGAGGCCATGTTTAACTCAGTGCATGTTGTTTAATTTTGAATCAAGGTACAACACAGATAATGGAAATCTTGAATTATTGTCATAATCCTGCGATCATAAGTACATGCATGGCATGGCAAGAGCCAAAATGGACAAGTGCCCCGATCACCAAAATGAAATATACAACAATATAAAGCTGACAAAAAGCAAGGACTGCCGCTTTACTGAAAATAGTGTCTCAAGTGTTCGGCATTCCATGGGTGGGGGAGGTCTCTGCCTTCCATGTCTTGGAGACAGTATGTGCCTGGGCAGGATCGTGCTTTGACGATGTAAGGGCCTTCCCACTTAGCTACCAACTTGCCCTCAGTTGGGTTTTTGGTGGCGATAGTGGCTTCTCGTAAGACGAGTTCTCCCACTGTGAATGCCCTCGGTCGGACTTTGCGATTATAGTGTTTCCTTATTTTCTGTTGATATGAGGCCAGTCGGACGGCGGCTATTTCTCGTAATTCCTCGATGAGGTCTAGGTGGGCTCTCCGAATATCGTCATTGAGGTTTGGATTGAAATAGAAGACTCTAGGTGTTGGTAAACCGATTTCCACAGTGATGACCGCTTCGGCACCGTATGTTAGGCGAAATGGGGTCTCTCTAGTTGGAGTTTGGGCGGTTGTTCGATAGACCCAGAGGACGTTGGGTAACTCATCTGCCCAGAGGCGCTTGGTGGACGCCAACTTGGCCTTGATGATTTGTAACAGGAAGCGGTTGGTAACCTCCACCTATCCGTTGGCTTGAGGATGGCCTGGGGAGGAAAAACAGGTCTTGATGTTGAGTTCTGCGTAGAATTCCCTAAATTTGGCGTTGTCGAATTGTTTGCCATTGTCAGAGACAATGGCTTGGGGAATTCCAAAACGGCACACAATGGACAGCCAGATGAACTTAGTAGTATTCCGCTCAGTAATCTTGGCGAGAGGTTCCGCTTCGACCCACTTGGTGAAGTAATCGATAGTTATGATGGCAAACTTTACTTGGCCCCTGCCGGTCAGCAAGGGACCCGTGAGATCGATTTCCTACTTAGTGAAGGGACAAGGGCTGCTGAGCGTGAGCAACTCCGTTGGAGAGGCGTGGGGGATGTTAGTGAAGCGTTGGCATTTGTCGCACTTCATCACGAAAGTAGCAATGTCCTAATTGAGGGTGGGCCAAAAGTAACCTATTCGGAGAATTTTATGAGCCAGAGACCGTTTCCCAGAGTGATTCCCACAAACCCCCTCATGTATTTCTCTCATTGCATAAGTTGCTTGGTCATTGTTGAGGCATCTGAAATATGGTCGTGAGAATCCCCTCTTATAAAGGATGCCACTAATAATGACGTAATTTGATGACGAAGTTCTAACTTTGGTAGCTTCGAGTTTGTTTGTTGGAAGTGTGCCTTACTCGAGGAATGCGATGATGTCCTGGGCCCATAGAATGGGCTCATCTTGGAGCAGGTGAATTGCTTGTTGATCTGGTGAGACTGCTAGATGGGACAGGTACTCGACCCGGATGTCATAGCAAAGGTTCAATTGGTCGGCTGAGGCTAACTGTGTCATTTTGTCTACTTAGGAGTTTTCTAACCAGGGGACATGTCGAATACGAAGACTATTAAAGAAGCGGGTCAGAGGAAGAGGAAGGTCTCTGTATGATCGTATGGCTTCTTCCTTTGTATCAAACTCGCTTGTTATCTGACCGACTACCAACTGAGAGTCGCTAAGGACTTGGAGATGGTTGACTCCGATATCTCTAGCCAATCGAAGACCTGCTATGAGAGCTTTATATTCGGCTTGGTTGTTGCTTGCCTCAAATAGGAATCGAAGGGC
This sequence comes from Camellia granthamiana, assembly GCA_036172215.1. NCBI lineage: Eukaryota > Viridiplantae > Streptophyta > Magnoliopsida > Ericales > Theaceae > Camellia > Camellia granthamiana. The sequence continues at coordinate 6,396,448 of CM069910.1, read as the reverse complement.
ACATTTGAAATACTCTCATTCTAGGGTAATGAGGATTAAACCAACTTTGCTGCCCTCTTTACGGGATGAATCGCCGACAAAAAGAGTCCAAGAATGGAGATCTTCCTCCTCAATAGGGTTGTGTGCGAGGTGAGATTTGTGAATTCCAAAATGAAGTCAGCGACAGCCTGGCCTTTGATGGCTGTTCGCGGTCGGTAAGAGATGTCATACTGACTTAGTTCAACAGACCACTGCATGAGCCTGCCTGATGATTCTGGTTGTTGCATGACCTTTTTCAAAGGCTAGTCGGTAAGAATCACTATGGAATGAGCTTAGAAATAGGGTCGGAGACGTCTAGAGGCGATGACCAGGGCGAGAGCCATTTTTTTCTAATAGAGAGTAGTTCTGTTCGGCTCCCCTGAGTGCGCGGCTAATGTAATAAATCGAGCACTGTACTAATCTGTCCTCCCTGATGAGGGCAACACTGACAGCGGTATAGGACACGGCTAAGTAGAGGAAGAGGGTTTCGCTTGGCAGTGCTTGAAAGAGAAGAGGGAGGTTGGCCATGCCCTGTTTTAGTTGTTGAAAGGCTTCCTCAGACTCGATGTTCCATTCGAAGGCTTGCCGGAGGACTTTAAAGAATGGAAGGCATTTGTTAGTCGCTCACGAAATGAAACAGTTGAGCGTGACAACTCTGCTTGTTAGCCGCTGAACTTCTTTGACCGTCCTAGAAGACCGCATTTCTATCAAGGCCTTGATCTTTTTCGGGTTAGCCTCAATGCCTCTTTGGCTGACCATGAACCCCAAAAACTTACCAGAGCCAACACCGAAGGCGCACTTTTCTGGATTTAGTTTCATCTGGTACTTGCGCAAGGTTTGGAAAGTCTCGCGCAGGTCAACCAAGTGGTCAGAGGAGAGTTTGCTCTTAACGAGCATGTCATCAACGTAAACTACCATATTTCGACCTATCTAGTACTGGAAGAGGGCATTTACCAGGCGTTGGTAAATGGCTCCAGAATTCTTCAAACCAAACGGCATGACACAGTAATGATAAGTCCCCCTGTCAATAATGAAAGAGGTGTGTTTTTGGTCGGCCGCGTACATTAAGATCTGATTATAACAGGAGAAAGCATCCATGAAGCTAAGCATCTGATGTCCCGCAGTTGTGTCAACCAAAAGATCTATCCTAGTGAGGGGGTAGCTGTCTTTGGGGCAGGCTCTGTTGAAGTCGAAGTAGTTGACACAGAGTCTCCATTTACCGTTGTTTTTTTAAACTAGGACCACGTTGGACAACCATCTGGGATAGTCCACATTTATGATGAACTATGCCTTCAGCAGCTTGTCAACCTCAGCAGCGATGAGGTTGTTACGTTCCGAATGAAAAATGCGTTGCTTTTGGCAGAATGGTCGGAATTGGGGTTCAATGTTGAGACGATGGGTGATAAAAGAAGGGTCGATACCTGGCCTGTCTAAATGGGTACAAGTAAAGACATCATTGTGTTTGATTAGGAGGGCTGTGAGAGGGCCTTGGCCTGAGAAGACAGCTAGCTGTCGATCTTAGCCGTTTTTGTTGAATCCATGGGATCGACAGGTACCTCGACAAGTTCCTTCACTGGTTCCCTTCTAACTAATTATTTCTCGCCTCGGACATCTAAGCCTTCGATGATCATAGCTTCTTTTATTTTGACTTCCTTCAGTGAGACGACATAGCATTCTCGGGCTACAGTCTGCTTTTCTCTCACGGTGCCGACTCTCTGGTCAATGGGAAATTTCATGGCTAGATGGTACATAGAGGTTACGGCTTGAAAGGCTTTATGGGCGGTGCGCCCTAATATGATGTTGTAAGCAAAGGGATAATCTACAACGAGGAAAGTAAGTAATTTGGTGGACTACCGTGGATATTCTCCAATGGTGATGGAGAGGTCGATGAAGCCCATGGATGTGATCCGATCGCCAGTGAAGCCCACTAGGGGGTTTGTAGAGGTGATAACTTCTCTTCTCCGACCTTTAGTTGGCGATAGACGTTAAGAAAGATGATGTTTGAGGAACTACCGTTGTCGACCAGAACTCTCCTGACTTTGTAGTTTGACAACTAGGCAGAGATGACCTGGAGGTCGTCATGAGGATAACGAATGCCTGTGCAGTCTACCGTTGTAAAGGTGACTGGCTCAAACCATTGCTTGGGTTATTTGTGGGGCCGGTCCACCATGGCCACTTCTCTATTGGATCCTTGTCAGATTTTTCAGAGTTCAGCTCACTGTGCTAACCTGGACGGTCCGCCGCACGCGAGGCCGCCAACGATGACCCATATTTCGCCTAGCGGGGGGGGCATCGTCGTGATCTCGGGGTTGGTGTTGAGGTCGGTTATCATTTCGCTCAGGTTGTGTTGGCCGTCGGGGGGAGTGTGTTGGCGGTTATGGTTGGGGGGCCAGTTCTAGGCCTCTGCGAAGGACGGGCTGTGGTGAATCGGATGAGGCGCCCTTGACAGACCAGATCCTCAACCTGGTCTTTGAGGTTGACACATTCATCAGTGTTGTGGCCGTGGTCTTGATGGAAATGGCAGTACTTAGATTGATCCTGTTTGGTAGATGGAGATCTGGATGGTTGAGTCCATTTCAGGTTATAGTCTCGTTGAATTTGGTTTAGGACTTGCCCCATGGGTAAGTTGACGGGGGTGTATCGGTTGGACCGACCAAGTGGGCGGGTTGGTGGCAGTCGGTCCGAGTGTACAGGCCGATCTGGGAGTGATGGGGGTTGATATGTGTATTGCGAGGGTCGTGGCTCAGGTTCTTTTTTTTTTTTGTCCTTGAAGGGTGGGATTTTGGAAATGGAGTCTTAGCGAGCTACTAGGGAATCTTCGGCGTTCATGTATTTTTGGGCTTTAGTGAGAAGGGAGGCAATGGTCATCAGGGGATTTTTGGAGAGGGAGAAAAGAAAATCGGACGGGCACAAACCGACCATGAAGGCTGTGAAAATGACATTGTCGTCGTTTTCCTCCACTTGGAGGGCTTTGGTGTTAAAGCGGGTAACATAGCTGAGTAACGACTTTCCCTCTGTCTGCCGGGTGTTTAGAAGTTGGGTGGCCGGATGTCGTTGTCGTTGAGGACCGATGAAATGGCTTAGGAAGGATTCCCTGAGCTGGCGAAATGAAGTGACTGAGTCTAGCGGTAGCTGACTGAACCAAAGGCGCGCCGACTCCTTCAGTATGATAAGGAAAGCGCGACACATGATTTCGTCTAGAAAAACGTGTAAGATCATGAGTGTTTGGTATGCTTCTACATGGTCGATGGGGTCTGTGGTACCATCAAAAGTGTCGATCAACGGCATCTTGAACTTAGAAGGAAGAGCTTTATCTCAGATAGAGACAATGAAAAGAGCGTTGATGGTAGATGAAGTCTTGTGCTGCATGTTCTGCATGACCTCCTGTAGTTGGAGTTTCATGGCTCGCAGCTCTTCATCCCAGATGGGAGCATTATCTCCACAGACAGGGATCGGAGGTTGAACACTGCTAGCCTTACCCTCATAGGCAGCTGTATGGTGTGGTAAAGGGTGGTTATGGAAAGGTGGTGGCATATCTTGGTGAGGTTGCGAGCCTGACGGAGGACGGTGCAGACCATCAAGATTCGACGATTGGAGCCTCGGGGCGAAAGGTGGAAGTGTTCCTTGAGACACGTGTGGTGGGAATTGATGGTGATGGTGGGCTTGTTCCGGGTGCGGGGGAACCATTGGTTGTGGTGGAGGCGGGATAGGCAGGTCACGTTGGAGTAAAGCATTGATCAAGGCCTGGTTCTGTTCAGTCAATCGGTTAATACTGCTGGTGAGTTCTACGAAATATAGAGGTGGGTTATTTGGGTTGGAGGGCTCAGCTTCGAGGTTTCCAACATTGTGTTAGGAAGTCGTGGATCTAGTCGTAACCATCCACTTTGATACAGAATGAATACGGAGTTCCTTCCGACGACAATGAACACAACTGTCTTTCTGAAATGAAGTTTTCCACAGACGGCGCCAACTGATGATGTAGTTTTCCTAACGAGAGATAGGTCAGGCTGGTCTAAGCTCCCAACAGGTTTGCTGGCCTTGAAATCTGTGAAGCGCCCCTGCAAAAAGGTCCAAAAGGGAAGGTAATCCCCCTACAGACCCTCCGACAATCAAGTTAGAATTGGAGAGATTGACTGAGTAGAAAGAGAGAAGAGGGGAAGAGAAAAACTTAACCTTTGATGTGTCTCGGAAACTTCCTTAGATCCTTTGCTCATCATTTCCTTGTCCATTCCAGCCTGTCGTGTTGGTCGAAAGTCTATGTTCTAGCTTGCATTGTTCATGGTGAGTCTGTATATTCCGACGTGAGGAGGCTGTCGCATTTAATGCTGTGAGAGCCTCATTAATGGCTAATATGTGATGCAATAACTTTGCAGGATCTTTGTCTACTTATGTGTCTAGGCTCCTATTTGGCAAGTGCTTGAATATTATTGGTCCTAGCCTAGTATTGATGTTATTGGGCTTTGGTCGCAAGAATGTGGACTGGGCCCTGATCCATGGGTTGGGCCCTCATGGGTGCCCATTGGTATCATGTTCAATTAATTATTTTATATTTGCTTTTATTCAAAATTTATAACTAAATTAAGAAGAAATTTATTCCTAACAATATTTTTTTACTTTTATATAAATATTTTAAAAAATAAACTAGAAAAAGATAGTTAATATAAATATTATACATTAAGTAAAACAATGTGGCTAGCAATTTTGCTTACATAAATTTATTGTAGTATTTTAAAAGCATTTTATTTAACTAGTACCAAATAGAATTTTCTTAGCAAAAATGAAAGTTATAAAATTTTGTTGCAAATTTTTTAATGTTTATTGTTAAATGTTTTATTTTACTTATTTTTTTGTTTGTTTGTTTGTTTGTTTTGGGAGTTTTGATCTTTGATCTTTGTTTTACATTCATCGTATTGTTTTATTTATTTTTCTTCTTCTTACTTGATTTTCGCATGATACTTCTTTCATAGTGCATCTCCAAGTGTATTAGTGAAAATATCGTACATTTAAAATACACAAAATTACAATATATATAAAAAAAAAAAGGTAAGTAATTGTCCAAAACTAAAATTACTTTAAAAAAATAATAATAATAAAAACAAAAATGAAATTGTTTGAAATAAAAAATGATTTATTTATTTATTAATTAATTTTAAAAATAAACTTTTAAAGAAAATAAAGAAAACTATATATAAAAAAATTACATAAACTAAACATAAAATATAATACAAAAACCAAATGAATTGTAGAATTTTTAAGAAGTGAGGCTCATAAACAAATTTTATAAAATTTTGTCTATTCATATATTTTTTGTGTATTTTTTTGTACTTCTAGTCCTGAGAATGATATTAAAATAATTTGCACTTCTTGCATTAGGTTCATCTAATAGTTTTTGCAAGCACAGATGTAATGAATTTCATAAAATAAAACACAAACAATTGTGAGACAAAGTATTTAAAAAAAATGAAAGCAACGTTCAATAATGATATAAAAGCACACTTGACATTTTAATTGGAGGTATCACCAAATAAATCGTCATAGAAGAGGAAGACAACATTTATTTTTCATCACAATAATTACAGAACTCAATATATAATTTTAATATCCCTCATTCTTTCACACGTCCAATTTTCTATCAATATTATTAGAATGAATGCATGAACCAAAAAAAAGAACATTGGAGAAGACAAAGATATGTCGTTTGAGACCTTTCAATTGTTGAATTCTATTAATCAAGGATAATGCTAGGGATACTAAATTTTCTACCAAATAAATAACTAAATATCTCACATAGATGTGAGATCCACACTTTTATGAATCACACACCTATGTAAGACATTTAGTCATTCATTTGGTAGAAAATTTGAGATCTATAACATTTTTCATTAATTAATAGTTATTAGGTTTTAATGGTTGGGTTTCTAATATTTATTAGTAATTAAAGCTGAAATTTTTAATTTCATTTATATTTGTTTGATAATTTGATAGTGGATACGTGTTAAGCCTTTACATAAATACTTAACATATTTTTTTAAATATTATTAATAAAATACATAATATATTTTTTTTGAATGTACGATCTATAAAATTACAAACTCCACACCTATATGAGACATTATTTAATAAAAAAAAATTAATATCCTTAATATTACTCATTCTCTTTTCCTTATCGGTTGTGATTTGTGGCACTAATTTTTTGAACACTAATGGCACTAATTTCTATATCAGATAAAAAAAAAAAAAAATTATCAAAACAAAAAATTAATGCCATTAATACCAACAGTTTTAATGTCACAAATCATTTTTCCTTCCTTACATAGATGTTTCTTAACCACTCCATATAAAATAGGTGTGTTGTGATATGTTTGAGATCATAAATGCATGTAAATGGAGGTATCATTGGACTCCAAAAACAAATGTGAGTGCATTTACTCCTTAATAAGCGCTCCTTACACAATTCAATTCCCACCTTGAGCCTCAAAAAGCTCCTCCTCATTTGCAGCTCTCTCTGTCTCCCTCTCTCTCTCACTGCACTCACCCTTTTCCTTATGCAAAAGTCAAGACTCAGCACCATTGCCCTTTACTTGAAGTCATAGCAGAGAAGAAAGCAAAAACAGAGGGAGTCTAGAGGGAGAGAGAAGCCATGTCGAACAAGTCCCCAATTTTTCCAATCCCAGACCCCAACAACCACTTCAGCGACTATGGCTTCGACCCCCAAATCGATTACTTTCAGGTCCTTATAAACATACATACATGCATGCATGCATATAAATTCAAATTCATATGAATTCGAAGTTTTCTGACGCATATTTTGTGTTTGTACATGTACCGCAAAACGAAGGTATTAGAGGAAGCAAAGAAGCACAAGCTTGAGACCGCCTCGAGATCTGTAGTAGACTCTCCTCCGCACTTCAAGCTCCAAAAACCCATCTCCAAGGACGACTTCGACAGGACCAGGAAGACCAAGAGGCGGTGGTGGATGACCGCTCTGCGATTCTTCCGGCCGAAGAAATCGACCACCCACGGCGACGGCGTTGGGCCCCATCGAGCCCGACCCCTTTTGGGATCTGTGTCGGAGCCGCTGTACATCACCGAGAGCCGAAGTGGGTCGACGATGCCGTGCCGGACCACCAGTCGGCCGTCGTCGGGGCCGCTGGCCGGGACGATGACGCCGACGAGGAAGGAGGAGGCGGAGATACCCTACGTCTGCCTCAGGGAGCTTGATGTGGAGCCGCAGCAGAGGATCTCTACGTCAGCCATGCCTATATATTTGGTTACATAATTCTATTTCTTTAGACACAAGGTTTGTCTTATCGGACTCAACTGGGTTGTTTAGTAGGTTAATTGCATTATTTGTCCTTTTAATTTCAATAAAATTGATTTCTGTTCTCGTAATAAAATTGATTTCTGTTCTCGTAATTTTAATTTTATTTATTTACACCTTATATTTGTAAGAAAATTGGTGATAAATCTAATTTAGAGGATGTCTAAGACATTGAGTTTAGTGTTTTTTTTTTTTATTTGTGAGAGGTCTATCATTTATGAAATAGTTTGGTGAGAGATCCTTTTACTTGTTTTGAATGACATTTTATTTTCAATTTTATCCTTAATTTATCTGTTGAATTTTTTATTATCTGTTCAAATTATTTTCTATATATTCAATTTTTTTTTGTCTATCTGTTCAATTTTTTTTTTGTATAAATTTTCTATCGATTCAAATTTTATCTATGCAAGTTTTTTATTTGTCCAAATTTTACCTGCCTAATTTTTTATCTGTGCAAATTTTACTGCCTAATTTTTTATCTGTTCACTATTTTTATGTATAAAAATTTTCTATCCAAATTTTCCAACTGGTAATAAGGTTTTTTTCCATGCTCATCTTTGAGTTGATGCTTGTAGAGCATATGGCTTCTGTACATGAGGATGTTAAACGGAATGAGTGGTAGCAAAGAGAGTAAAATAGAAGTGTAAACAAGAGGTGGATATTAAACGGAATGAGTGAAAATATTAAACAAGATTGAAATCACAATCGTATGAGAACTATAAACTCCTTACTGTAAAGAAAAATTATTTAGTATTGAATTTGTTAGTTCTGACCTTCAAGTTGTTTGGAATATATATATATACAAGTGAAAGGGTAAATTGGTCACTTAAAATTTTAAATTTGATGCTAAAATCTCTAATTTCAGTGCAGACACGCTTTTCTGGCACGTTTGCTTCACGCACGGTTAAATTAACCAAATTCTGTCATTTTTGCACTTTAGTCAAAATTACAGGAAATTTATGAGTACATTTATCAACGTCAGTGAGGTAATATGAAAACGCGGGAAACCACAGGGGGTAAAATGTAATTATTCCTAAATTTTATGTGTAAATTAGCATATCAATATAGGTGGCACTCTATGCCTTCATTTGGGATATAAATTAGCTTTTTGACTTTTTATTTTTTTAGCTATTTTAGTTTGGGACTAAAAAGTTTCGTTTGGGATGAATTTTTTGACTTTTTTTTATTTTTGTGAGAGAAAAAATAAAATAATTATAATTTAGATACTCCCTCCGTCCCAAAATAATGGTCTCTTTTGGGAAATTTATTTTTTTTGATAGTACAATTATTTTATTTTAAAAAAAGTTGATTTTCTAAAATTACCCTTTGATAGTACATTTTTTGGAGAATGTCAATGTCATAATTATACTTTTTATATTGTTTATGAATTTAAAAGAATGGTAAAATAGGAAATTTATATTATTTTTGTACTTGATTTTTAAGAGGGATTAATATTTTAGGATAATGAAAAATAGAATAGGGGATTAATATTGTGAGACGGAAGAAGTATAATATTTTATCTTATTAATTTTTTTATTTTTTTTATAACTATTTTTTATCCAAACTATTCATGCGAAACATGGCCAATAATTGGTTAGAATCCGTGAATTTGCGTGTAGAACACAATAAGGTTTTAAAAGTCAACCTATTGACTAGAAAATATAATTTCAATAAACTTTTAAGTTATTTTGAGTTAATTTTTTTGAATTGACAATTTTTGCACATCAATTCTTCAGTATATACAAAATTTAATCATAAAATTGAATAAAGCTCTCTCATATAAGTTATAACTCTGTTATGGGGTAAATTAAAAATAAATCTTAATAAAATCGTTATTAAAAATAATTTTTTATGACGATTTTTTTTATATTTCGTTAAAAATTGACAATTAATGATTTTTTTTCTTGTCACCATTTTTATAAATTATCGTTATAACTTACAATTAGTGATATTTTGCTGTAATAAATTTTTCAAACTGTTATTGAAAATTAAAAATTAGTGACATTTTTTGTGATGATTTTTTTAAATTGTCACTAAAACTTATAATTAGTGACATTTTTATAATAAAATTTTTAAATTGTCACTGAAAATTAATAATTAGTAATTTTTTTAATAGTATTTGATGAAAAATATCATTAATTCTCACATAACCTATTAGACAATAAATACACATATTATGACCTATACGTAAGTTCCTCCTAACTTATAAACAATTTTTCTTTGAACACCCCTAAATAGCATGTGCCATGGGATAAATGTGCTGCATAATGTAATTTATTAAAAATTAATAATTAATAATTTAAAAGGAGAGGTCAAAAATACTCCTCAATTTTTAAAATAATTTTTTGGGGGGTTTATTTAACCTTTTTCTTAATAAACTTTATCAATAGTTTAACACAAACTCTCAAAATAAAAATAAAAAATTCAAATAAATTGAAGCAAACAACCCAAAACTTGTGTGGACAATAGGAGTGGATAGGGCATTCCCATATCTGGTAAAGTCCTTGTAATTTGAAGCTTTGTTTCCACCTTCTTGTCTCTGTTGTGGTGTGGTCCAATGAGGGCTCCACTAATCAAACTATTTTGGTTGTTCATACAACTTTATGTGTCAGGATCCTCTAGGGTAATTTGTCTAGAGTGATCTCCTAAAGTAAATAATCCAACTGCTGAAATTAACACTCACTAAAACGACGTCGTTTTGGTGAGTAAGTTGAAAAAAAAAAAAAAAAAAAAAAAAACCTCAGCTTTTTTACTCTGCAAGCCGATTTCAAATTTAAAGCATGAAAGAGAGAGAGAGAGAAAAGGGCTAGGTTCTTGCCCAGCAGAGAAGTTTTGTGACTGAAACCCAGCTTTTTGTGACTGAAAGTATGTCTCTGGAATGTAAACAGTAGACAAATGGTGAAGGTGATGATGATCTGTATATAACAAAAAAACCGATTTCAACCTCTGTTTTTTTTTTTTTTTTTTGGGACTGAAAGTATGTCTATGGAATGTAAACACTACACAAATGGTGAAGGTGATGATGATCTGTATATAACAAAAAAAACCGATTTCAACCACTTTTTTTTTTTTTTTTTTGACTGAAAGTATGTCCATGGAATGTAAACCGAAGACATAGATCTGCCAATATATAAACATATAAACATGACATAAATTTTGAAAGAGTTGATTTATGAAGGTGATGATGATCTCACCGGTAATAGGAGGTGAAAAGCTGGGTCTTCGGTGCCCAGCGGAGAAGTTTTCCGATGAACGGAGATTGAAATCGGCTTGCAGAGTAAAAAAGCTGAGTGTTTTTTTTTTTTTTTTTTTTTTTTTTTTTCAAGTTACTCACCAAAACGACGTCGTTTTGGTGAGTTTTAATTTCAGCCGTTGGATTGTTTACTTTAGGAGATCACTCTAGACAAATTATCCTAGAGGATCCTGACGCCAACTTTATATCCATTCATTCAAATATGCTTTACAAAAATCAAAGATGTTTTTTTACTTTTACTTGCAACTAATATTAATTGATTCTCTCATAAGGGATAATCTTTCAACAGTCTAGAATCAAGTAGGAACTCACGCAATACACATGCAAAGGTATCTTGGAGTAAATTTAGGTTCGTTTGACAATGTTAGCTTTGTGACTTTTTAAACTTTTTTTAGTTTGAGATTTTTTTATTTATTTTAGTTTTTTTGTTTGGTTTTTTTTTATTTTTTGCATTGAAATGACAAAATTGTCCTCAGCTTGGAAATGATACTTTTTTGACTTTTTGTTTGTATATGGGTAAGTTTGGTAATTTTGCATCCTAAATCAAGTGTTTTGTCATTTTGTGATTTTGTAACTTTTTTTTGTCCTTATGTGCTTATTTAGTCCCAAAATGAAAACCAAACCAAGGCTTATATAGTGTGGGTGTTTGGGAAGTTACTATTTTAGTAAGTTATTTTAGTTTTTGACTATTTTAGGAGACTAAAATTTTTGTGTTTAGGAAGATAATTAGATTTTTTTGTAGTTGGATGTGATGTTTGTGAGAAAAAAAAGTGAAATGATTATGGATTTGATGTGATATTTTGTCTTATTGGCTATTTTAGCCTATTTTGTCTTTTAGTGCTATTTTAGCAAAAAAAAAAGCTAAAAAAACTTCTTCTCAAACACCCCCAAGTATTTTAACTTGATATTTATTAATAAAAATTGTAAAATATATATTTTATTAGGATTTTGAAAACTAACATCAAGTGACAAGTGTTGTAGAATAATATTTAGAACAAAAAATAATCACTCTAAAAACCAAATAAAAATGTATAAAACTTGAGTTGTGATGTTCGCCTCAACATGATACATTAATAAGAATATCCACACTAAACTCTTTAATTTTTTAGTTAAATTAAAATTATTTCATTATTTTAGCTACTCGCATTTTAATACCTACTACATCAAACTCTTTATTCTAACTTATTCCTATTAAATATTATTTTATTATTATGTTTGTTAATCTTTCTTTTTTTATTAAATTGACAAGTTGCCAGCCAAACAATTCTTTAAAAAAAAAAAAAAAGAAATTGTCGTTGACCAGCTGGACTTCTGGTAACACAAATAGCGATGAACAATGCCTTGTTTGTTGTAATGAGTTACTGTAGCGATCATAAATTTTGACGAGCTGTAAGCGAGTTTGATGGAGTTGATTTTTTGAAACTCTTACCTAAAAAAAGATTTTGAAAAGCTTCTCGAGCCAGGTTTCTAAGATTCAAGTCTATGGGAAAGTTAGGATTAGGCTAAGAGGTGCTCGTACTTTCCTTCAAAGCACGAAGAATAAGAGACTACCATCCAAGAATAAGAAAGATTGAGAATATGGAATTCTTAAATCTCGGGTTTTGGAGTCCAGAAAGTCCCGTTGCCACATCGAGATATGAAAGACCGTCTTTTTCGCTTAAATGGAGTTTTCCCTTCGTGGAGTGGGATCAAAAGCCTACACTTCTTTCGAAAACACCAGCTTCAAAAGAGCTCTTTAAGCAATACACAAATGTTTAAAGCACTAAAGATTCAATCCAGCCAATAATTGGCTACCCTATTACGAAGAGACCACCCAACTTCTAAGATAGAGGGGCTCCGTTCTAGATCATCTCCTGAAAGCGTATAACAAACTAAACCCCACCTTCACCGAAGGCATGTTCGGGGAGGAGCCCTTTTTCACTCTTGCTATAATCACTTCAACTGCGATATAGTGGTACGGAAAAACCTTCTGTATAAAGTTCAAAATGGTGAATTGAGGTAAAGTAGACCGATGATCCTGTAGTCATTTGGCTTTCTCATTAAGAGACTTTAACAGATCTTGAAAGAGGCCTTGTATTCTTTGAAAGAGACTTTAACTGGTCAAATTTTTTTTTTTTAAAGAATTGTTTGGCTGGTAACTTATCAATTTAATTAAAAAAGAAAGACTAACAAACATAATAAGAAAATAATATTTAATAAGAATAAATTAAAATAAAATAAAGAATTTGATATAATAAATATTAAAAGGTGAGGAACTAAAATAATAAAATAAATTTAATTTAATTAAAAAATTAAAAAAATTGGTGTAGATGCTCTAAGGTCATCATCTCACGTCAATTTTTAACGAACTCATATTAAAATGAGGTCATTTTGAGCTAAATTTGAAATAAAAACAAAGCAAAAAAACAAAAACATCACTTCGTTTTAGATCTAGAAGAGACGGAAGCTCACAAGGATGATTTCTTCGAAGGATGTAATTCTTTGAAAAAAATATATTTGGACGGATGGATTTTGTGTTCCCTGATTTGTCATGTTGTGATTTATTACAACAAAATCATTACAAGTGCTATAACTACAGAGGTTCCAGCTCCCCCACCCCCAATAATATGGCGAGCAGGACAACAATTGCCATGTTTATTGGAATTAAAATCCTTCATTGCAAGTATTTTAGGAAAGGCATTGGCTTTGGTCCAGTCCAAGATCGGACTGGACCGTGCTGTTAGGCTCGTGAGGGTTTATTACGGGTCTTGTTTTGATAATACGAACCGTTCAATGTATAGAACTCATCGAGTATTATATGTCTATAAAAAATCACGTTGATCGGATATCGATAGTTATGTGAACAAAATAATTTTTTATCAACTGGTAATTTTTTCACCATCTATTTTTTTTATACAAAATTGATTTGATCACATAGCTATTGATATCCGATCAATGTGATTTTTTACAGGCATGTAGTACTCGATGAGTTCTACACATTGACGGTTCGAATTATCAAAACGGATCCAAAAAATGAACCCCATAAACCGAACTGGACAGATCCAGTCTTGATCTCAACTTGAGACAAGTTGGACCCTTTAGAAATTTTTTTTGAAAACGCTCCTGTTTTTCATAGAATATTAGTTGGTTTAAAAAAATAAAATAAATTATTTTCATATAAAAATACAACGACATAAAAATTGAGAATATTTTCAATCTTTTTGGGAGTGCCAATTAATCATATTCCTTTTTTTTTTAAGTGGGTGACAGCTCATTAGAGCTGTCCTTCCCCAGCTCTAATTAGAGCTCCGGGCCATTTTCCTTCCTTTTCTATGCCTCGGTCCTACATGATTCAGTCGTTCTTTAGTTTCTTTTCCTTTCCGGGGAGCCAAACAGGACCCCTCTCTGTTCACACACCAACCATAAAAGCTGAAAGTGGACGAACCAAGCACTTACCCTTGGGTTGGAGAGGGAGGGAGGGAGGGGGAGAGAGAGAGAGAGTGATGGAGGGTATAGAGCACAAGACAGTGAGCGTGAACGGCCTCAATATGCACATTGCAGAAATGGGCCGAGGCCCACTAGTCCTCTTCATCCACGGCTTCCCTGAGCTCTGGTACACGTGGCGCCACCAGATCGTCTACATGGCGGCCCAAGGCTACCGCGCCATCGCTCCCGACCTCCGTGGCTTCGGCGACACCACCGGAGCACCGCTCGGAGCCTCCGCCTACACAAACCTCCACGTGGTGGGGGACCTGGTGGCGCTGCTGGACGCCGTCGCGCAGGACCAGGACAAGGTGTTCGTAGTCGGCCATGACTGGGGTGCGATCATCGCTTGGGCTCTCTGCTTGTATAGACCTGACAAAGTGAAAGCGTTGGTGAACATGAGTGTTGTATTCACTCGCAGAAGCCCCAAGTGGAAGCCCCTTGCGGCCTTGCGTGCCGCTTATGGAAACGACTACTACATTTGCAGATTTCAGGTATGAATGTTTGCTCTTTTCACTTTCATTTGAATTTCAGTACTAAATAGTTTGTGTTGTACATGGATGAATAGGTAATTTAAATGGAAAATCACTATTTATTAAATTGAATTTTGTGTGATTTGTTTATAAATAGGTGTGATTACTGAGATAAAAAATTTAAAACTAAGCACAGCAGAAATCTTCAGCTCTTTGAAGCCATCAAAATGAGATGATTATTATACTATTTTAATGTGAAATTTCTCTTATTATTCAATTTTGATCTCTATGATTGCCTTTCGTGTAAATCTCTTGGAATTGTTGATTGATCCCCAAGGCCGTGTTTGGATCTTGGAGTTGCCGAGGGGGAAAAGAAAAGTAAGATCTAAGATCCCAACACACCCTAACTATCTCTCTCTAGCGTTCATAGAAATGATAAGTGATCTACTTTTCATTTTTTTTTGTCTTTTCTGTTTTAGAAGAAATGAATTACTTGTGTCTATCCAATTTTTTGTGGGTGAGAATTACAATAAAATGAATTCCTTAAGAAAGACTTTCTCATTTGTTTTGAAATTTGTTGTTTCCAATAGCCTCTTTATGCTCTTCTGCAGCCTCATATGTGAGAGGGACTGATGCAGAATAGTACAAAAAGAGAGGTGGAAATAACAGGAAACAGCAATTCACTTTGTTTTTCACATTTCTATCCAACTAAACAAAAGTAGGGAAATTAGATTCTTTTCCTTTTTCTTTTTTTTCTTTTTTCTTTTCCTTTTCTTATCTTTCCTTTCATAAATCCAAGAACCAAACAAAGTGGAACAATATTTGAAGGATTTGGAGAGCCTACAGGCCAAAACATTTATCAAATTCCCGTTGAATGTGTCATTTCATAAATCCTAAAATTTTGAATTGCTAATCCACTATGCTGCCCTTGCTACGATGACCACATTTTCTACCATCCGACCATTGTCCTGACAACTACCTTCAATATTACCATTAATGCCAAACACCATACGATAAAAAAAATTTATGATCTTGTCTTCCAATCCCAAATGAACCCAACTATCTATATGGAGGATTTTGGAGATGGACAGGTAAGCTGAGATAACCACTCTGCACATAGAAGTAGAATTGCTTACATCTCATCCTCCCCAGACCACCCCCTCCTCCCCTTGCATGCCATCATGGGAAGCAAAGAAAGAAAAGAAAATTGCTCTATGATAGTCTCAGTAGAAATCAAGAAATTTTTCATAAATTAAACATATAATAATTATGGTTATTTCACAAGTTCCTGTTTGACAAAACCCCAATTTCATCTTCTTCAGATGTCATGGACTGAAAGATTGCTGAACTGTCTTGTAGGAACCTGGAGAAATAGAAGCTGAGTTTGCTGAGATGGGTACTAAAAGAGTTCTGAAGAATTTTCTGACCTATCGTAATCCTGGTCCACTGTTTCTGCCTAAGGGCAAAGGCTTTGGAGATTCACCTGATACTCCAATTGCTCTTCCCTCTTGGTTGTCCGAAGAAGATGTTGATTATTATGCTACCAAATATGAGCAGACTGGCTTTACTGGAGGTTTGAATTATTATCGAGCTTTGGACTTGTAAGTAGCTTCCATTCTTGATTAAATCTGAGTTTTTGTAATGTCTTATCTTAGTAAGACAAATAGCAATACAATATATTCTATATCATAAATAATAATAATAAAAATTCACTTTTTCCTTTTTAAATTTTATTTTAAGATATGGCAGTTCTATTGGTGTAGGTTTTACTAAAAAGGTTAAGCTCCTTCCCAAATTGATTTTGATATGCATTATGGACCAAGTTTTGGTTCAAGGTCAAATCCACATGTTTTGCAATTCCCAATATTAATGAACATCTAAAATTATAGTCTGATTCAGCATAACACGGTACGATTGCAAAAATGTTATGTACTTGAAATTTTTATCCCAGAAAAGTATGAGAATTTAGTATATGCTGTAAATTTAAACTTGAATTGTGAATTACATTTGGGATTAATCTGATTTACACGTTTCAAATTTTGGATACGTAGCATTGTTGTTATAAGACCCTTTGCTCATGCGTTGTATGCTCATTTCTTTTGCTCTTTTTTTTTGGTTATTATTGCTGATAAGTAATTCTCCTTTAAGCAAAATATGTTTTGTTTGTTGCAGAACCTGGGAACTGGCAGCACCATGGAGCGGGGTTCAAGTAGCTGTACCGGTTAAATTCATAGTGGGGGACCTTGACCTGACCTATAATTCATCTGGTACCAAGGAATACATTCACGGTGGTGGATTTAAGAGAGATGTGCCATTCTTGCAGGAAGTAGTGATAATGGAGGGTGTAGCCCATTTTCTTGATGAAGAGAAGGCTGACGAGATCAATGAACACATTCACAGCTTCTTTCGGAAGTTCTCGGCTTCTAAACGTTGTTTGTTTTAGAGGTTCCTCTTGTGTGTGTGTTTGTGAATGCATCAGTAAACTGCTATCCATTACTAGAATATTTTCACCAAAACTCTTCACTGCCTTTCCATATATAGTGGGTAGCGTTTATTATGTAAATACATATTGGAGGTGAACTAATAAGGTTAAATCTTTCGGTGACAAATTTATTATTTCTTATTTATGTATTGCTATGTTACGTTGTTTTGAAGTGTATTGGTAGTTAATATCTTTGTGAACTTATTTATAATTTTCTCCCAACTTTATGATTAATGTTACAGTTGTGAAATTTTTCATACATTGTGAACCACAAGGTTGTGTTCTTTCTTAGTGGTAGGATAACAAGTATATTATATAAAAAATATATATATTTTTTGCAAAAGTATTCAAAAATTTAAATATATGGTGTAAATTTAAATTTGTTGCGACGTGTAGAATGAAGTGAATTTGATAAATAAATTCAAAATTGTTTTAAGATTAGTAAACAAGTTTTTAAAAACTCGGACTTCTGTAAGCAAGTCTTGTATCTTTCAACCAAACCCATACTCCCAATGCTTGTGTGGCAGATTCCTACTCGACTTCATTTGAGATGGGCTAATTTTTTTTTTTCTGGTACAATTAATTTCACTCTCTTTCCCAGCTTTTATTTCCACCTTTTTCCGAAGAAACAAAAAAGACCCAGTGTCACCATCTGTAACAAACTTGGCTGTTCTGGGATGAGAGGTGGGTTCACTCTCCCATCATGTTTGCGTAATATATGATATTGCTGATATGAACAGGTCTTTATCCAAAACTACCCATATACGTCCCCCACTTGAAAACAACTAAAAGGTAATAAATCAATTTCTAATATAAACATCCTCAAATATATATATATAATATGCGTTTTTAGTTTTAGTTGTTAGGTTTACACAATTCTTGAGCATAATCGAAGACTACTCTAATAACCGAAGTCATCATAATAGGTGTAGCAAAACAGCGAAATGACTACTGACCAACAACTATGTCATCTAGGGAATCAAGTTCTTTTCATGCTCTGTTTGTTTCAACATAAAATCACTAAAACAACTTGCAAGTCAGCCACAGAAGTGCATTCAGATTCTTATTTTACTATGCAAATGTAACGTCTAATACACAGTTTTGGGGGGGAATTTTTTAAATTTCACTGGTAAGGCTCAAGTACAATGACAATCACCATGTTTATTTGGTTCTCTCTTTTAAGTTCAAGCTGGTAAAACAGCATAATTTAATCTAAGCAAAGCTCGAATAACCTGGTATCAACCACCATGTTGACCTCAGAACTGAAGGGTTGCAGCATATTAGAATGCTATGTGAGAACCGCAGTGTGTAGTGGATGCCTCTAGCTCAATTTATCTGGGGTCTTTGGCGTTTTCCAACATCGAAGTGAACATCCAAAAGGTCTGTTATGCCGGCAGTTATCTTTTGGCCTGCTTTGACAGGACCAACGCCTTGAGGTGTGCCTGCACAAACAAAATCAAATGCATAAACTGTTTTTTTTATTCTCTTTTCTTTTTCTTTTTTGTCTTGGAATTTCTAAAAAGACCTGGCAAACTGCTTTTAAGAGCTCAATGTGCTGAGTTTTATATCTGAAAAAACATCTGGAAATACCATGAAGCCAAAAAAAAAAACTCCATGGTACCTGTTAGAATAACATCTCCTTCAAGAAGTGTCATGATAGAGCTTATGTGGCTAATCAAATAAGGGATCTTAAATATCATATCCTTGGTTGAGCCTTTCTGTCGAATTTCTCCATCTACCTGAGAAGAAGAACAAGCATTCAGCAATCAGTTTGGAAGTGCTAAAATAAATTTAAGAAATAAAAGGCAAAAGAAACAAAAGGAACTACAAAAAATGCTACCTTTAGCCACAATTCTAAGTCATGTGGATCTGGCACAATTGATCCGGGTATCTGCATAAATAAATTTTGGCTATCAACTAATATAGTAAGTTGGAAGACCCGTGAAACTAAATATATCCACTTTACTAATTCTTCATGCCTTGGCTGCAAGCCTGCAACTAAATACCTGAAGCCCCTATTCATTTAGTCCATGTAGACATGACACCACCCAGTCTGATTTTAATTTCTCAGTAATCCAACTTCAAAATGAAATTGGAAGTAAAATAATCTAAGAAAATAAACAAGACTACACAAGATTGTAGTTAGTTTCTTACAACAGAACTAATTGGTGTGAAGGTGTCCTGCCCTTTAGCTTTAGTCCAAGGAAGACCTGCAGACTGGTATATGAATGAAAAAAGAGACGACATTATCAGAAAAGAAAAGGAATGATTGAGACAAGCACAGATATGGTTCTTTTTGGAGAAATAAAGGAAAGGAACAAAAATTACCACTTCATAGGAAAACCAGGTTTAAAAAAGAAAGAAAAAGAAAACACACACACACACACACACACAAATGGATTAAGCATCCAACTCCAGCAGAACTATATCATTCATTGACCATGCATCCATGTTCTGCATCTATTAAGATTCCTGGCAACCTTTTGAAAGTTGCTATGCATTGCATTGACTCCACAAAGAGTGATCTTTTTCATGCTTATAAATAAATTTTAAAAAAAGTAAGCCCAATTTAGTCTCCATTGGATAGGGGTCTCGGAGGGGATAGATTGGGTTACCTAACCTTTGGCATTATTTGCACTATATGGCTGTCCTCGAAGCCACAACCTCAAGGTTGAGGAACCCACAACGCACAGCCTCATGCTTATAAATAAAAAGCATAAAAATTTCTGAATTTTAAGCAGCCTAAAAGGGAAAAAGAAAGAATTTGGGGGGAAGGGGGGCATTTCACCTTTGCAGAAGCTTGAATTTCCCTTGCAGTCATGTCCAGTGCAAGTGCATAACCTGTTAGACAGAAGGTCTATTCTGAGTTGAAATTTATTAATCAAATAAGTTCTGTAAAAACTCGACAAAGGAAATCATGTGGCCTACGCTATTTATATTGATAGGCAACGCAAATGTTTTATCCCTTTTCCCACAAAAATAATTATATAAATCTCATGACAAGTAAGAATTAGACCCATCAGCCATAACACTCCCCAGGAGGAGTAAAATGGGGCACTAAGCCATAGAACTTTTAGGACAAGATGCATGAGTACATGTTGCACACACTATAAGACAAACATGTGATTAGCTTAACAATTCTACTATCTACTACATGACATTTGAAACAAAAGTTTTGCAAAAAATACAAAGCCCATACAAGAAATGTCAAGCATGCTGCAGAAAACAGCATTGCACTCTATATTATGAACATAAGGATTTGTGAATTCCCAATTTCTATCTCTGAAGAAGCAGAGGATATGTCCCCATTCGTTGGTGTAGTCAACCAAATTCCCCAATAAGAGCACCATGTAATCTGTTATAGTTGGGATCTATGTCGGAAGAGGTCACAGGCAAGTTAATAATTTCTGTAACTGTCCCCTAATTGTTCCAATAACATTCAAAACATGAATTTGTGATTACTTGTGTACATGTTTTATTCATAATCACAGAATTATTTGCAGTCAAGGAAATACCAATCCTGACACAGTGACTAACTCAGTTATAAGTGTATTCATATATAAAATTTGTAAGTATATTATGGAATCAAGTGTTAGAAAACATATCTCAGAATTCAGAGATATAATTAAGTATGCTTATTATGGAGAAGCATTGATTTTTAAGATTGAATTGAGAAATTGAGTTAGTAGTACATATTCCTATGAAAGATCAAAACTACACCTCCAACATAGTCCATAGCAGTGGCCTCGGAAACATCGCGAGCTTTCTGACTGATTACAACAGCGAGCTCCACCTCATGATCCAGTGACTCCAATGGATGCGGAATCTCTATTGTCCCTCCATTTTCCAAGTAAGACGATGTGGGCTTCATAAACAACACCGGTTCCTGCCAAAGATACAGACAAACATGTTTACAAGTAAGATGGACTCCGTATTTTAACATAGGGACTACAACGTATACACTAGCAAAAATTCTTAAATGGAAGTATGCTACAACATCAATTTCGATAGGTATAAACTAATAATAGAGAAAAGAATATATGAATAAACATGGTTTTTTTGCATCCACGTTGAAATACAAAAAATAGCAACGGTAAGACAATGTATTCACTACATTTTGTCATATTGTTAAAAACATAGAATCAACATTAAAATCTTGAACAATATATTCCTCAATAAAAGTGACCAAGTAACTAGCTAACCACTCCTCCACTTTCTTCTCTTATTTGCTGTACGGGAGCGAAATATCCTTGGCCCTCCGTACGCCTTGAACGTCAAGCTTCTGCTAACGGCGTCTGTCTCTGCAATACCAAAAACGGTGAGCTGCCCGGCGGTGGTGTGCCGGAAAAACCCTCCGACGCTCAAGTCAGTTCCATGAGGAAGAAGAGAATGAAGAGAGAAGGTTTGTGAGAATGAATTCGCATACCAGTAACGTTCGCCTTCTCTCTCCATATCTAGGCTGGCCACGCAGCTCTGAGATTGTGCGCGCACTACCTCTGCTGTCCTTCCCTGGACAGGTGGCAGTGCTCGCCACTCACCACCTTGCACGTGTAAAGGTTTCGTCCTCTTTCCAGCACATGCAGAACTGCTTAACGGTATTGAGGCGTTCGTGGAGCAGATGTCCTCTCCTTCACACCATTGGCCCAGGTGGCACCCCTGACCGGGGTACCATGACCGCCCTAACCCTTGGGAGACTTGAAATCACGTAACCGTGCTATGCACCGCCGGTCTGTGACCGGGGACCAGGCGAGAACCCAACTGCCAATACCGAGCTACCCTCGATCGGTTCATCGCGATTGACCGGTTGCAAGGCATGCCGGCCTCCAACTGTCTCATCTTCAATCTCGGTCACGCGCAACCGCTTCACCTTTGCTGGGAGGCTAGCGGTATGCCGGCCAGGCCGCGTCTTCGGCGCAGCCCGGTCAGTCCTTCTGCTCGGTTGCACTCTCCACTGTGGACTTCGCCCGAACAACTGATCTCCAATCAGGCCCTCAGGGGTAACCGGTTGACCTCGTTTAACCGAGCAAGGTAGATTGCTCGGACGTTGCACTTGCCTGATTAGCTCGGCGCCGCGTAGTCCGTAACGCCGGACGTTATTCTTGCTCGGCCGTACTATGAGATGGAAATCTCCCCTCTCAATTGCCCCTTAAACCCATCCGAGCTATCGTGATCGGGTTTACCTTGCCCGAGCAAAGGTTGGGTCGCGATCCTGTTAGACTGAGCTTAGTTGGGAAGCTTCCGTTGCCGAGCGACAGCCGAATCGGAGACATCCCCGTCGCCGAGCTGTCTCAATCAGGGACATATCAGTAGCCGAGTAGTCTCAAACAGGGACACATCAGTCACCGAGTTGTCTCAATCATCATACGCCGAGCTGCTGCAATTGCCCGGGGGTCACCTCCACAGTCACATCAAAGGTCTTTCAGCCGTACTGACAGCCGCGTTGCCAGTGCCACGTGTCACCAGGCCATTGGATCGTGCAGCCAACTGTCTGGCACGCGCAGAATTCAAACGGCTGCGCCGTTTGGGTTTTCCCCCCCCAACATTAAACCCAAAACGAAGGGCCTAAACCCTTCACTCCTATTCTTTCCTCTGCAAGCCCAGAAAACCCTAGCTCTTCTCTGCCATTGCTGCTGTTGCCCTTTTTCTGCCCCTGTGTTCGTTGCAGTCGAGCTCTCGTGGTCCACCCTTGATTTCTGGTAAGCTTTTCTTCCTCCCTCTTGCATTTTCTATATTCTGTTTCCATGCTCTTAGGGTTTTTGCTACTGTTCTTCGTCATTTTTCCTTTGTTTGGGATCCTTGGGATTATTTTTCCTTGCTCGAGTCCTGCACATCCTAGGGAAATAGAAATGGAGAGAAGAGGGGGCCCTCGTGCCCCCATTTTTCCTTGGGTAGGATGAATGGGCTAAGAACTTAGGAAGAACACGACGAACACGTTGAATACTGGGCAAAACCGAGCAAAACGCTCATTTTGATCCGATGAGAGGATTGTAACCGAGCAAAAAACTGTTTTTGGCTCTGCACTGTGGTCACAACCGAGCTGTATGCACCATAGATCGGCTGATAGGTTTACCCGGGATAAAGACCTGAAATCAGAAGCCAATTCCTTGATCTGGGCTCGACCGAGCAAAAACCTCCTTCAGAATCCAACCGATCAAAACTCCTTGACCGAGTAAAAACCAGCACCCAAAAGAGGAAGGCTAAATCCGCCATCCTGATGGGCCGAGGTAGGGGAGGCCGGCCAAACACCTAGAGCCTTTTAGAGCTATTTCCAATAGAAGCCGCGCAATATATGCCGTGCTAACCCTTGCCCTTTTTTCATCATGCAGAACAAGTAGGACCGACCAATCCCTTCAGCGTTATTGGCGGAGCTCAAAGACCGAGCAATCACGCCAACATTTTTGACCGCTCTAGCGAATATAACCGAAATAATGGGCAAATACCGCTTTAGGGTTAGCTCGCCCGGGGCAATGGCGGAGTTTCGTGAGGAATTCCATATCCCTGAGGACGTAGTCTTTGAACTTGGCAAGAAGGGAGCCACGCCTTGGGGAGACCTTGACCGGTGCCCCTTCACGGTCGTTTCAATTGTTGAGGGAGGGCTCCGCTTCCCCGTGCAACCCTTGATCTGCGAGTTTTTGCGGCAGACAAGGCTTTGCCCGACCCAGGTTTCAAATAATACATACAAAATAATAAACGGCGTCGCCGAGCTGAACCGAAGGCACGGTCTCAATCTCGGCCTCGCAGAGATTTTCCACCAATACAGCCTCAGCCGAAATAAGAGTGGGTTTTGCTGGTACCTCAAGGTTAAGAAGGGCCGAGCAAAACTCATCGAAGGCAACCCGGACAAGGAGTCAAACGATGACGACTTTCTCTGGGTGTCCGGTCCTTATGAGGACATCGAGGCGCCCGTACCGGGCTGGCGTATCAAGAAAAACTTTGGTAGTGCTGGTAAGGAGCCCGGCTGACCGCACAGCTACCTTTCTGTTCTTTATTATTATTATTTGCACCGGTCTAACACTTGTTTTTCTTTGCAGACAAAAACTTGGCTGCGCGTTACGACCGAGCTAACCAAGAGGCAATCAGAGCCTTGCTGCGCATTCCAGCGGAAGAGAGGGAGTCCCCAACCCTGCTTGGTTTTGAGCAAACGTACAACTACCAAGCACCGCGCAAAGGCAGGGTCACAGACTTTCTGCGCGAGCCAACACCCGAACCAGATCCAAATTTGCCGCCGGTCAGACTCGTCCCAACTACCGCCGAGCAAGAAATGGCGAAAATCAGAGCCATTAAATCAATGATCACCGGGGACGAAGGCGAGTCCCAAACGCCAGAAGCAACCGGGGGAGGATCTTCCACTCCGGCCGGGCAAAAAGAAGGGGCGGTGCTCGCGCTGGCCAGCGAACCACCGGCTGGCCGGCCAAAGAAGAAGCAACGGAGGGAGGCGGCCGGGCAAAGTCTTGTGGATGAGGACTCCACTGAAGTGGCCTCCACCGAGCTCGGCGACCAGACCGAGCAACAGCTTGCCCGCAAAACCAAAGGCAAGGCCCCTGCTGCCCCCCCGGTCTGGGCGCCCGAGTTCGTCTATAAGGGCCGAGCAGTCTCTCCTGCCGACTCTGTTGCCGAGGACAAGGATCACTCACTCGGTTTCAACTTGACAAAAGGGTTGATCCTGCCCGGGGACATGAAGAAGCATGAGGAGCTAACCGACCTCAAGGTCCTCCGCTCGGCTGCAGAATCCATTGTGCTGGTAAGGTGTCCATTTTTTGATTCCAAGTATTTGTTCGGTTAATTGCTCGGCCTTCTTGATTATTCCTCTAAGCTCGCAGACTCTGGCCGGTTCAATGATGCCATGGATGACATTGATTACTCCTTGTGGGGGGGCCTCTAAGGCGGCCATACCATTAGGCTCGGTCTGCTCGATTGGCGCGGCCTTCACTCCCCCTTCTATGTACTGATCAAGATGCCCCGCCGCCACCAACTCCTCCAGATGCTGTTTGAGCGGCAAGCAATCCTCTGTCCGATGCCCCCGTTCTTCGTGGAAGGTGCAGCGGTATTTCGGATTGAAGCCACGCTGCGCACTCCCCAATTTGGCTGGCCACCGGATAAAGGGCTCTCCTCGGATCTCGCTCAAAATGCGGTAGATGGGAATTTTAAAGACCGTGGTGATCCCCGTCCGCGCCTTCAATTTTCTCTTGGCGTCTTCTGCTGCATCGCGAGGTGCATCAGCCCGGTCATTTCTGCGACCTCTGTTTCTGTCATTTTGGCCGGTTCCTCGACGTTGGTCTTTTGGTCGGTCACTAGGGCGGTTCTCCTCCTGCCCGACCGAGTGAACCTTCCCTGCTACCCTTCTGTCCACCCCGACCGGATTATCCTTCTCGGTCATAGAGGCGGCGTCTTCCTCCACACGAATGTGTTCGTTGATCCGTTGCATCAGAGATTCCATGGTGGTCGGCTGATGCATCGTGAGTGAATCTCGCAGCCTATGTCCGACTGGGAGACCCCTCTTGTATTGAGTGATCGCCAAATTGGTAGGGCAGTCGAGAATTTCGTTGTAAGTTTCCCAGTACTTCGCATTGTATGCCTTCAGTGAACTCCCAGACTCCATCTTGACGCCCAGGAGATGGTCTACCTCCTTCGGCGTTCGAGTGTTAGTCTTGAATCTGGTGACAAAGGCTTCCGCTAGTTGTTGCCACCCCTCAATGCTCCCCTCCGGGAGCCTTTCGAACCACTTCAAGCCTAGCTCTCCCAAGCTTGCTGGGAATATGAGACACATCAAGGCGTCGTTCCGACGATGGCCAGCCATTACTTGCCGGTAATGACTCACATGCATGTACGGATCCGTCTTGCTGTCGTACAGAGTGAATTTTGGCTGGTGGAATCCGGCAGGGAGTGGGGTGCTCTCAATCTCTGGGGATAACGGCGTGGCTGTAAGCCTCGCCAGCTCTTTGTCCACCGTTGCTGGAGCTATGTTTCTGGGTGCCGGCATCATTACCTCTTCACTGCAACAAACTGGGGCACTCAATCTCTCGAGCGCCGGCACCCTCTGAACCTCCCGGAGGCGCGCTCTCTCCTCCAGCACGTCCCTGAGATCCCTGGAACGGGAGGAGGCAGAGTATCGCGACGTCGATGACGGGCGCGAGGGGCGATAGGTGCTGTCGCGAGTGATGGATCTGCCCTCTCGCTGGTCAGAGTCTCCAACCCCATAGTTCCTGGTGATGGAGATCGAATGAGTCCTCCTCTGGCGGCGGCTGCTAGAACGAGGGGAGGGGGTGCGCTCACTGAGGTTGCCCTCTCCAGCAACACCCTTCCCCTTCACTTGGCGCTTCAGAAGCTCCATCTCCGCCGCCATCTTACGAATGAGGGCCTCCTGATCCTTCAGTTTGTGCTCCAGGCGCTTCTCACGGGACTCCCCCCGGCGCCGGCGGCCCTCAGGACTCTGCGAGCGATCCGAACTCCTCCCACGCTTGTCGCGCGTTCCCCGTGAAGAGGTTCCTAGGCCCGCCATGGTTGGGACATTAGGGGGGCCTTCTCTCCTTCGCACATATTCCGAGGTGACACCATCGACGACGGACAGCGGAACTTCGTCGTTGTTGGCCATGGAAATGGTCGAAGAAGCTCGAAGAACAAGAGTATCAAACTTTTCCCACAGACGGCGCCAATTGTACGGGAGCGAAATATCCTTGGCCCTCCGTACGCCTTGAACGTCAAGCTTCTGCTAACGGCGTCTGTCTCTGCAATACCAAAAACGGTGAGCTGCCCGGCGGTGGTGTGCTGGAAAAACCCTCCGACGCTCAAGTCAGTTCCATGAGGAAGAAGAGAATGAAGAGAGAAGGTTTGTGAGAATGAATTCGCATACCAGTAACGTTCGCCTTCCCTCTCCATATCTAGGCTGGCCACGCAGCTCTGAGATTGTGCGCGCACTACCTCTGCTGTCCTTCCCTGGACAGGTGGCAGTGCTCGCCACTCACCACCTTGCACGTGTAAAGGTTTCGTCCTCTTTCCAGCACATGCAGAACTGCTTAACGGTATTGAGGCGTTCGTGGAGCAGATGTCCTCTCCTTCACACCATTGGCCCAGGTGGCACCCCTGACCGGGGTACCATGACCGCCCTAACCCTTGGGAGACTTGAAATCACGTAACCGTGCTATGCACCGCCGGTCTGTGACCGGGGACCAGGCGAGAACCCAACTGCCAATACCGAGCTACCCTCGATCGGTTCATCGCGATTGACCGGTTGCAAGGCATGCCGGCCTCCAACCGTCTCATCTTCAATCTCGGTCACGCGCAACCGCTTCACCTTTGCTGGGAGGCTAGCGGTATGCCGGCCAGGCCGCGTCTTCGGCGCAGCCCGGTCAGTCCTTCTGCTCGGTTGCACTCTCCACTGTGGACTTCGCCCGAACAACTGATCTCCAGTCAGGCCCTCAGGGGTAACCGGTTGACCTCGTTTAACCGAGCAAGGTAGATTGCTCGGACGTTGCACTTGCCTGATTAGCTCGGCGCCGCGTAGTCCGTAACGCCGGACGTTATTCTTGCTCGGCCGTACTATGAGATGGAAATCTCCCCTCTCATTTGCATATTAAGGTTTCCAATAGACAATAGTTATCATAAATTAATTTCTTCTTTTAATTTATTTTTTTTTCAAAATCTTGATCCCATATTTAATAGATATATAGAGGCTACCAGACAATTTATTTATTTATTTTTTTTTTATAATAAATTTAGACTATATTATTTTGTAATTACAGATATGAGAAACATTGAATTAAGCTAGACAATTAAAGTTCAACAATAGCTAGAAAACCAACTACCACCACTAGCTCAAACAACAACTACATGTAACCTCATAATGAGAGAAAAATAGACATCACAAAATATCAAGTATGAGAACCCAACCACTAGGCCAAACCCTGATTTTAAAATTCTAGACTATGACCACTTAAAATTTGTAAGAATTTTTTCAAAGCCGACCCTAATTGCTTCTTTTTTTATTTTTTATTGACTTTAATCAGAACGAAACTCACTTGTACACCAACCAATTCAACATAGATTCAAGCTATTTTATTGGATTACAACATTGCATGCATAATGAATATTAATTACAATTCATTTCTTCTTTGTTCTCTTTCTTTCATCGAATAGTATCTATTATGGTTACTTATTACTGATATTACTTGTTACAAAGAAAAACAGGGGACAAATCAGCATAATTTGTACAAAATTAATCGCTAATACCATTAATTATGCCAAATTAATATAGTATTAACCAAGGTGATCCCTCCATCATTGTAAACACGCACATATTCATAGAATTCATTAGAATTTAACAATAACTAGGCAAATTGTTGTTGTCTCGATTAAAATTCAATTCTAGATCTGAAAGGAGATTTGATGAGAGAGAGTGGAGGGGGACCTTGGGAACGGCGTTGCCAAGTTCTTTGGCGTGAGCGGCGTAGTTGCGGCCGACGGCGACGATCTTAGTCCCGACGCTCACAAGTTTCTGATAAGCAGACGATGCGGTCGCCATGGTCGTGATCTCACAAGCTACGATCTTCGTTGTTCGTACTTGTACTCTCAGCAGTGACGGACTTGTACATACCATACATGTAAACATAGTGTCTATATATATATTCGCTGGAAACTAGGCTACAGTGAGCTAATGCAGGACGTCTATGACTCTCAAACCATGGTTGAAATGCTGTGCTATTATTATTATAATAAATAAATATACGATGAAATTTGCTAAAAATACATATGGTTGTTTGTGCTTTGAAAATTGTATTTTGTTCCTTTAAATTTTTAATTACATAATAAATAATTTATTTTATTAATAAATTTTTAAGTCAATTAATAATTCTTGATATATACCACTTAAAAATTTATTTAATTTTATTATTATATAAGAGAATAATTTTATTTTATTTTTATTAATTATGTTGAATTAAGAATTCTGACATGACGATAATTATAATTTCTAAAATTATAAGAATGATTTGAATTTTAAGTAAAATTAAGAGGGTGCATTTATAATTTATCCTATAAATCATTATCACTATATTGATTATAACGGGAGCTCCACAACAAAAATTAATCACACAATCAAAGACAATGTTCTCGGATAAATGGGAAACCCACAAAAAAATGAGACTTATCTCATATTGTATTCGATTTTGTAATTGATTTCTATGCCTTATCAAACATTAATTATGTTGAATTAAGAATTCTGACATGACGATAATTGTAATTTTTAAAATTATAAGAATGATTTGTATTTTAAGTAAAATTAAGGGGGTGCATTTATAATTTATCCTATAAATCATTATCACTATATTGATTATAACGGGAGCTCCACAACAAAAATTAATCACACAATCAAAGACAATATTCTCGGATAAGTGGGAAACCCACAAAAAAATGAGACTTACCTCATATTGTATTCGATTTTGTAATTGATTTCTATGCCTTATCAAACATTTGTTGTGTGGTGGTGGTTGGGGGTGTGATGGGACTACCTCCCGCCCTCTTCGAAGCAAGACCACTTAAACACATGGTCAACTATACAAGAAGAAGAAGAAGAGGAGGCTATGATTGATTGTATTAGCTGTTCCAATGGAAAATACATAAAAACAAACAAATGAATGGTGTTGAAACCATCCAATGTATTTAAACAAGGAATCAAGACTTAAATTGAATCAATTTGTTTCAAGTTATGCACCGTCACAAACTGTTTCATTTTACCCCTTCTCCCCGGAGGCAAGTGGCGATGGCGCGAGACTAGGCATAGGTGTCTCCTGCTGGTGATCACTAGAAGAATGAGAATAATGAATTGTATCATTGCTAGATTCTCCATTTCTTGATCCACAATTTGACCTGAAAGTTAATTTTGCAGCAATGGATTATAAATGAAGCTCAAAGAAATTGGCACTTGGTCTGAAACAATAGCCTCTTTTCAACATATGCAATTTTAATCATGATATTTGGAATAAATATTGACCCTATTTGGTTATGTTTTTTATTTTCATGATTTTGAAAACAAAATTAATGAAAAGTTTATCATAGTTTCACTTTGATTTACAATCATTTCAAAGTATTCATAGTTACCGCTGGCGAAAGTTTGAGGGCTGGCTCATGCGCAAGGAGGGTCTTGGACACCACCCAGTGAAGTGAGTCACATTCTCAGATAAATCTGTACTGGACTGCATACAGATAAATATAACATGCCATCATCAGATTGATTATTAATTCAGCAAAATAAGATTACAAATTCAAAGATTGAAATAATAATATTTTCTAGCTATCATCTCAAAAGATTCTCAATTATGGGGATAGTTTTGTTACTTTTCAGCCATGAAGCAGAATGCAGAAAATACAAAAAAGTAAAAATAAAAACCACACACTGATTCATGTACGAACACTGATTAAAAGCAACAATAATAGTGGTAGCAGTAGCAGAAGTAATAGGAGGATTTTGGTTGTAGAAGTTTATGGAGTACTTACAGTTTTCTTACTGGAACTTTGCACCTGACAGAGCTCAATGTTCCGGGCACCACGGCTCCTTTTTTCATTGACCAGAACAATTGCGCATTTGCACGTATAATATAGAAGTAGCACACCAAGAGAAAAAATCAATATAAATTCAATCACGATTGCTGATCCTAGAACTGTACCACACATAATGAAACAAACGTGAGTTGACTAATACTATATATTTTGGCACAACTAAAGACAAATTGTTGAGAAAAATCATGAAAAGACTAATAGAAACAAGGTCACCGGTGAAGAATATGTTTAAGATTCTAACTGTGAGTTTCAACTTACAATGAGCTACCAATGATTTCATTGGTCTTTTTCTCATGAGATTTATGTTAGCCTCAGCAAAAAGAGGCATCGACATCTTCTCCGCACAATCTGGATAGCACCCATAGTTTCCCATATCATTTATTTTCACCGTTAAAACATCACCATATCCTTCACCCTGTTCATGAAACCCAATTAATTTACAAGAAAGTATAATCCTAAAATGTATTTGACATCCCAATTACAGCCCCCTTTGACAGAGCAGTTTGTTTCCTGGCATGTATTTGATTTGGCATAGGCCTACGGTAAAACATGATGAGTACAACAATATTGAACGAACATTATTCTTTTACTATCACCACTGATGTACTCAATCGTTACTTACCCGTTAATGATGCATTGAACTGTAAAAGGAGAGTAAAAGGGGGAGAAAAAAAGAAAAAAAAGAGCTTCACGATTAATTAAAAAAAATGAACTAAGATCCACGATCATATTGTAGCAGTTCACTCACATTATACAACAGTTGCTGCATTATACTGTTGCAATCATTAACTGTTCCCCGCAATCTAATGCCTTTTGCTTCAACCATAAAATGTTGTGAGATGGTAACAAATGTCTGAAGGGGCTGCCATTGATAACTGTTCTTTAACTTCAGCTCAGTTGTACTGATGAGCTCTGCAGGTAGTTCGGTAGAAAAAAATCCAGAATTCACTTCCAGAGAAAACATGACCAGAAAGTGAGACTTGTTCCCTGAAAATCAACCGGAGAATATTAGGACTAGGTCTCATGAATCTAATTTTAAAAAATACCCTAATAGAATTTCTCCACTTATGATATAAACATTTCAAAGAGGATATTTGCTTCAAATAGTATAGATTTTAGAGTAAGCAGCAAGTGGTATTCCAGTTCCTATTACTAGTGCCCCAGAGACTCATGTTCCATGTAATACAAAGTTGGAGCTTGATCAGGTCAAATAATGGACCCAATAACCTTATTTTTGAAATTTAATAATAGGGAATATTACATTGATATTTCACACTTGACAGTATCCACCTCAATTTGAAGTAGCTCACTTAAGTAACAGAAGCATTTGAATTTTGATACTACATGATCATAACCACTTTCCTTGCAAGAGATACCCATTTATGTAATCACCATGAAGACTCTCTCTTAATCACCTCATTATATTGTCACGCTCAATTCATATTGACTGTCAATTTATTGTTGGCATATTAACTTCAAAATTTTGCAGTATGTTTCCTTTCATTTCGTGTCGGCACATGTTAAAAAATATTCATCTCCCAAGTAATATGCTAAGAGACTCAAATAAAATTACCAGGGTAGTTAAAAAGATCTGGATCCCCAATGGAGAAATCAAACTTATCTCTTTGCCTATCAAATATCAGAAGTCCTTGATTATTCTTCTTCTCCAAGATAATAAAATCTGGGACGTTAATGAATGGAGGATCATTGATTGGTTCCACAAAAATTGGGACATCCAAATCATTTACTCCGTTTCTGTTCATGGTAGAGACATGGATCGTATCATCACCACAAAAGTTCTCATTTCTGATCAAAGGAACCAAATAGAACAAGTCACTGAGCATACTTGAGATAGTAGACAAATACAATTTGAAAACATGAGAGAGATAGAAATAGGGAGAAAGCTAATGAACAGACTTGAAAATGGTAAGAAGAAGTGAAACATACTTGTATTAAATGGAAAGAAGAGGTGAGACATACCTCAAACAATTTTTTCTCTTATGATAAATTATTCCAAGTTTCTTTCTTTTTTCTTGTTCCCTGGTAATCCTATTTATTTTGTCAAACAGTGCACATTTCCAGGAAAACAAGAGCATTCAACAGTTTCAAGAATATGCATTAAGCTTTTTGCAGCATTTGTGTCATAAATATGTTGTCTAAACTTCCTAACATTCAATCCCATGTATTATGGCTGATCTTGTAAACGCAAGTTTCCTCTTAGATTCACAAGAAAAAGTTGTTCAAAAAAGAAACACTCCACTAACCCAATCTTGCTCTTACTACATCAGCATCTCTTCTCTAATCTCCCCCATCCTAAGAATAATAGAGCCTACATAGTGAATTCTCTCTCAACAATGTTGAGTTGGATCAATATCATAAAAATCAGTACTTATGCAGGTAAGCTATCTAATATCAATTGATTGTCAAGATTTGGAGGGGATTTCACAAGAGGCTTATAAAGGACAAATTAACTGAATCACGAATGCTCAAAAACATACTAGGATGCCAACACCATTCTATCCAAGACCAATAAAATATATCATTTAGTGAGGAATACCCAAGGTATTGGATTGACTGAAGGGCGAAATTGATCATTTCTAAACGGCCCTCTAATATTAGATCTGTAGCCTTTCCATCCCCTTTTCTTACAGAAAGTTCACTCCAAATTGGCTGCCAAAACTGTATCTGCATAGGAGAGAGAAAGACGGTTCCAGAGCGTGCAATAAGTGTAACAGAAATCGTTTCCATCAAATCCGAATATATTATCTCAATGCCAGGGAAACCACTGCCAATAGAGCAAATTTTGATAATAGAAAAAAAAATGGAGGAAAAAAAAAAAGAAAAAGAAAAGTCCTGGTCAAAGGAAATTCTAAAAAAACATGCCTGAATTAAATTTCTAATTTTCCAAATAAGTTCAAAGTATAGAGTTTGTTACCCAAATCTGGGACTAATTACATCTTCAGTTGCTTGCAGCTGACTTGGAAAGGAAACAAACTGTGGTGGGATGCTGTGGACAGATATGTTTACAGCACCAGAGGCAAGATTGGAATTTGAATCAGATATAGTGTACAAAAAAGAATCATTCCCAACAAATCCTTTATATGGTGTATATCTTAAGAGCTGTCCATACTGTAGTAGTGAACCATGACCTGGCTGCCAGGATATGACATGTCGGAGTAAATATACTAAGAATCATAATTAACAAGTTCACTTGTAAAAGAACAGCTGCTTCTAGCTTCTAGTCTTACTTTTGAAAATTCGACTATACGTGCATTGCCACCAGCAAAGTAATCATTTTCTGTGGCATCAAAACCAATTGACTCATCCTCCCAAACAGATACTGAATCGTCATAGGCTCTAGGAAAATATTCACCTGATGGGCATAAAAAATAAGTCGATCATTAAAAGAGCTTAAACTGGAACGAAAGTATATAGATCTAATATTCTGAAATGATTAAACATACAAGTACTTACAACATCATGTAAGGATAGGCAAATTTTTTTTGTGTATTTTCTTGTCTACAATTCAAATAATTAACATTCTGGATATGAGCATTAGATATGCAGCCAAACAAAAGAATGTTAATGAACAATATGATGGTCAATCAAACTATTGGCATGTCACTAGGCCATAGATGATAAGATTCAAATGCTATGGTGTACTTCATTATTCTGTTTCGTAGATGATAAAGAGTTTTTGTGTTATGGTGTTTCAATTGTAAAAGCTTGGGTGTGTGGCATGAGAACATAAGGTGCGCAGCTACTTCATAAAATAATGACAGAGGATAGGTCTTCCCCAGTCCCCATTTCCCAACCTATCACTAAGTTAGGTGGCCCCAACAATGGTCCAAATATGTTAATGTTTCTATCAATTCCTGAGGAGCTTAAATTATGCATAAAAATTACTCCCTCCATCTCATTTTGTTGGTCCACCTTTCCATTTTAGTCTATCCCAAAAGGTGTGTCCACTTTCTATTTTGGGATACTAAATTTTGTTAGATTTCCAAAATTGCCCCTTATAAATCATTATAAACACATTTTAAAATTCAAATAGAAGGGCAACGGTGGGAAAAATATTTCAAAATTTGAATTAAAATGTAATGATTGCATGTCTCCTTAATAAGTTAGATTTTCTATAATGGACAAACAAATTGGGACAGAGGGAGTAGCTAAAAAACATAAACATGCTGGTGATCTGCTCAAACAGCATCAACCAAATTCACATTCTTCTATCACACAGCCCAACATTCGAGAAGTGACATAGGTTTATCATTTCTTACAAGTGGAGGATGCAAATATCATAAATTTCATTGCCATTTGAACTTACTACTGTACACATTCACCCCAAAAGGACAGGGCAGCAAATGCTTGCCATCAAACGAAGCACACATCTCGTAAGTGCCAGCATGCTTTGCCAGATAGCAACCAGTGTACAAACCATCATTGTCATTGACAAAAATCCATGTAGAGAAACCAGACTTGTTAATTGAGGCAATCTCTAGTTGTAGCTTTGACTGTTGTAACAATACAGGGTTAGAAAAGGAATCCACGAGCTGCACAACTATTTCATTTTTTATCATCTTTGGCACTTTTGGTGCAAATTTTACTACTCCAGAAAGGGATGTATTAACCTCACCTGCAGAAAATTAATGAACCTATCACGGGTACGACAATAATATAGGAGACAAATGTATATGCAAATGCAAGAACATGAAGTCATCATTAGGGGATTTCAACCTTCCAAAGGAATAATAACAACAATTGAGAAGAGCATGTAAAGATATGAAATATTTGAGTATGGAGATATATGCAATCATAATTAATAATTCCAGTTAATCTGAGATACAAGAATAAAAGACTCATTCCAATTAGTAAAAGTTCATTATCTTGAATTCATTAATATCCTCTTAAATGTAGCTCAAGGCAACAATGACCCATTGTGTTTTATTTTGTGAAACATTTCAGGGCAACATTTACAAATAGCCGCTGACCTTGGCCGAATCATCCAATCATATGAGATTGTATGATAATTAAACAACCTTATAATTAGGCAGCGTACGTATATTGAACAATGCTCTATTTCACCAAATTCCTGAGGATCCATTTTTAAGATCCAAGGTACACCTAGAGCATTTGTTCCAACCTAAACCATAAACACCTGAAATACCTAAATCTCACGCAAAACTCAGGCCTTTCCTCAAGCCCAAAGGACCAAGGTAAAATGCCACCATAATTGCCATTACTAAACCTGTGAAGCATACTTAGTCCAGCCATGTAAATCATGGACTTCTCACAATGTGATAAATTCGCTCTCAAATGGTTTTGCTGCCATCAAAGATATAAAGTAACCGTTCAATATCCAGAATATATATATATATATATAATATGACATGATATATAAAAGTACCTGCACTTACTTCCTTTCGGAATGGATGACCTCCATTCAGGGGAATATTTCCACAAAATACAGTAATTTCATATATCCCACTCTTAACTGGTGTGTAAATGACATCAAAATAGCTAGCCCGGATTTTCCAGTGCTCAATGGACTAAATGAAGAACAAAGTGTTATCAGTATCTGAGTCATATATGTTTGAAGGAAATACATACATGTACCACTTACATTGTTAACTGGGTTAACAGATGGTGCAGAAGCAGTTTCCATATGAATGACAATATCCTTGGTCGGTTCTCTAGTGAACCAACAACCTGTTTTGTAGATCAATCTTGTCACCGTCAAAGTAACAAAAAAAATAATTGTCAGATGGAAACAACATAATAATTGTTAATGTTTGTACCATTCACATTCTGAATTGGATATATGCTTGATTGTACATAATAGGAATCAATTTCCCGCATTATCTGTACTTGAAGCTTCTCTAACTCAACTGGAGCAGGATACTGATATGCATCTTTCAAAACAACTGAAAACCTTGCAACTTCACCAGCAACAGAATCATTTAAACCAGATCCGTTCACAATACTTTTCATTCCATCACAATAACCTATTCAGATTCAAGTATTCAATCATTAAAGTAGAAACTGAAGAGGAGAGAGATGATAATCACTATAAAGCAGATTTTTCAATTCAATCAGGATCAGCAATGCCCGTTGATTCAAGATGAATAAAGAGGCACACCTATAAAGACGATAAAATTATATGGCATATTGGATATGGTTTTATTCTGCTCCTTATCAGAAATCATGAGCATGAAGTTTCCTGGTTCCTCTAGGCTAAAAGAAAACACCTGAATACCCGGTACCACTTCTTTGGAGCTCAAATCTGCTACAGGCATGAACAAATTTATCCCCTTTTCAATAACTTCAACATCAAATTGATATAGCCCTGGAACAAGGTTCCCATATTGATCCCGCTGGTGTATAAATATTTCCATCTTAGAAAACAATTGAAAGAAATTTGTTTCAATATTCCAGTTTGCCACACAATTAGAGACATCTAACGCTCCTGTTAAAAGCAACTTCAAGAATCAGATCACTGAGAATAAAGACACTCAAAATATGGAACAAATAAGATTGACACCCAAAATAATTTCATGAAATGGGATCCAAATTATTTACATTATTGGTCTTCCAGCAATGTATAACATGAGAAACAGAATAAAACTCATGAATTTTTTTTTCCTTGTTTGAATAGAACAAGTGTCCCTGGTAAAGAACAGTAGAAAAGAAGTAGACTACACATGAAACTACATGACTGGAAAATAGCATGCAAAAAAGAAGTTAAACCTGGACATTTGATTAATTAAATTATACTGCAATCAAACAGAAAAGAAAATTTCATGTCCTCACACTGCAAATTAATATTGTGTGTGATATTAATATATTCATCTTATTAACTTCAGTGTCTTGCAATACATATCATATATAAGATTCCAAGTAATCACCTGGATTCACCTTGAATGGCAGAGGAGAGCCATTCAAGCTTTGGTTTTTATCCTCAACATGAAGTAAGAGGGTTCCAGCTGAGGCTGCAGTGAACTCAAAGCTGAGATAGCCAACGTCATTCCATCCCATGAATGCAATGTTGAGCACACTCGCAATGGAACCATTTACATAAGATGCAGACACTGTAAAATTGAAAGAACTTTGCCCTTCACTAGCTGAAGAGACATTATTCCTAAATGCATCTTTAGGAATTATCAGAACTGTGGCTTTAGTCCCAGCCACAAACTCATTCATCTCACCCTTCCAGGAAACCACACAAGCCATCGGATACATTTTCCCTTCAATCAGACAGCAGCATTTGCGTTAAGAACTATTTTAAAATCCAACCAACAAAACCAAATTCCACAACAGAATTTCATTGAACGTGGTTTAGATATAAAAGCACACAACTCAAAACATATTTTGAAGCTTTGTCAAACATTTTTTTATTTTTATTTTTTATAAAGAATTCCCGTAATCCAATTAATTTAAAACTACAAATCCAGTAAATAACTGCTGAATGGTTTTCAAATTCAACCCATCTTCTTCATTCATCAAACAACCCAAAAGTTTAGATTTAAAATTGCAAACACTACTAGTGATTTAAACAATTGAGCATCAAAGAAGCAAAAAAAATAGCACTGGGGAGAGAGTCAATCATTCAATTGTCATAATAGGGACTTGAGATACGAACCTGGTGTGACTCGAAAATGTAGCGACGAGTCTAGAACATTGAAATGGTCATCAGTAACAAGCACATTAAACAACCCAACCATAATCGGAACGAACGAAATCCTCCAATCACTGGGGTTACTATCAAAATTAAAAGAAACCCCAGAAATCAAAGAACTATTGCCCATCTTCTCATTCACCGTAATATTAGGATTAAAAGCATATTTGTACTTGTCTCTCTCATAATTTCCCAACAATTTAACCTTTATAGTTGCTATATCACCAGCCAAAAATGTGTCTTTGTCATCCAACCAACCAAAAGAAAAATTGGGGATTGGTACATTTTCTGCAAAATTCAAAATCACTCATGCCATCAAAACACAATGACAAATATATATGTATGTGTGTATTGGAAGGGTAGTGAGAAGTACCTGAATCTGCGAGTTTGGAGAGAGAAAGGGTCAATAGTGAAATAAGTGTGCATAAGAACATGTGAGACTCCATCCTTGAGAGACATAGAAGAATGGGTTGATACAGTGTAGAAATGGGAATGATTTGAATAGAATTTCTGGAGGGGTGGTTAAGGCCACGTGAGAGAGATGGTTGAAGTGGCAGTTACTTAACTGCTTGTAATTATATTTATTTTTGTTTTTTTAGGGTTTAAAATTTTTATTTTCTAGTAATATTTGCATCCCTAAAAAGTATAATTTTTTTATTTTTTTATCTTTTTTGAGTCACCGCATATCTCTATTTTTTAACATATATTTTTGTAAAAAATAAAAAAATATAATTATTAAAAACTTTTTTTGCACATTTTTTTTTTATTCAAACCTTTCTGTGTACTAGTAATTGTGGTAGTTGGACTGATTGTGGTGATTTGTTATGGCTGTGAGAGTATCTTGATAACAATAACAATGTGGCACATTTACGAGGCTCTAATTTAATTTATTTTTTTTTTTAATGTAAAATTTTAGGATTTAATTTGTTATTAAGGTCAAATTCTAGAATTCTTTTTAAAAAAATTCCCAAAATGCTTTCATCTGAATTAGCTCACTTTTCATTGAACGTTTTTTTTTTCTTTTTTTTTCCCCTTTTTTGTTCTTGATTTTCATTTTTATTGTATCAAATATTAAAAAATGTTTAAAATATTTTTTATCATATACAATGAATTTTAATGATATTTTTATAATTAAAAACCATCTTAAGTGTATTATTTTAAAAGATAAGTCAAAAAATTAGACGCAAAATTTTAAGTTTAATGATGTGACAATCAATTAGGATATCTAAAGCAATACTCTTTCATATTTTCTTAAATTATCAACCAATAATATTACTTACACATTATTAAATTCAAAAAATAGATTTGAAAAATGAGTTTATATATCATTTTCCATTTTAAAATGTAAGTCACTATTACAATTGCATCATTCCCGATAAAAAATTGATTTAACATTACTTTTCTTCTCACTATATGCAATTTATTTTATTTTAGAGCAATGGTAAAAGGCTACAAAAAGTGTGACTCAAATGGCTCAAAACTGCCAAAACGACGTCGTTTTGGACGTAAAACGACGCAAAACGACATCGTTTTGACAGTTTTGAGCCATTTGAGCCACACTTTTTGTGACCCTCAAACATTTTTCTTTATTTTATATTTTGCCTTTTGGTTAGGCCACATCAATAATTTTACTCGTAAAAAATTTAAAACAACTAAAAATGGGTTCACAAGTACCATTTTAAATAAAACCCAATCTTATGTATCGTAGAACGATTTTCTAGATTGTCTAATTGATGTGACTTGAAAATGTAGCGACAAGTCTAAAATATTGAAATTGTCATCAATAACAAGCACATTAAACAACCCAACATAATCGGAAACAACGAAATCCTCTAATCACTGGGTTTATTATCAAAATTAAAAGAAACCCCATAAATCAAAGAACTATTTCCCATCTTCTCATTCACCACTTTGCTTGATTGCAGTTTTTCAAAAACACTTTTCGAAAAATTCTACTTTTTTATTTTCCGTGTTTTTTTGTTTTTACTAAATTTTTTTAATATTTTAAGCAAATTTTTTTTATTTTTTAGACATACTTGACATAAATATACCTAAAAAGTAAACAATTTGTGAAAAAAAAAAAACCTTTTAAAAATTCATTAAATACCAAAAATATAAAATAAAAAAATACGAGAATTCAGTACAATTTTTATATTTTTATGTATTTATTAATTTTTTAAAATATTTTTTCACAAATTTTTTACTTTTTAAATACATCTAAGTAAGGTGCATCTAAAAAAGTAAAAAAAAAATGATTAAAATTTTAAAAATATTCACTAAAAACAAAAAAATACGAAAACCAAAAAACTCAATTTTCAAAAAACTTAATCCAAAAAACTCAAACCAAACATAATTAGGATTAAAAGCATATTTGTACTTGTCTCTCTCATAATTTCCCAACAATTTAACCTTTATAGTTGTTATGTGGTGTTTTGGGAAGTTAATAAAAAGCTGACTTTTGACCTTTTTAACTAAAAAAGCTAGCTTTTTGAGTAGTGATATGGGTAAAAAAATTAACTTTTTTGACTAAAAAAGCTAAAAACTAGCTTTTTACCAGCCAAAAATGTGTCTTTGTCATCCAACCAACGAAAAGCAAAATTGGGGATTGGTACATTTTCTGTAAAATTCAAAATCACTCGTGCCATCAAAACACAATAACAAATATATATGTATGTGTGTGTATTGGAAGGGGCAGTGAAAAGAGCAATGCTACATACCACTAATTTATCATCACTAACTCCACCACTAGCGAGGTGGCAATTGAAAAAAAAAAAAAAAAAACAAGACACAAAACACATGTGGCAGTGGGTGAGACCCACTGCCGCATCATTAGAGCCACCACTAATTAGTGGTCTAGAACATTTTTGGTAGTGAAAAATACCTAAATCTGCAAGTTTGGAGAGAGAAAGGATCAATAGTGAAATAAGTGTGCATAATAACATGTGAGACTCTATGGTTGAGAGAGAGAATAATGGGTTGGTACTGTGTAGAGGCGCGAATGGTTTGAATAGAATTTCTAGAGGGGTGGTTAAGCGTTAAGGCCACGTGAGAGAGATCATGGTTGAAGTGGCGGTTTCATAACTCATTCGTAACCATACTTATTTTTGTTTTTTTAGTGTTTAAAATTTTTATTTTCTAGTAATATTTGCGTCCCTACGAAAGTATAATTTTTTTTTATCTATTTTGAGTCACCTTACGTCTCTATTTTTTTACATATATTTTTGTAAAAAAATTAAAAAATATATTTATTAAAACTTTTTTGCACATTTTCTTTTTATTTTTTATTTAAACCTTTTTGTGTACTAGTAATTGTGGTAGTTGGAGTGATGGTGGTGATTTGTTATGGCTGTGACAGTTACTGGGTAACACTAACAATGGTGGCCTCATTTATGAGGCTTTAATTTAATATCATTTATTTTTTTAAATGTAGGATTTAAAATAATCAAAATTAAAATTTTGGGATTTAATTTGTTATTAAGATCAAATTCAAGAATCTTTTTAAAAAAAATTCCTAATTTTGTAATTAAAAACCATCTTAAGTGTACTATTTTAAAAGATAAGTCAAAAAATTAGACCCAATTTTTAAGTTTAAGATGTGACAATCAACTAGGACATCTAAAACAATACTCTCACATATTTTCACTAATTATCAACCAATTATATTACTTACACATTATTAAATCAAAAAAATAGATCTAAAAAATAGATTTATATATCATTTTCCATTTTAAAATGTAAGTCACTATTACAATTGCATCATTCTTTATAAAAAATTTATTTAACATTACTTATCTTCTTACTATATGTGATTTATTTTATCTTGTGTATCGTGGAATGATCCTCTAGATTGTCTAATTGGTGTAACTCGAAAATGTAACGACGAGTCTAGAACATTGAAATGGTCATCAGTAACAAGCACATTAAACAACTCAACCATAACCGAAACCAACGAAATCCTCCAATCACTGGAGTTACGATCAAAATTAAAAGAAACCCCAGAAATAAAGAACTATTGCCCATCTTCTTATTCACCGTAATATTTGGATTAAAAGCATATTTGTACTTGCCTCTCTCATAATTTTGCAACAATTTAACATTTGTAGTTACTATATCACCAGCCAAAAATGTGTCTTTGTCATCGAACCAACCAAAAGCACAATTGGTAATTAGTACATTTTCTGCAAAATTCAAAATCACTCATGCCATCAAAACACAATAACAATTATATATATGTATGTGTGTGTATTGGAAGTGGTAGTGAGAAATATCTGAATCTGCCAGTTTGGAAAGAGAAAGGGTCAATAGTGAAATAAGTGTGCATGAAAACATGTGAGATTCCATGGTTGAGAGAGAGAGAGAGGGGGAGAGAGAGGGAGAGGAATGGGTTGGTACTGTGTAGAGACGGGAATGGTTTGAATAGAATTTTTGGAGGGAGATAAAAAAGGTGGTTAAGCGTTAAGGCCACGCGGCAGAGATCATGGTTGAAGTGGCGGTTTTTTAACTGATTCGTGATTACACTTACAGCACTGTTAGGGGGCCTGAATTTGGGTGCCCCTAATGGCTCAAATTTCCCTATCAGGTAAAGAAAAAAACAAAAAAAAAAAATAAAGTTACCAAAATTGAAAAATTTGAGCCATTTGAGCCACAGTTTTTAGGGCCCCCAAACATTATTCTTACACTTATTGTTGTTTTTTTAGGGTTTATATTTTCTATTTTCTAGTAATATTTTCGTCACGATCCATTCCCAATATTCAAGGGTTAAGTATTATGATAGTCAGTAATTGAAGTTATCTCCGATCAATTCTTGAACAAATTAATAAATGCGAGCGGAAGTAATATTTAAGTGAGGGTACCAAAATAATTATCGGAACTTCTATTTTTATTACAAAATTTATTGACCAAAAAGACCGATATTTACATATAAACATAACATAAAAGTGTTATGTGTATCTATTCTGCAGCCCTGCATCTAAGACTTTCCAAAAGCTATTTCTGAATTGCATTTGCTTGTTTCCACTTTTCAAAAAACATTTTTTAAAAAATTTTACTTTCTTATTTTTCGTGTTTTTTTGTTTTTACTGAATTTTTTTCATATTTTAAACAATTTTTTTACTTTTTAGACACACCTAACATAAAAAATCTAAAAAATAAAAAAATTATAAAAAAAATCTTTTAAAAATTAACTAAATACCAAAAATACAAAAATTCAGTACATTTTTTATATTTTTATGTATTTATTAATTTTTTAAAATATTTTTTCACAAATTTTTTACTTTTTAGATACATCTAAGTAAGGTGCATCTAAAAAAGTAAAAAAAAATATTTAAAATTTAAAAAATATTCACTAAAAACAAAAAAACACGAAAATCAAAAAAGTCAATTTTCAAAAAATTTAATCAAAAAAACTCAAACCAAACACACT
Organism: Camellia granthamiana; assembly: GCA_036172215.1. Lineage (NCBI taxonomy): Eukaryota > Viridiplantae > Streptophyta > Magnoliopsida > Ericales > Theaceae > Camellia > Camellia granthamiana. The sequence goes on along the minus strand of CM069910.1, from coordinate 6,352,791 downwards.
GATTGTTTCCTGAAAATTGGTAAGTAGCTATAAGCACATGGTAGAGTGAGAAATATTATACCAAGAGTATAAGGGACAGAAAATAACCATGGATAGTTATGTAACCAAAATATTTAAGATAACTTAGTCTGAACAAATAATCATTTAAGTAGCAAAACTGAAATTATGTAAATAAATATCTATAACCACGGTACCGAACAGAACAGAACAGAACATACATGAGTGACAGTCAGAACAGAGATACGGATTCAAGAGGTGGCTCGTACGGATTATAAAGGTGGCTCACACAATAGTGTAGCACTTATCTCCGTACAGCATTTTGTTCTGCACCAGAAATCAAAGGGTCAGTGGATTCATAACAATAGAGGCTCACAAAGTGACCAAATAGAGGCTAATGGTTATTTAAGTCCCCCAAGACGTGGGACTCCCGTGGTGGTACTTACAAAACATAATTGTATATAAGGTTATAGTCAAATATTCTTTAAAATACAAACAAACATATCCATGAGTTTCATTTTAAACAAACAGAGTTTGAAAATTAATCCACGTAACTGTTATATTTATAAAACATAACTTATAAAATATAATACTTGTATAAAATAAATTATGGTAAGTCAAAATATACGTAAAATATATTATGGTAACTCAAGATATAATATAATTTACCTTAAAATTAATACCTCACTATTTCTTTCTACATCTTCTTAACTTCCAAACATAACTTGTATTAACTAATAAAATATAACTTGTATAAAATTATGGTAAGTTAAAACATACGTAAAATATATTATAATAATTCAATGTATAATATAACTCACCTTAACACTAATACCACACTCTTTCTTTCCACTATCAAAGACCCTTTTAACTTTTTTATTTTTTCCTTTCTCTCTTTCTTTCTCACCCTTTTCCTCCTCTCTTTCTTTTTTTTCTTTCTTTTCTTTCTCATTGATTTCAGTAATTCCATAACTTTTGATCAGTTTTTCCCCATTTATAGGGAAGCAGAAGTGCCCTGTGGCCGATTCTTGCGGATCTCAAATTCTTTTTCATAATTCACCAAAATTTGCCTCATTAAAATCGTAGATTATCACTTATATAAATAAATATTTAGAATAATTACATTTTAACCTAGATTCTTAATATAACTATATAAATAAATTAATTTCGAATTAAATTACATTTTATCGTATACGAACAGTAAATTAATTATTTATTTTACTACCACACCCATTATTATTATTATCAATATTATTATTATTATTATTATTATTTATTTAATAATATATTATCACATATAATCATAATATTAGTATAAAATTTAAGGAACAACTTAAATTTTTGGGTTGTTACAATTTTGCATCCCTACAAAAGTACAATTTTTTTATTTTTTTATCTTTTTTGAGTCATTTCACGTCTTTATTTTTTTCACATATATTTTTATAAAAAAATTAAAAAATATATTTATTAAAATCTTTTTTTGCACAATTTTTATTTTATTTCATTTTATTCAAACCTTTTTGTATACTAGTAATTGTGGTAGTTACCAAATAGATTATCAAACCTCTTACATGGGTGTGGGACCCACACACATGTGATTTGTGTGGGTCCCACACCCATGTAAGAGGTTTGGTAATTTAATTGGTAATTTGTTTGGGATCCCTAGCATCACTCTATGTTATGGTTGTGATAGGATCTTGATAACAATAACAATGGTGGCAGCATTTATAAGGCTCTAATTTAATTTAATTTTTCTTTAAATGTAGGATTCAAAATGATGAAATTAAAATTTTGGGATTTAATTTGTTATTAAGGTCAAATTCTAGAATTTTTTTTTAAAAAAAATTCCCAAAATGCTTTCATCTAAATTAGCTCACTTTTCATTGAACGCTTTTTCTTTTCTTTTTTTTCCATTTTTATTGTATCAAATATTAAAAAATGTTTAAAATATTTTTTATAAAATGAAATTTAACGATATTTTTATAATTAAAAACCATCTTAAGTGTACTATTTTAAAAGATAAGTCAAAAAATTAGACCCAATTTTTAAGTCTAATGATATAACAATCAATTAGGATACCTAAGGCAATACTCTCTTATATTTTCTCTAATTATCAATCAATAATATTACTTACACATTATTAAATCTAAAAAATGGATTTATATATCATTTTCCATTTTAAAATGTAAGTCACTATTACAATTGCATCATTCTTTATAAAAAATTTATTTAACATTACTTATCTTCTCACTATATGTAATTTATTTTATTTTATATTTTGCCTTTTGGTTAGGCCACATCAACAATTTTACTCATAAAAAATTAGAGACAACTAAAAATGGTTCACAAGTACCATTTCAAATATAATTCAATTCTTATGTATCGTAGAATGACTCTCTAGATTGTTTAATCGGTGTGACTCAAAAATGTAGCGACAAGTCTAGAACATTAAAATGGTCATCAATAATCAGCACATTAAACAACCTAATCATAATCGAAACAAGCGAAATCCTCCAATCACTCGGATTACTATCAAAATTAAAAGAAACCCCATAAATCAAAGAACTATTGCCCATCTTCTCATTCACCGTAATATTAGGATTAAAAGCATATTTATACTTGTCACACTCATAATTTCCCAACAATTTAACCTTCATAGTTGCTATATCACCAGCCAAAAATGTGTCTTTGTCATCCAACCAACAAAAAGCAAACTTTTGGATTGGTACATTTTCTGCAAAATTCAAAATCACTTATGTCTTCAAAACACAATAACAGATATATATGTATGTGTGTGTATTGGAAGGGATAGTGAGAAATACCTGAATTTGCGAGTTTGGAGAGAGAAAGGGTCAATAGTGAAATAAGTGTATATAAGAACATGTGAGACTCCATCCTTGAGAGAGAGAGAGAGAAGAATGGGTTGATATAGTGTAGAAATGGGAATGATTTGAATAGAATTTCTGGAGGGAGATAAAAAGGTGGTTAAGCGTCGAGGTCACACGGGAGAGATCATGGTTAAAGTGGCGGTTTCTTAACTGATTCGTAATTACACTTATTTTTGTTTTTTTAGGGTTTAAAATTTTTATTTTCTAGTAATATTTGCATCCCTACAAATGTACAATTTATTTTTATTTTTTTATCTTTTTTGAGTCACCTGAGGTCTCTATTTTTTCACATATATTTTTGTAAAAAATAAAAAAATATATTTATTAAAACCTTTTTTTGCACATTTTTTTTTTATTCAAACCTTTCTGTGTACTAGTAATTATTGTGGTAGTTGGAGTGATTGTGGTGATTTGTTATGGCTGTGACAGTATCTTGGTACAATAACAATGGTGGCAGCATTTATGAGGCTGTAATTTAATTTAATTTATTTTTTTAAATGTAGGATTTAAAATGATGAAATTAAAATTTTGGGATTTAATTTGTAATTAAGGTCAAATTCTAGAATTTTTTTAAAAGAAATTCCTAAAATGCTTTCATTCGAATTAGCTCACTTTTCATTGAACGCTTTTTTTTTTTTTCTTTCCTTTTTTGTTCTTGATTTTCTTTTTTATTGTATCAAATATTAAAAAATGTTTAAAATATTTTTTATCGTATACAATTAATTTTAATGATATTTTTATAATTAAAAACCATCTTAAGTGTACTATTTTAAAAGATAAGTCAAAAAATTAGACCCAATTTTTAAGTCTAGTGATATAACACTCAATTAGGATATCTAAGGCAATACTATCTCATATTTTCTCTAATTGTCAACCAGTCATATTATTTACACATAATTAAATCTAAAAAATAGATCTAAAAAATGAATTTATAAATTATTTTCCATTTAAAATGTAAGTCACTGTTACAATTGCATCATTCTTTATAAAATTTTTATTTAACATTACTTATCTTCTCACTGTATGTAATTTATTTTATTTTATATTTTGCCTTTATGGTTAGGTCACATCAACAATTTTACTCGTAAAAAATTAGAAACAACTAAAAATGGGTTTACAAGTACCATTTCAAATATAATTCAATTCTTATGTATCGTGGAATGATCTTCTAGATTGTCTAATTGAATTGTAGGACACATGTTTCAATTTACAAGTAATATCAAACTCAAAAAATGATATAACATGTATTAAATTGGCCCATTATGGCATCAATTTTTTATGCACGTTTTGGCAAAAAATATTAGGTGGGTCCAATAATATTAACGTAATAATTTATTTACAAAGTCTAAGATATTTGAGATAACAAAAAATAATAGAGAAATGGTTTGACTTCAGTAACAAATAAAAATTTTAACTTCTAATTATATCAATTTAATCATTGTCTTCTAAACTGGTGTCAATCTTTGCCATTTGCTCATCTCTGTCTAGAGATATTAACCGATATATTTTTTTTCTTTTCCTAACATGTATTATCATTCTCTTATTTACTCTTTCAAACTTAAATAAATCTCAAATTCTACCTTACGATACCAAATTATAATGGCCAAACAATGGGGCCTAAATGTAAACAGTTCCAAGAACAATATAACCATAATTGGAAAAGCTAAACCTCGAAACCTTTATCCTTGGATAATCATGAAAAATATTGGCCTGTCCTTATTACAACAGAATGTTAAAAAAATAAATAAAAATTCCGTATAGCTCTTGCATCTAAATAAAACCCGATATCCAAACCAAAAAGAGGATGACGACAACAAACAGGAATATTGAAAACCCCAGCAGTTCATGTAATAACATATTGTCATGTAACAAAGTTCAAACCCTGCTTTAAAGGTCACATTATACAACAATGAATGTCCATTTCAGATTCTGCATAAATTAATGTCGTTGGAACGGACCTGGGGCTGCTGGTTCATGGCCACATTTGCATTCCTTTGCCTGAAAATTTTACCAAACCCAGATAGAACCCCAGTTTTAGTCAATTCCTGCTGGCAATGAATTTAGGGTTTCTTAATATCGGTAAAAAAAATCTTAGCATTTGAACAAGGAATAGAAGTCAAGCTATAGAGGATGAAAACCAACCATCTTGTCGCTGGTGGTCAAGTCATCTCATATGCAACACGAGCAGTTCTGGTTTTTCAATAAATAGCTTCCACTCATTGCAAAATCTTGCAACAGTTGCTCCATCCAAAACTCTATGATCGGCACCTATATTTACCTGAAAAGAAGAAGCTGCATCAAACCATAGGAAAATATTGACAAAAATTCACAACTAATTAAAACCAATGATTCTGTAGAACCTAGTACTCAGAGCCCACTAGATGCAGCACTACAAACAAAATAACCCTCACCAGGCACCCTCACAAAACACTACATCAAGTTATAACTAACACCACATTGAGACAAAACTTGCATATGGTGGGGTGTGTGGTTTGTGTACCATACACTTGACCATAAGATAAACTCTGATAAAAAAAAAATTCTTAAACCATCACTCGAGGACTATGTATGCATGCACTTACATTGTCACTGACACAGACAACCATGGGGTGTCAGTCCAATGTGCATGGGAGTGCATCGGACAAATTGAAATTCTAGAGAAATTATTGGCTGCATGATGCATAGGAATTTAGTTTTTTAATCTAAACGGATGTTCAGAATCAAATGTCATTCATGTAGACTGCTATTACTTTACAAAACAACATGAATTTAGAAAATAAGTATAAAAAATTTTGAATTTAGAAAAATTATTTTGTTGAAAAAAAAAACACTTTGTGGAGACTCACTCAAATAAATTGTAATGGTGGTGACCCACTCATATACATCAACAAGATAATTCTTAAAAATAAAAAATATATATGTTCTTTGATCATTGTTGTGATAATTAAAAAGAATGTTGTCAATTTGACCATGTTTCACCCATTATTCACTTGTTTTTTTGTTGAGTTTTAGTGGAATAAATACTTGGTATTGTACCCTACTGACTTGAACTCATTAATTTATTTTGAATCAGATGCATTCAAATTTGTCAAAAGCATCATGATGGACTTGTAATATGCTTTATTTTACTTTGTTGTCAACATACTTGTATTTATTTATTTTAATTTTTAACAACTCTTTAATAGCACAAAGAATTGTCTTTGAAACAATCATAAGCATTGTGTTTGATATCCTCCATATCATTTTGTCACCAACATTTTCTTATCAAAGAGTATTAATTTAGATTAGTTCTTGACTAAATTTAGAAGCAAATCCTAAAAAAGTACAAGTTTTGCTTACCATTGAACTTTTGCTTCTATTATGCAGATAAAGGGTCAAAATAATAGTTCAAGGTGTAAATGTCACCCCGTTTGAATCCCATTGGTTGCTTAGGCTTTGAAGATGGTGCCATCCAGTTTGAACCCCATTAGTTTCAACTCCTCGATTTTTATTTTTTGCATAGACATACACCTTAACTTGATAGATAAATTAAATTGATGTATTTTCTTGAATTCTAAAATGAGTTTGATTTAGATGAATTGATTTTTTCAACCAAAAATAGAACCACCAACCATGGGGTGTGAGTCCAACGTGCATGGGAGTTCATGGGATTCTTTCTCTATTTCTATAATGTTTTTCTCTTTTAAAAAAAGTACAAAAATGTTTGATTCAATTATGACAAAGGAAGTACAAACTAATAGAAGACTATCTTTTGTTTCTTTTTGACGGTAAGTAATATAAGAGTTTTCAATTTTTATATTCTCAATGATTGAAATTTTTTTTTTTTGTTTTTTGGTTATATTTTTCTTTTTCCCCCCTTCTTCTCCTTTTATAGTCATTCTATTATATGATTTTTTTTATTTTTTATTTTTTAACTTTTTGATTTTTTAAAAAATGCGATTGAATCTATTGAAGATGCCCAAATGAATCGAAGAAAAACGAGAAATTGAGGAAGAAAAAGATGTAATAGAAGAAGAACAATTATTAGGTTTAGAGACTGAGAGGGAGGTCTTTTGGGGTCAAAATTTGGAGGTTTTGATTGGATTTGTAGAGGAAGCACAAAGCAAAGTGCAGACCCATACAAGAGTTGGTCATTTGATGAGTCATTATGCAGAATTTACATTTATAGAATTCGTATTCCTATTTTTTTCCCCAGGTTGTTTTACACAAATTTATACAATTTTTTTTTTTCAAAGGTTGTCTTACAATTTATATATAGAATGTTTTGTTGCCTTACAACTTATATACAATTTTTTTTTTCCCCGGATTGTTTTACAACTTTGTGTTGTTCAAAGGAAATAACTTTCAAGTAATTACTTATCAATATTTATCCGTTAATCTAAGAATGATAATTTTTTTTTTTTTAATTCTCAATGACTAAGGCTTGTGTGTGTGTGTGTGTGTGTGTGTTTTTTTTAATATAAATTTTGTATTTCTTTAATAGTTTTCATTTCTTCATTACGCTCATTGCAAAAAAAAAAAAAACTCCATTTTCATTTTTTACATTATATTGATTGAAAAAAATACAAAAAATAAAAATAACTGTACAGATTTTGTGTATATATTATCTTTGTGAGTATATTTTTATTTTATTTGTTTATAGATTTTGTGTACATATATGTTAGATGCTTTATACATAGAATAGATAGATGTGAATTTTACAATACAAACTTTTTAAATTATATAGATTATCATTCTAAGTATAAATTTATTTTTTCCGCACATTGATTTAACAGGTTAATGGAGAAGTCAGAAAAAGAAAACAAAAAAGAGAATGATTTTTTTTTATTCATTGTGTTTTCAATTTTTTTTTTCTTTTTATTTTTCTTTAAAATGTAGGCAAACTGTTTTTTAATTGCCAAACTGTTTCAAAAAAAGTAGTATTCCAAACTTTTCAAAAAAAATTTGCAAACACAAAAAAAGAATAGGGATGTTCTTAAACATTTTTTGAAACAAAATAATAATAATAAAAATATATTAAAAAACAAAAAAATCATTTAATTCTTGGATAGCTGAGAATAGTAAGTTGAAAATATATTATGAAAATCTACTTATTTTAGAAAAAAGAATGAGGAAGAAATACAAATTCAGAATTTTTTTAAAATTTCAATGTTTGATATGATATATATACACTCATATATATTTTAAAAGTTACTTATTTTAGAAACAAAAAAAAGAAGAAGAAGAAGAAGAAGAAGAAGAAGGAAAAAGAAATAGATATTTAGAATTTTTTTTCAATTTCAAGATTTGATATGATATATATACACACACACTCATACTTTTGAATTATCTTCGAGTTTTATAAGATATATATACACATTCGTATATTTTTGCCTTATCTTTGAGGTTTTTTTTTTTTTTTTTTTTTTTTTTGAGTTTTTGATTAATTAATTAATTTTTTTCATGTTTATTAAATCTCTTTGATTGCAAATATTTAGTCTTTGAATTTGTGTTTAATTATTTATATATTCCATTTTTTTTAAATTTATATTTAGTTAAGAATATTGAGTTTAGCTAAATTATTTTTATATTCGATTTTTTTAAATTTATATATTCAATTTTTTTAATGCACTATTTCAAACTTATATTTATTTTACGAGTGTGCACACACATCGCATGTGCCTGACCGCTAGTCGTAGGTAAAGGCAACAATATAGGACTGTAGCAATGTGCATCTTTTCAATAATTTTTTTTTTTTTTTTTTTTTTTTTTGACTGTATAAAGAAAAAGATTTGACAAATCACTACTTACAGTCATGACTGATGCAGGATACACATTTTCATCATCAGCAAAATGAGGAATCTTCTGGATTCTGCCCAATGCAATGATAGCAACTTCTGGTGTGTTGACAAGAGGCGAACCAAATTTTCCACCAATTGCTCCAATATTGCTCAAAGTTATAGTCCCACCAGATACATCATCAGGACTAAGCTTGTTAGTTGAAGCCAATTGTTGTAGCCGTGAGAGTTCCTTTGTAATCTGATGACATGAAAGAGAGAGATTATATCAAATAACTTCTTCATTTGAAAGAGAAAAGGAGATGATGCCCAAAGAGGAAGAAAACAGATACCATATGCAGATTAAGAATTATATCCAAATCAAAATTTGAATTGACACAGTACTTAAAAAAAAGGGAGGCACTTTAGCAATAAGAGAACCGTCTATAGAGAGAACCAATGCCATTGAAGAAGTCCAAGTATATTATTCCAAATAATAATGCACCTAAAGTAATTCTGTCCCAATTATATTAAATGAATACGAGCTAATGGAAACCAACAAAGATATTGAACTCTCAAACCTTTGAAAACGGAAAATATGTTTTGACTATAAATGTAGTAGGGTTAACCTAGGTAGTAAGCCTGGCAATAAGTGAACCAAGCCCTCGTAGATGAATTTGATAATCACTTTACACCTATATGATCAGCCCTTTCAAGAACAACACAGTAACTCCATATTTGTTAAGGAAATTATGTTTTTAAAATCTAGATATGAAATTGAAAACAAAATTGGACTTTTTGCATTAAACTATTCCTCTCTTTTTTTTCTCTCCTTATTACTCTTTTTTTCTTACCCAAAGGCGATTCTTACTTTCTAATGATATTTTCTCAGAAAACTTGTCTAAACACTCCAATGAAAAATGCACAATGGATAATAAACCACTCAAAAGATGTTACTAGAGCACTGAGTTTCGAAAGGGCACCAGAGCTTTCTTCTTTTTTACCCTCAAAGGAATTACGAAACAGGAAGGCCCGAGAAAAACATGCAAATGAAAAGGGTGACTAAGGAAAAGAGAATGCCATACACCCAATGCAGAAAGCACAGCTTCAACAGAGCTCATTTTCATTTTCTTTCTTCTTACCCAATTTTGAAGAGAGATACAAGGAATACAATCAATGCAAGACTTAAAACTCAATAAACAATGACAAAGACGAATGATGCATTAAATTGCACAGCTCGGAGACAAGAGTTCCAAGAAGAAGAAAAAACTAACCTCCAAGATGGAAAGAGACTGAACCTTCTTTATGTTGGGTACAACTAGACCATGTTGAGTAGCCATGGCAATACCAATATTGTGAGAACCTTAAAAAGAAGAAGAAGAAGAAGAAGAAGAAGAAGAAGAAGAAGAAAAAAAAAACTGTCAATGAGTTGTAGTCAAGGAAAAAATACAAGACATATCACAGATGTAATCAAAGATTTAGCAGTATAACATAGATTAGAACACCTACCAAAAAAAGACATTGCTCATAATAAAGAACTACTAACACTTTGAGCTGGGCAGAGCTAACAACACTAAATAGCGTTAAACATGTAGACAAGGTTTTGAGTTGAGTACATGTTTGGACTTCCCATGGACATAAAACCATTCTATGAGTTCTAAAAAAATTTTGAAATATGTTTGAGATTTTGTATTTCTATATGGTAATTAATGAGTCCATTTTTTTCCAATTTCAAATCAACTTTGTAACAAAGATTAATAAAAAATAATCGGCTGCAATGAATTTGGTGCTTATGGTATTTTTTCAAATTTAACTAATAAAAGTTGTGTTCAAATGCCACAAAAAACATAATACACTCTTTTTTTTCTTTGAAAAGAACACTCATATTTTGCGCTTATAAAACTCAATAAGCAGCCAACTAGCAGACAGAATAGAAAATTACAAACCTTTAAGGGTGACTGTCTGCAACTCCTCATTGAAACAACTATTTAGAAAGGGATACTTGTTCAATGCCATTGAGAGTGACTTTATCAAGACTGGAAGGAAAGTGTGCTTGACACCTGGATCAGAATTCTCATTTTGAAAAGATGCTTTAAGCTCCACAAGTGCATCACAATTTATCTCTTCTACATAGTGAAAATGGGGAATTTTTGCAGCTAAAGTCATTGATTTAACCATCGCACGCTGGAATCCCCTGTAAGAGAGGAACAATTTTTAAGTTGCTTAGTTTACAAAATCTGACTGACTGAACATATGTTATGGCATGGTTACATCATATGCCAACATTAACAATTGTTAAACATATTATGTCCATTTATTGTGTTTTTATGTCCATGTCTGAATAAAGCCGATTACATAACAAAAAGTAACATTTTATCTAATTATTCCAGGTTCATATTTATGTCCAATATTACCTCAACAGAATTGTCTTATCCTCATAATCCCATCCATATGTGGCTGACACATGTGGGTATTCCTCATCTCCTCCCAGCAACTGTTCTCCAGGAGTAGCAATTGAAGAGGCCAAAGCTTCTTTGACAATTCCTTTGTTGGCAGCATATTTGATGACATCTTCTCTCAATACCCTTCCATCCTTGCCAGTTCCATTGACATCACCTATATCTATACCATATTGCTTTGCAAGGTTTCGAACAGCAGGCGTGGATAGAACTACACCTACGTTAGTATTCTTAAGCACTGAACTTTGAGTATTTGAGTTGCATATCTCAGAAATCACTGACTTCATATTTTCCAAATTATCACCAGTTTGAGGTGGAACTGGAAGCTCTCCGACAGCCATCTTGAGAAGAGTTTCTCCAACCTGAAATTTTAGTGAACTTGGAAAGCATTACAATCTCTAGAAGCTATAAGGATTTACAAATATCGAACTATGTACAAGTAATTATCAATTGTGACTGTACCTAATGGTAAATAGCTCAGCATCATTAACAGGGAAAAAACAAAACAATTAGAAAACCAAGAAGGTCTCCAAACTTCAAATATGTTACATGATAGTGAAACAAGATAAATCTTACTGTTAGGAACAGACAAATAGCCCAATGCCTTGCTTGGTTGGTGTGGAAAAGGAGGATTAAGTCATCTGATCTGCTGCATAGAATTGGTTGGGATACTTCAGGGTGATGTGGGTTCAGTGTGCATTTTTTGTAAATCTGAAGCAGAAACATTGAACCATATAATGCTTCATTGCCCTTTTGTTTGGAATGGTTGGTCCAGTATTATCAAGTGGTGGGGGGTTCATTGGGCTATACCAGGTTCAGTGGAGCCCTTGATGCAATGGTGGATTGGGTAGAGGTTTAAAAAAGTTGAAAGACATCTGTGGAAGGCAATACCTTGGCACTTTTCTGGTCTGTTTGGAAACACAGGAACGACTGCATTTTAATGAAGCACAGACAGATCTTGAGGAGTCATGTGAGCTGATCAAGGTGAGATTGGCGTTGTGGATGAAAACTAATTCCTTGGGAAATTTTGTTCAGTTAATCAGTTTGTATCCGATCTGCAGCAGCTGAGAAGATACATCAGATAGTGATCCGGGGTGATTGTAGATTAATTCATGCATCAGGGGAGGTGTTGGCTCTGTTTTGCTTGGGTTGTGGCTGCTTTGAAGCATAGGGGGGCCTGCTGGTAGTACACTTTTGTTTTGGGGTTGTTTAGTTTTTTGCAGGATCAGTACTGCTTAGTTGCTGCTTGTTTTTTCTTGTTCATTTGGTTGGTTTCTCACCAATTGCCAATGGTGTGCTAGCAAGTGATTGGGCGTGCATCTCAGTACCAACCTAGTTGGGACCAACCTAGTTGGGATCGTTTTGTCTCGCTATGATGCTTTTTGCACTCATCCGTTTTTCTTTATTGATGTATTATCTTGAATTCTCATCAATAGGTTCATTTCTTTTGCTGATAAAAACAAAAAGAAAAAAAAGAAAACAGACAAATAGAAAGAAAAATGGAAACTATCTGAATCCACTCCATGATGCTATGTGCATAGGAAAAAAAAAAAAAAAACACAAAAATGTGCACTGAAAATCAACATATGACTCGGATTCATTCAATGTGTGGCCCAAATGGAAACTATCTGAATAATCTGCTTAGTAATACCAGATGCATTGAAAAAAAATAACAGAAGTGTGCACAGAAAAATCAATGTGTGATCCAAATTCATTTGAGCAACCAATATATTGATTTTCCTGATGCACTTTTCTGTGCATGTAACAATACTGTAATCTGCTACCAACATTGACTTTACTATTCATTTGACATAGTTTTTTTTTATATGATTTCCTGGACTAATTCTCAATATAAAAAAATAAAACCATCTGAATCAAGGTGAGGTTTCTTGCTTTTTCATGCATGATGCAACATTGTCTCCCATGCTCATTCCTAATTCTGTAACTAGGCAATGGACAATTATTGAGGTAATTGAACTTGCATAAAATTTGAGATGACAAAAAGCATTACTTCTAGAAAAGTAATTGTACTCATTACCTTTACAATGTCACTAGGAACATGGAGAATTTGTGAAACTTTTCCTTTGTAACGACTTGTTATTTCTATGGTCGCTTTATCGCTCTGAACTTCACAAAGTGGTTGAAATTCTTCAACTTCATCTCCCTGGCAGACACTTAATTAACATTTAACTCTGCTAATGTATCATAACAATAAAGCTAGCATTTAGATATATTATCATATTACAAAAAACAATTGTGCATGTGTAAATGACTCACAATAATGGACTAATGGCTGAAAGATTATAAGCACTTCAAAATAAAACAAACACAAGCTAGCAGTCAAACATTAGACCTAGCATTGGGCCTCAAAAGGCAAGCCAGATTTAATCTAAAAATCAGCATCTGTTTAGCTCCTATCTTTAGCAGGGAGAATTGCAAGTAACTTCCACATATATTTGACATGAAGTGAGCGTCCCAATCACTAGATAACTATTGCATGCATAAAAAAAGTTAAGAGTTTCCTTTCCAGACATATTATAGTAGTACCGGTGCTATAATTTGAGCAGAAGCAGCATATCATCCAATGCTATAATTTTAGTCTCAAAAAGAATTTGAAAACCTTCCCAAAAAACCACTAAATAGACAAAATTTGGTCTGTTATAGAGTAGTTGTATTAGTAATGGAAAATATAACAAAAGCGGAAGATGATATGTACGATCATCCTAAAAAAGTACAAGAAAAAACAACGAAACTTGAATATGAATTACAGAAAGAAAACCTTGTATTTGTAGTTTAGAAAGAGCACTGTAACACACCCAAAGATTCAGAAATTCAAATGACCCTTGAACAACGGTCTATAACGCACAAGTAGATGCCAGGGATTGATACACTAAACTAGCACCACTTACCTCTTGCACATACCATTTGAGAACTTCACATTCAGCAATACCTTCACCGGTTTGTGCCAAAGGTACATCAACTATCCCACCAACTGGTAGATCGACCAAAGCTTGAGTTGAAAAGCAACATCTCTTCATATCATAGTGAGTGTTCAACTACAAAACATAGAAAACAAATAAGAAATACTAACCAACGTGCCACGATTACTATTTACAAATCCACATAGAAAGCACTCCAAGAAAATTGTGCTAGCTTGTGTTGCACCATACAAAGAGTATCACTATGCTCACTAACAAATATTGCAGAGAAACCTCACAAAAGGCATGAACACGTAGTTTAGAAAAATAAAAGACGTCTCACTATTTTTAAGACTGCTACTTTAGTCCACGTTATTACCAAGACCTTTTGTATAATTTAATGGCTCATATCGTCTCCCTGAATACATTTTTTTATTACTTATTTAATCAAATAGTGTACGGCCACCATTATTTCCCAAACGTCAAAACATGGTTAGCAATCACATTTTCATGAAATCGTGGTTGCTAACCACATTTTTTACTTAACACATAACACTATCTGAAATAACTTTTCGCATTCTATTTTTTCCACAAACATTTACATTCAAGTATAAAAAAAAAAAAAAAAGGAAAACGTTGTTGGCAACTATGTTTTCAAGAAAAACATGATTGCTAATCACATTTTACCGTAATTTGGGAATAAAGTTTGTCCGTACACTATTTTGTTAAATAGCCAATAAAAAGAAACGCAATCAGGGAAAGAAGCCTAATTTAATGTATTTGGCAGCTATCTCTAGAGTGCATAGTCTGTTTTAAAGCCACTATATCATCTAAATATAAAATTGATAAGTGCCAGTTGTTTAATAACTACATAGCGCTAGAAATCCAGAAACATGAATAAATATCCCAATAAAACTAACAAAGAGAAACAAAAAGAACATTAAAAAAAACCTACAATTACTGGGAATATCGAAAGCAATTGAGCTTCAATTGATATTAATAACTCACATCAGTGTATTTATTAGCCAGGAAAGAAGGTATCGTCAAATTGTGTATTTGAGACGAAAACCCTAGAAATTGAGACTTCTGCTGACAGGCCACCGACGGCGGCGAGGAGTGGGCGGAGGAGGAGCACAACCGCCACTGGCGGCCGGAATTCTGTCGCCAAATCCGCCTGAAAATCATCGGTCGCCGGAGATTGTAGGAAAGTGTGATTCGGAGAGAGAAACTAAGAACAAGTGTTTTGTGTGGAGCTTCGACTATGGTTGTTCCACTCCGATCAAAGAGTACACTGGCTCTGTTTCGATTACTGGATTCTTTTAAAAAAAATTTAAACGACAACGACAACAACAACAACGTGAGAAGAGTGTGTTTCAGAGCGTGAAACTCGTGGGGCTCGAATCTAGTATGGTTGAAAATTAAATGGGGTGTCACTAATTACATCCCATACCTTATCTAGAGACCCACGTTCGTTAAAGATGGACACCTACCATATACGGGAAAGGATTTCAGTGTGTAAGCTACCTACCATATAAATTTTTATAAACATGTATAAATTATTTTATAAAATTTTATAAAATTACATAAATTTTTATAAATATATGTAAATTATGATTTTTTTAATTTTTTATAAAGTAACTTACGTATGCTTATAAAAATTTATGTAATTTTGTAAGATAATTTATGTATATTTATGAAATTTTACGTAAGTATATATGATATGTATTTGCATACTTAAAAATTACCCCTATCCAGTGGCTAAGCCATAAATTCAGTGAAAATGGGACACAAATTAATGACAATATTAATTATTTTTTGGATAAATTACATTGACACCTCCTGAGATTTGTGTTTATTACAATTCTTCCCTCACCTTTTGGAAATTACATCTCCTTTCCTGAGGTTTAAAGTTTCATTACAGATTCTCCCATCAGCAATTTAATTTTTTAAAATACCATTTTTGCCCTCACTAGGTAAATTACATTGACACCCCTCACATTTTAGAAATTACAATCCCCTCCCTAAGGTTTAAAGTAGCATTATCAATTGCCTCCTCGGTTAGTATTAGTTGGAAAAAAAAATTCATTGAAAAAAAAAATGAATTGGAAAAAAAAAAAATTAATTAAAAAAAAAATTGTTAGTAAAATTTTTAAATTTCTATTTAAAAACCAACGTAAACTCATTTTTTGAATTTACATTTTTTCTTCTAATTTACAAACTGAGACAACCATTTATAAATCAAAAAAATTATCAAACAAGTTTTTATGACAGCTTTTTAAATTTTTGTAAATATAAATTGAAAACTGAAAACGAAATGGTTATCAAACAAGCTTCAAATGGTAAAAATGTCGTAAAATTAACAAATAATTAAATAAGTTACCAACGTAAGAAATGACTTATCAAAAGATTCTTAGGTTATGTATTGTTTGATTTTTAGAATTTTTTTTTTAAAATTAAAAATTAATTGGTTAAGAAATAAAAAATAAAAAATAATTATCATTTTTATATAATTTTTATATTTCGAGTGGCTAGAAATAATTTTTTACAAATTAAATTAAAATAGCCATACATATGTACATAACCTACCCAAAAGTTAAAATGATAATTATTTTTTACCCTTAAATAATATTTATTTTTTATTTTTTATTTTTTATTTCCTAACCAAATTAATTTTTAATTTAAAAAAAAAATCTAAAAATCAAACCATATATAGCCTAAGGATCTTTTAATAAGTCATTTTCTACTTTGGTAACTTATTTAATTATTTGTTAATTTTACGACATTTTTACAATCTGAGACCTGTTTATTAACTATTTTGTTTTCAGTTTTCAATTTATATTTACAAAAATTTTAAAAACTGTCATAAAAACTTGTTTGATAATTTTTTTAGTTTATAAATTGTTGTCTCAGTTTGTAAATTTGAGAAAAAAACGTAAATTCAAAAAATGAGTTTACGTTGGTTTTTAAACAGAAATTTAAAAATTTTACTAACAAAATTTTTTTCAAATAATTTTTTTTTTCAATGAATTTTTTTTCCAACTAATACTAACCGATGGGGCAATTAGTAATGCTACTTTAAACCTTAGGGAGTGGATTGTAATTTCTAAAATATGAGGGGTGTCAATGTAATTTACTCAGTAAGGGCAAAATTGATATTTAAAAAAATTAAATTGCTGAGGGGGGAATCTGTAATGAAATTTTAAACCTTAGGGAGGGAGATGTAATTTCCAAAAGGTGAGGGGGGGAACTGTAATAAACATAAACCTCAGGGGGTGTCAGTGTAATTTACCCAATTTTTTTTTTCATAATAAACAATAATGAGATATTACTGAACTTAAATATTAATAGTTCATTTGGATAAATGTGAATTTTAAATTAAAGGATTTGAGATTAAATTTTATACAAATATTGGGGAGTAACTATTTTATAGGTGGATTGAAAATTTTTTTTTTAAAAAAAGAAAAAGATAAGTTGAGATAAAAATGATATATTTTAGTAGAGAAATTCTATAAAACATATCGCAAAAAAAGTGTCTATCATATGTTGCAATTATGATTTTCGTAGTCTTTAGTTATAACATATTATAGTGTTAGATATAATTTAGTTATAATTTCTTATAGTTTTTATTTTGATTATAACTATATATTAAGTAATAATTAGTTATGACTAATTCTGATCTTAATTATGACCTATTGTAATTTTTTATTTTTTATTTTTTATAATTGAAGATGTGTTGCTTGATTATAATTTATATAGTGGACATTTTAGTTATGAATGGAAAAAAACACATGGACGATAAACTCTACATGTCAAATGTAACTAACAATTCAATAAATTCCATATCTTCATTGAAATTAATTATATTTGTATGTCAATAACGATAGGCATCACCATTATATTGAAATTTTCATAAATAATAATATGACTTATCATAATTTCTTTATTTTCAATCAAAATAATCATTATTATTCTCATAATTTTAAAAATGTCATTGACATTTTACTTTAAATAATATTTTTATAAATTTTTTTATTTAAAATGTTTTATTTATGTTAAAAAAAAAAATCCCAAAACACAAGGGGGCATGTGACCCCCCGGCCCTATGTGCCTCCGCCACTGCCCTTATCATACTATTTTAGTGTGGGTTAAATTGTGAGAAATTTTTTAGAAAATTTGGTCATAAATCCCTCCTAGCTTCCTTTTCTTATTAAGAGGACAAAAAAAAAATTTAATACTTTCAAAACCCTCTCATAATTATAAAATCCTGTATGAGGACAAAATTTGTTATTTGAATATTTTGTTTGACCATTATACCCTCTCTTTTTTCTCTTTCTTTTACAGCTCTCTCTCTCTCTCTCCACCAATTTGATATTGTTCATCATCTCCACCATCTTTATCGTCTATCAGCGTCACTCATCCTTACCAACGACTGACAACCACCATTTTTACCATCAAACCACTGTCATCTCAGATTTGATACCTACAAACTTATATTTGAGATCAATAACTTTAGATCTAAGATAAAAATTAAAAATTGAAAAAAAAAAAAAAAACCTTAGATTTAACAAAAAAATGAGAAATCGATATATTATAATGAAAAATAAAGAGTTTTTTTTTGTTTATTTATTCATAGATCTAAAAGTAAAATTTGACTCTGGTTCGTTCATTTAGTATATACTCTGTTTTTGTAACAATAAAATTTTACTCTGGTTAACAACATGTTGATCTGCTTAACGACAGTAAAAATTTACTTTGAACTATAATAAATTTTATTTTGATTTAGAGTAAAATTTTACTCTTTTTTTTTAATTACAAAATATGATTCAGAGTAAAATTTTACTTTGAAATAAGTTGCAAAAATGACTTTATAGAAGAGAGTGGTGTCATGAACCAGAGTAAAATTTTACTATTAAAAGAACAGAGCATCATAAGAAGAAAAAAAAAAAGAGATAGAGTTTGAAAACGAAGGATCAAGAAAAAAAGAAAAAGAAAAGAGAAGGAGAGAGAGCAAGAGAGAGAGAGCATAAATGGTGAACGACACACACAAACACACACATAGAGAGAGAGAGAGCACGAACCATCCAAACGCAAGAGAGAGAGAGAGAGAGAGAGAGAGAGAGAGAATAAGTGAAGAATCTCAGATTTGAGTTTTATGAACCATCGCAAATCATCATTTTCCGACAACAACGATTGTGAATGATCTCATATCTGAAGTTATGGATGCAACAAGTGACAGTGGCGATGAAGACAATAGAGAAAGAGTTCTATGGTGAACGACGATAGCTCCCGGTAGAGAGCAGCGATGACGCCGATAAAGAGCAACAGTAGTAAAAGCGAGACAAAGAGAAAAAAGATTGAGATGGGAGAGAGTGATTGCAATATGATATACACACACACATATATGAGAGTATTACAGTAAAATAAATAAGTTTTAAAATATTAGGGGATTTTGAAAAGATCTATGTAATTTTTGTCTTTTTAAAAGACAAGTTAGACATTGAGGGGTCCAAATCCTCCAATTTTTTTTTTGTAGATTTCAAACATTTTCTTATTTTAAATGCTATGATTGTAAAATAAAAGGTTTGGTTAACAACATAAAAATATGAGTAATACTAGAGACTCAAAAATTTATCAAAATTTGTACCAAATGTTCCACATACTAGAAATTTTGATAAATCTTTAAAGTCTCTACCATTTTTCTAAAAAATAAGAAAAATAAAAGTTATGCTAAAAGAGCATTGTAATTGGTAATTATGCTCGCAAATTTGTAATAGGATATGAAAAAAAATGTACGGTGTGTACACTGTGTAGTGTTTGATGATTGGTAGGTCATATAACCTCATGATTTGAGAGCATCGAATATCTTTTTTATTATTTGATCCTACTTTAATATTGAAAATTGAAAGCTAAAAACACATAAAAATAAAATACAGACCTCTTCTGGTTTGACAACCATCATGGAACTCTTCTTTTCAACTTAATCAATGAAATCTCTCATTGCAAAATTATTTTAAAATAACAATAATTGATTTGAAAATGTTGTAATATAACAACTTTTATTCTTAAACATGCTTTCAAGTTATGTGACAAAGGGACATGACCTACTTACAAAATTACTAGAAGAATCAAAAATTTGAGAGGTGATTTTAGATAAAATAAAATAAAATATATTTTTTTAAACTTGTATTTCCTTCTGCTAATACTTTTTTTATGTGAGATGGAGAGCCCAAGAACTAGCCCAAATTTAACCTAAAGGGGTGTTCCCATCATCAAGGAGGCCCATTAAGCTAATGGCCCAAAACTGAGAGAACAAAGTTAGCCCAATCCATAAGATGTTCCAAACTCATCAAGTGGAGTGATGAATATTGATTATAACTAGTCATCTCAAGAAAGTTTCTCCACACATATCATCGGAGAATTCTATTATAGTGGAGCGATGAATATTGATTATAACTAGTTCTCAAGAAAGTTTCTCCACACATACCATCAGATAATTCTATTATACACACTCAATACTATATATATTATTAGTTATGTCAATTTTTTTTTATTTATGACCAATTTTTTCTTTAATTATAACATTATTTTGAAATATTTGATTATGACTTTTTTATATTTAGGGATTGTTTGGAGTGTCCTAAATAAATACACTTTTTGTCTTTTTAGACTAAAAAGTTGAGAAAAAAATATGAATGTTTGGATTAATTTTTTGACTTTTTACGAAAAAATGTGTATTAAAAAATTGTATAAAAAAATGTATAAGAGAAGTTATTGATAGCCCGTATAGCAGTCTGGCAGAGCAGTGGCAGATTAGGAGATAGGAAATTATTGCCTACTTCTCGGGCTTAAATTGGCGGTGTAGTCCGGCCCTTGGGGGCCCACCACGGGTTACGCTTTGCTAATCGGAACTGTTGAATGTGTAGAACTCGTTGAGTACTATATGCTTGTAAAAAATCATGGTGATTGGATATCGATAGCTATCTGATCGTGTTAGTTTTTTGTCAACCGTTAACTATAACACCATCTATTTTTTATACAAAACTAATTTGATCATATAGTTAGCAATATCCGATTAACGTGATTTTTTATAAATATATAGTACTCGATGAGTTCTACACATTCAACGGTTCAGATTATCAAAAAGAAATCTGTGATGTCCCCCACAAGCTCAATATTACTCTCCAATTTAATGAATAGATATACCTATTTTTTTTTGAAAAATTTGGCTATAAACCCCTTTTACCTTCCTTTCATTGTTAGAAGGACTAAGAAAAAAATTATACTTTCTAACCCTCTCATAATTATAAAGTCTTGCATAAAGGACAAAATTTATTATTTAAATATTTTATCAGACTATTATACCCTCACATATACACAATCCAGATACAAAATTTATCTTCTCTCTCGTCTCTCACTTCTAACCCTAGCTTCCTCCATGGCCGGAGCTGTGTCATTCCTAAGCTCCGACGATCTCTCTCCGCATCTTCTCAACTCTCCTCCTTCAACTCTCCTTCAACTGTTCATCTTCTATCTCGTCTCTCTCTTCTAACCCTAGCTTCCTCCATGGCCGGAGCTGTGGAGAACTTACAAATTACGCTGATACATATATATATATATATCTATATATATGTGTGTGTTTGTGTGTTTTGAGATTTGAATTCGAATATATATGTGTTTTGAGATTTGAATTCGAATATATATATATCTACATATTCCGATCTATAATCTATATATATATATATATCTATATATATGTGTGTGTTTGTGTGTTTTGAGATTTGAATTCGAATATATATATATATATATCTATATATTCCGATCTGTAATCTATATATATATATATCTATATATATGTGTGTTTTGAGTCTTTAAGATCAGAGATTTGAATGATTGCATAGATCGGTCTCGGCGATCATTTGATTCGAACTCAAAAGCTCAAAGATTTAAAGTAAAATCTGAAAAATCTGTGTGTATGAAAAATCTCAAGATTTTTGAAAACTCAAAGTTTAAAAAATCTGAAAAATCTGTGAAATCTGAAAAATCTGAAGAACCGGGGTATGAAAAATTGAGATTTCTCTAAAATTTTCAAATTATAGGCCTGATTCAAGGATTATAGGCATGATTCAATGTTTTTCAGAGTAAACATCGATTGATTCAAGGATTATAGGCCTGATTCAAATCTCAAAGCTCAAAATTTCATCGATTTTTCAGAGTAAACATCAAATTTCATTTGATAGAACCAGAGTAATTTTACTCTGGTTCTATTGCTCTGTTTTTTTCATTTGACAAAACCAGAGTAAAATTTTACTTTTATATAGAGTAAAATTTTACTTTTAGTTTCAGAATGTAAAATTTTACTCTCATTCAGAGTAAAATTTTACTTTCATATAGAGTAAAATTTTACTTTAGTTTCAGAGTGTAAAATTTTACTTTCATACAAAATAAAATTTTACTCTGAAATACATAGTAAAAATGTCTTAATAGGAGAGCTAATAGATATGAGAGTAATATAGTAAAAGAAACAAGTTTTAAAATATCAGGGGGTTTTGAAAGTACTTATATAATTCTTATCCTTTTGAAAGAGAAATTAGATAGTGAGGGGGTTATGACCAAATCCTCCTTTTTTTTTTAACCCCATTGACAGCCCAATGAAGTGCACTGCCACCACGGGTACCACCAGTCATGTCTTTGTATGGTAATATTGTGTAAATTAATATTTTTATATTTTTAATTGGTGAATAGTGATAATTTTTTAACTTTTTGAGTAACTTTTTGACTTTTTGAATTTTTCATGGGTTGCCAAACTTGGCCTTAGTTATGACTTTTTTTTTATTTTGTTATGACTCATAAAATATGAAATTATGTCATTTTCTTCTGTAGTCATAAAGTGCATATAATACATACCGTTGAGGAGTGTTCATCATAGTATTTCTCATCATCATAATGTTCACAATAAAAGCACCTCATCCTTATAAACTGGTGTCTCTCCATTGGGCAAACTTCACTTCATCCCATGTGATTTGGGCAATGAGTAATTTATTCTCTTAACGTTTAGAAATTACCACATAACCCCCACGTGATTTGTGGACTAAAGTGCACTATTAAATATTCCATCTAATTTAACAGCAAGTGTAAAATACGTGACAAACATAAGGGAGTTACATGCTCATTTTTAAATTTTAAGGAGATAAATCGCACACGGAAAAAAGCATAAGGGTTAAAGTATATTTTGTCTTCCAAGTAAATGACAAAAATATCCATAATTCACATACTTAAATTATTTATATATAGTGGTATTTTAGCCTTTTTCATTACATCATTAACAAGTCTAATGATGCATTTCAATTCACAAATCACATGAAAATTATGTGATTATTTTTAAATATTAAAAGATAAACCACACATAACTCAAACCATGAAATTTGCCCTGCTCCATTTATGGAAACCTAGCACAGCAAAAGCAGTACACTTTATTTCCCTCCTAACCAACTCATGTTTCCTAATGAAAAATGTGGTTTTTGTTTGGCCTTTTTTCAGTGGAGTTCCATTGAGTTAGGAACAATTTGGAAGATAGCGAAAATAAATACAATGTCAAGTCACATTTTACGGAAAAGGTCTATGCGCATAAAAGATACTGAACAAATAAAAATATTTGTAATTATATAATTTATAAATATTTTGATCTCAACTATAAATATGAATATTTTAAGTTAAAATTGTATCTCGTTATATGCATGTAACACAATTGCATATTTATGTGATCTAAAAAGCTCATTACTCACAACCCCAAGGGTTGGCTTGGTAACAAGACATTGGATTTTTGGAGTGTACTCGCTCCAAAGTTTAAATCGAAACCTCTTAGTTCAAATCGAAACTTCTTAAGTGTTAACAATTTCTTGAAACCATTGGACTGAGAAAAAATCCTTAAATTAGCTGTGGTGCATTTGCGAAAAATTTGTTACTGAGAACCTATGCACCTTTGAAGATTAGTCTAGTTTTGATCCGAACACATCAATCTCAATCAAAAAAAAAAAAAAACAAACAAACAAACAAACAAAAAGCTCATTACTCACATGTCAATATGCCCTTTTTCATCAACTAGCTGTTATTATCCACAACCTTTTAGGTGATTGCAAGCAACTTAGTTAAATTTGGTAATCTACCTGACATCCATGGACCACCATCCCATTTAAATCCACAATTTTTCAGTTAAACATCAAATGCAATGTCGGGACCCATAAACCAAATCTCTGTTATTGAGATAGATATTTGGATTCCATATCTCTTTGCTCTTCAATACCATCAAGAGATTATGTTATTTTGTGGAAAACGCGCACACAAAATGCATGTCATTTACCTTTAACTTACGAGTTGACTTTCCCTCCCCCATTTTTGTCTTTAGAGGATAATTATTTAGTAATTCTGAAATAATTTCGGAATATGAACACGTGATATTCTATAGGATTATAATTAATGGAGAAGGTTGGTAGATAGGATATTGTATTGATGATTGGGAAATATGAAAGGACATATTGACTGATGATTGATTAAGGAATACAGACACGTGATATTTTGATAATATTGAATAATTTCCCGTCTTAAGAGAACTTTGTTTATTTTGCATCTTTTTTTTTTTTTTAAATAATAATAAAGACTGTTCAAAGTAGATGACCTTAATTTTTTTATTTAAAAAAAAAAAACCCCTATTAAAGATTTTAAAAAATAAACTTTTATTAAAAAACAGAAATCAGCTTATTTTCCTCTGTATTAGACTATTTCAAAAAAATATTCTAAATTTTTAGAGCCGTCTCGTTTGGCCGAACTTTTAAAAATAAAAATAAAAAGGGAAAGAAAAGAGTTGAATAAAGCTGAATATAAGTAAAAATTAAAAAGGCCAAAAAATACCACTCCCAAAGGAAAGCTAAAGTAATATGTGGCAATGATAAAAAATAAAAAAAATAAAAAAATTGAGAAACTTTTGAGGAAAGCAAAACAGCAAAATTTTCCAAAAAACTAAAGCAATTGGGTTGAAGAATTTAGAAAGTCATCCTTTATTAATTTGAAGACAAATGTTTAAATAGTCAAATAAAACTTTGTTCCATAATTTGGTAAAGAAATAGCATAATACTACATTTTGTTGTTCACCACAAACTGACTTGTTGGTTTTGGAAAATCAATAATCGATCGATACAGAGAGAGAGAGAGAGAGGTGGTTAGGTAAAATGTCATGAATACTACTTGTTTTGCAGGGGAGCATCTATTTACACATACCACTCTCTCTCTATACACATCCTTTACACACAACTTTCCAACACACTCTCATTAAGTGTGTGGAAAGAGAGGATATGATGTGTGCATATAGAAGCTCCCGTTTTGAAGGAAGAATCACAAAATTGTATTTCACTAACAATGGGATGGTTCAATCACTCTCTATAGATGAATGTTGTAACAGAGTAAAACTTGCCAAAATCATTAAAAGTTCAATTAGGAGATAAGATATTATCTGTCAATACTTAAATTGGATTATGAAAAGACTAAGGGCTTATTTGACGTAATTTATAAAAGATAAAAAGTTAAAAAGTTATTAAAAAAATCAAAAAATTATCACTATTCACAAAAAAAAATATAAAAATAACAAATTTATACAGGAAAAAAGTACAAGCCAACTGTAGCCACTATAGTAATGGCACACTGTGAAGTGATGGTACAAATTTACACAGGCGGTGCACAAAAAAGTTACGCAGGACAATGTTGTTTGGCTCGTAAGGGTCCATCACGGGTCCCGTTTTGATAATCTGAACCGTCAATGTGTAGAACTCGTCGAGTACTATATGGTTGTAAAAAATCATTTTGATCGGATATTGATAACTACATGATCAAATCAGTTTTGTATAAAAAATATAGACGGTGAACAAATTAACGGTTAACAAAAAACTGATCCGATGAGATAGTTATCGATATTCGATCAACTTGATTTTTTACAAGCATATAGTACTCGATGAATTCTACATATTGACAGTTCGGATTATCAAAACAGGACCCATGGTGGGGCCACGGGCCGAACAGCACCGTTCAGTCCACCACACAACTTCAAAGCAACGCAACTAATTAGCTTCCTAAACAATCACTGTCAGTACACGCCTACGGACATTAGGGGTAATCTGGTAATTTTGCTATCTTAATAGACATTTTTTCGTAAAAAGTTAAAAAGTTATTCCAAATAACCATATTTTTTTCCTCTACTTTTTTATCTAAAAAGTCAAAAAATGCATTTATATAGTTCATCCCAAACATCCCAAACAACCCCTAATAATGGTTTGGGATATTTGTAATAAGTGTACTTTTCGACTTTTTATAAAAAGATTTATAAAAAAGTAGAGAGGAGATATTGATTGATGTGACCTAAATAAGTGCACTTAGAGTATCTCCAACCCTGAACCAAAATTTTCATCAAATCTGAGTGAAAAAATGATTTTTTCCTTAATCTGATACCGAGTGCTTAAACGGTTGATTTTCATCAAATTTTCATCAAATCTGTGCCGGGACAACCGGTTGGTCGACCGGCTAGTCGACCGATTAAGCCAAAAAAAATTTTTTTTTTTGAACTGTTTAAATCTTTTAGTGGTCGACCGACTGGTCAACCGGTAAGGCAAAAAAAAAATTTTTTTTTTTTTTTTTAACTGGTTGAACCTTTTTTTGGAATTGTTTGAACCTTTTGGTGATCGACCGGTTGGTCAACCGACCGGTTAACCGGCTGGTTGACCGGTTGGTCTCCCCCAACGGTCATGCACAGTGTTTTGGTGAAATGCGGAGCCTGTCCTCATTTTGGTGAAACGTTTTGTGAATTCTCGATTTGATATCAATTTGGTGAAACCGTTGGAGCTCCAAACAGTGCTTTTTTCATCAAATTTCAAATTTGATACTAGATTTGGTGAAAGGTTGGAAATGGTCTTACACCAAAAAGTGCACTTATAGTTTAACCCAAATAAGCTCAATACAGATGCAACCATTATTCAAAAATCAATTCATCAGCATCGGTTGTGATATAAAATCTTACATATTCAAATCTCTTTGTCTTAATACATTTTTAGTTGTACAACATGGTAAAAATGTCAAGAACGATCATACAACTAAAATTACATGGGGATTGAGGAATACAAATATTTAGATGGAGACTAACACGTGTGAACAAAACACATATTATAACTGATGCAAAGTAATTAGTCCCATCCAGAAGTACATGACCTCACGCAGAGTAGGAAAATGAATTCATCGGTTGTTCGGAGTATCTTAAATAAGTGTATTTTTTATCTTTTTAAATTAAAAAGTTGAAGAAAAAAATATAAATATTTAGATTAACTTTTTGACTTTTTATAAAAAAATATATATTAAAAAATTGTATAAAGAAGTGTGTAGGAAAAGATTTGTTTTTGGGTTGTACGGCTGTCCTTCATACACAGGTTGAATAGATGGTAAGAAATAATTGTCTGCTTTTCAGGCATTTCACTAGGCAGTGCTTTTCGGTTGGTGAGGGTCATCACGGGTCCCGTTTTGATAATCTGAATCATTCAATGTGTAGCACTCGTCGAGTACTACATGCCTATAAAAAATCACGTTGATCAGATATCGATAACTATCTAATCAGATTTGTTTTTTTTTAACCGTTAACTATAACACTATTTTTTTTATACAAAACTGATTTGATCATGTAGTTATCGATATTCGATTAACGTGATATTTTACGGACATATAGTACTCGACGAGTTCTACACATTGAACGATTCAGGTTATCAAAACGGGACCCGTGATGAGTTCTTACGGGCCGAACAACAATGTTTTAAAATTACATTCCAACTGTGCAATTTCCTTTTGAATCACAGCACAAATCTGACTTGGTGAGTTGATGAGTTGTATTATTGTGATTGATGAGTTATATTTTTGTATGTAAAATTAATTTTTTTAATTTTTTTTTTTGTGAATAGTAATAACTTTTTAACTTTTTGAGTAATTTTTTGACTTTTTATCTTTTTTAATACATGCCAAACTTGACACGTGAACAAAACAAATAATCTAAAATTGTAAGTCTTACATTTAAAAAGTGTATTTACCTCACTTAAAATAGTAAATTTTATTGTTTTAAACTAATCAAAATTTATGTTTTGCTCACACATTTTGATAGTGTGAACAAAATCAAACTTTCCAAAGTAATAGACCCCACTATTTTGGACCAATCAAAATGTGAATTTTGTTCACACACCTTATCAGCTTCATACAAAATTAGACTTATCAAGTCACAAGTGATCCATAATTTGATGCATGCTGAAGTTGATAGTAATTCTATTAAAAAAAAAATAGTAATTCTATTCAAATCAAACATAAGATTTAGGCCAAGTTTGAAAAGACTAAATAAGTGCACTTTTTAATTTTTTATGAAATATGGATTGGATTTGAATTGGGTTTGAAGTGATGTGTTAGAGATGTGATGTGACTTAAATAGTACAGTGACTTTTTAACTTTTTAAATTTTTTTAAGGATGCCAAACTTGACCTAAACTAATTAAAAACACAACTGTCAGAGCTTAAGATTGTATTTATGACTTTTTTAAGCATTTAAGGAGACATATTTGACGACAAGTTTGCAAAGACTAATCATACTTTAGGTGGGATTTTCAACAAAAGACCATGTACCATTAGACCCATTGGAATCACCTTTCCACCTAATTTTGGCCATTAAACCCATTGGAATCACCTTTCCACCTAATTTTAGTTTGCCATTAAAAATCCTTGAGTAAGGTTTTCCTGTGTGTTTCCTTTTGTAAGAGCATTCACTTCAGTCTCACCAAACTAATCTTACTAAATTATCTATAGGTCCTAATAGTTAAACTTAATTCCCATTACATATTATTGAAAATAAGTTTTAATAAAATCGTCACTAAAAATAATTTTGTGATGATTTTTTACATGTCGCTAAAAATTGACAATTAGTGATTTTTTTGTCACAGTTTTTATAAATTGTAGCTAAAACTTACAATTAATGACATTTTTCTGTGACAAATTTTTTAAACTGTCACCGAAAGTTGAAAATTAATAATTTTTTTTGTGACGATTTTTTTAAATTATCGTTAAAACTTATAATTAGTGACATTTTTTGTGATAATTTTCAAACTATCGTTAATAATTAACAATTATTGGCATTTTTAATAGCGTTTAATAAAAAAATACCATTAATTATCATAGAACCTATTAGATAATAAATCCATCTATTAAAACTTATACATGAATCCCCCGTTAATCTTCGATTAAATATAACAAATAAATTATAAAAACATTACTCTATGGTCAGATATTATTTATAGTTGCTATAGTTGCCATAGTTGCTCAATAAATTTTTATAGTTATGATTCATTGGCTATTTAATAGTTTATGATTTTTTTTGATATATTTGGCCCCCCCTACTTTGACTTTTGGGGTATTATCCATTAAAAGAAAAGATAATAAAATAAGTTTTTAATAAATAGAGAGTCGAAGAGATGGTGTACTTAAAAAATTTAACTACATAAAATAGAAAAATATTTTTTAAATTATAATTTGATACAAAATTTGTTAAGCATGCTCTAAGAAGTGAAGATGTTGATAAAATTCATGTTTGCTAGAAGTCCTACTACTACAAGGCATTTTGGTCCATTTAGGCTTCCTTTGGCACCAACTTTTTGGCTGGATTTTGTTTTTTGGTTTATTTTTTAATTTTTAGGATCATCTAATCTAAGACTTAAAAAGTAACATATTAAGACAAAATAAACCTAAAAAATAGCAACTTATAATCGGCAGCTAAAAGAACCCTTAGTGCAATTTATGAGGAGGGCTATTATAACTTATTTTTTATTATTTTGAAAATCTGTGTCAAAGTGTTTAGCGCAACTTCTACTTTTAGCTTACGAGATTAAAATAGTTTAAATAAGTCGAAAAAAATTGATTCTTGAAAAGTTGAGGAGAGATACTTTAACTTCTACTTTCTAAACATTAACTTTCAACTTACACAAAGTTACAGCAAACATGCCCTTCTTATCTTTGAGGTATTATACATTTTCTTTCATGTTCTTCGAATTGGCAAAGGCCTCAAGGCCTTAATATTTCAATACATTAAAGATTGAACAAGCGTAGTGAGGAGCATACACAACACAATATCTTAGGCTTAATTTGGATGGTAGGAATTTTAAGAAAAAATGAGAATGTAATTTCGAACCCCCTAAATCCCAACTTCGGAATAAGTTGGAATGACAAAATGATTCTTGACAGAAGTACTCACACCCACCATTGTAATCTCATACTCCAGTTCAATCCTAAGTTTTGAATATATTTACCTCATTTATTAGATTATGGGGTATTGAATTTCTAGTAATAAAATTTCCTAATTGAGTTCCATCACCTAGCATGGATCAAATAAATTAAATTTAAGTAGCATTTGGTAGAGCTTTCTAAATATAATTTGAGAATAGAAGTTGTATTTTGAGTTTGTGAGTTTTGAAATTATAATTTAAGTGTGAAAAATTTGTTTGGTGAATGAGTTTTGAAAAGAATTTTGAATTGAGTGGGGAATTTTTGATGTAACATATAATATTTGATACAAAAACTTACAACTCATAACCAAACATACAACTCTTAATTCTATTAAAGCTCAGAAAAAATTTAAAAAAATTCGGAAAATATTTTTTGTTAAATATATACAAAATTAACATGTGTCAATTGCAAAAAATAAAAAAATAAAAAATAAATAAATAAATAAATTTGCACTGTTCCGATCAACTAGCCGGACGACCGGTTATCCCAAATTTTCCCACCTTCAACTGAGTTTTCAAAAGTGAGCATGAAATTAATTTTTGAAAGCTGCAAACAAACGTCATATGCAAACTAAAGGATGGAACTAAAGTTCCAAAACCCTTCCAAACACAGCCTAGATTTTCATCTTACATAGAATAAGATTGATTTAATTTCTTATGCCTTTATTTATTTTTATTTTTTTCCCCATATTCTTACGTGCACAAAAGCACAACAGGTCAGACCCTGATATTTTTCTGTTTTTGACTCAATGGACATGCCTCCTCCTCCACTGGCACATAATGAGGCCAAGGGACCAAGCAATGTGGATAATCTAATGGAGAAGGAGATTAGATTCTCTCCACCAATTATGAAGGTACTAGCTACAATCATACTAGAGGTTTAAAATAAATTAAAGCTTGCTGACTAGTAGAACAAAGAAACGTTAGTGCCATATCTAGTAAGCAATGTCAAAACTCATGTGGACATAAATAAGAATTATTACTTTTAGGTTATGTTTGATTGCACAGATAATTGGGAGTGAACAGTACATCCCCTGGGATTATTAGCATAAGATAAATAGTCTCACCAAATGCGATTAACAATACCACCCCTAAGATTCAATATCCCTACTTTTTTCTGGGATTTGCAGCTGAACCCTTTTGTTGCATCTAAATGATGGAAATGTGGGGTCCACATTCCAATCCCACCCTCTAATCCGGAAATCAAACAGGTTAACATCTGCAAATCTCTTTATCGAGTTCTGTTTTTTGACTATTACTTAAGTGTTCATTGATTATGAACCTAAGATTCTAGTGTTTTTCCTTGATTAATTATAATGTTTTAAGCTTATACCACCTTTTGCTTGTCAACAAAAGACACTAAACAAACAACCAATATATATGTGGGCCATAGAACAAAGGCATCAAATGTCGACTTTGGTGCAAGTTGTGGTTTAATTGCTTAAACTCTTTAGACTGGGATAATAAGATCTGAAATGTGATTGGTGGTTAGTGCATCATATGTATAAGCCTCTTCTATCACTAAATGAAGGCTTTCAAATCTCACTTTTGAATGAAATGATGGACAATACAGGTACTCTTTATCACTAACTAATTGCAGGATGAAGTAAGAAATCTCTAAGTTTTTCTAATGCTTTGATGCAATGCTTGAGAAAAGGGACCAACACGTCACATCTTAGTTTGGGAACTTCATTTTCAGGGCTTTTTTTTAATCATTTTAAAAGCCCATAATTGTTTTTTAAATGTATGATGTGATCTTAAAAAAGGACAAAAAAAGAAAGAAAGAAAGGAGCAAAAAAGACTTAAAAATCGGCATTATTGACACCATGAGAGACATGACCATTGGAGGAGATGGTACCCCTTCAACTTAACAACCGTACCATGGTAGTTGTTGCAAACAGTATTGGGTGGGAAGGGATAATAACCCACCTTTGACATGGTGGAAGAAGTGCAATTTGTCTACAAGTTTACAAGGGAGTGGGGATAATTATTGTTGATAAGGATTGATTTGTTGGTCATTTGGTGTAACTAAATGCACATGCACGGTTTCATCTAAGTGTGACAAGAAGATTGTTTTCATTGCAAGTGTTGATTATGAATGGGAAACTATAAAGCAAATTATTGTGAAGGGGGGCTCGAGCTTCGAAAGGGATTACAAGAATAATATCAAGAAAGTTGATGATGTGTCTGAACAGGAATGCAGCATTTTTTTAATAAGGTCAGAGTTCCCATTTGGAGAAAAGATAAAGTCTGAAAGAAATTGTACCTGTTTTGACGGGATGAACACACAAGAAGAAAATTTTGCAAAGTAACAACAGCTACTAAATGACACAAATCTTTCACCTTCAGCCTCTGCCTCCTTTGAAGTATCTACTTCACATGACAGAAATACTTGGTCATTCCAAAATATTAAAAATCAATAACTAAATTAAGGCCTCGTTTGGGAGCAAGCTATTTTAGTAATTTTTTGACTTATTGGCTAAAATATGAGGTAACAAAAACTAGTATATTTGGAATGACTTTTTAGTTTTTAACAAAAAGATGTTCAAAAAGTAGAGAGAAAATGGAATATTTGACTTTTTGGTATAAGTTATAAACTTTCTGATTTTTTTAGTAATTTTTTATTTTTTAGGCTAAAAGTCTCGCATACCAAACGAGGCCTAAATCTCTACCAATGAAAATTGTAATTTATATCACATATCACAGTAAGATATAGTTGAGTTCGTGCAATGTTATCTGCAAACATGAACTGATTAAAAAAAATAAGTAAAACTCTTGTGATGTTTGATAATAAAAGAATAAGAAGCATTAGCATGTATATTCAGGCTCATGCAAAACATGTTTTGAATGTATATATATGTGTATGTATGTTCAAAACTTGCAGATTTTCATACAACATAGATGTGCATGCATGATGTAACACAAAACACATCAATGTGCAAGCAGCTCCTAGGATCCCACTTCCCACATTGCATGTACCGCCTATTACAGATACCATGTGCTGTAGCAACATGCAATTAATATCCAAAAGTAACTAACAAATGAATTGCCTGTCTCATGTCACAACTTCAATCCCAAGCAAAGCAACACAGCAACTATTACCATAGGCTATAGTACATAGGAACTCAACTCCTATAGATGAACCAAAATGCAGACAGAATGTGTGCTTGATATTGACTGAGACCTGGCTCCTAAAAGTAAAAAAAAAAAAAAGATCTGATATTGAAAGAAGGTTGGTTGTATTAACTTTCTTGGAAAAGCTATCTGCCAAACTGCCAGTATTGAAAACATGGGGTATTAGGAAGAGGGGTTCGGTCATTGGTTTTTGGATCCATTGAAGGAATCTTACAAAAACATGTGACAAAGTTTTTTGCACAGTCTGAAAATTCCAACTTGTATGTGACATGGACCTGATCCTCCACCTAGCCTTGCTTTTTTTTACTTTTAAGCCCTCGTATCATGTACATGGGACAAGATCACCAAATTCAAATAATTGTGAGATTTTATTTAAAAACTGATATCTTCGTGATAATGGCTAGGTACAGAGGCATATATAAATGCTTGCTATGTCTGTAATTCAATGATTTCATAAATATCACATATATCAGCAAATATAAATTGATTTTTAAATGGTTCTAAACTAATGATTTAAGTGTGTTCTTTTGTTTCAACATTAAAGATGAGGTACATAGGAGTTTGTACCAAAGCTCCACTAATTATATTGAAGACCTTGCTACCAGAAATGTACATCAAATAACATCAGAACAATAGTTGTCAAGAGAAAGTTTCACAAACCACATAATGAATCTTGAAGATGAAAAAACAAAACAAGTAAAAAAATAAGACATCTAAACAAGGAAGAATGTTGTCTGATAAACAGCATCCCTAATTTCCTTGGTTTGTAACCGTCCAGAAGCATTTATGCTTTATAAGTGAAATATCAAATCTCATTTTTTCTAAGGCAATGCCTTTGGTTGCTTTGCCAAGCTGGTTGCAGCCGACTCTGTAGAGTTTGATTGTTTCTAATTAACTCAAACAAACACCACCCTTTCAAAAATCTACAAGCAAATCATGGGAAAGCCAAAAGCACTATATGAACCTAGTGACCAGTCAATGGTAATATCATGCTTTAAATTATTTCTAGTTATAATAAATCAGCAACAACAACAATTATTTTGGACCACAAATTTCTTCATGTGAAGTCAGTTTAAAAATATAACATTGGGCATGATTCGTTTTTTCAAAAAAGGAAGTGGATGTGTTCTCACATCCCTTTTATTTAGAAAAATGAAAACATAGTTAGAACAGTATTAGGCACCCCTTATCTAAGGTTAATACACTAATTTTTAAAATTTTACAGCACTCTGCCTTCCGTTTAAGAGCTTTTAAGAACAAAAAGTTTCAAGCCCACCACCTCCCACCCTTATAAAGCTCTTCCAATTCTTTTCTGACAATTGCAGCTCTCTCTCTCTCTCTCTCTCTCTCTCTCTGTGTAAAACAAAAGGATATCCCTACCATTAAACTCTCTGACCCTCACAAGGAAACAAGAAAAAGCAGAAAAAAGCTAAAAGGAAAAACAGATGGCTGCAGAGCAAACCCAAAAGCACCCAACAATGCCTGAGGTAGGAATTACAGAATCTTAAAAACTCCAAGAATCTTCTTGCCAGACAAATGTGCAGTATTACATTCTGACAACTCTTTTTTTATCCATAACTTTTGCTAGGTAGTTGAGGAGTTGAAGAGAATGACCGACATAAGCTTCCCTATAGTGGCCATGGGCTTGATTGGCTATCTCAAAAACATGATTCTAGTTGTGTGCATGGGAAGGCTAGGGAGCCTCGAGCTGGCTGGCGGTGCACTAGCCATTGGCTTCACCAATATCACTGGCTACTCAGTTCTATCAGGTCTAGCCATGGGGATGGAGCCACTTTGCGGCCAGGCTTTTGGTTCTAGAAACTTAACATTAGTGTCACTCAGTCTTCAAAGAACAATTCTAATGTTACTGTTAGCATCAATACCAATAGGATTGTTATGGTTTAACCTAGAGCCTCTCATGCTTAGGCTCCGCCAAAACCCAGATATAACACATGTTGCTAGCCTCTACTGCCGCTATGCTATCCCAGACCTCATTGCTAATAGCCTTCTTCACCCACTACGTATCTATTTACGCAGTAAAGGGACGACATGGCCATTGATGTGGTGCACTTCACTTGCAGTGCTTCTCCACCTTCCCATCACCGTTTTCTTTGCCTTCAGTCTTCGACTTGGGGTCCAGGGGATTGCAGTTTCAACCTTTGTCACCAACTTTAACACCTTGTTTTTCCTTCTAGGCTACATAATCTACACTCGTAACCCAAAGAAGCACATGTGTCAACCACTAATACCCCAAATGAAGCCATTTTCTACAACAACTTCACTAGGGGAGGAGTGGGGAATGCTACTTCGACTTGCTATACCAAGTTGTCTAGCTGTTTGTTTGGAGTGGTGGTGGTACGAGTTCATGACAATTCTAGCGGGTTACCTCGACAAACCTCATGTTGCCCTTTCAACATCAGCTATAATAATACAAACCACCTCTCTCATGTATACATTGCCTTCTGCATTAAGTGCATCAGTGTCAACCAGAGTGAGCAATGAGCTTGGAGCGGGCAGGCCAGGTAAGGCCAGTTTGGCAACAGTGGTAGCTATAGGACTGGCCCTTTTAACATCTGTTTTTGGCTTGTTATGGACCACGTTAGGGAGAGAATCATGGGGGAGAGTTTTTACAAAAGACAATGAGGTTCTAGAGTTAACAATGGCTGTGCTACCCATAATAGGGCTATGTGAGCTCGCAAACTGTCCACAAACCACATGTTGTGGGGTTCTCCGTGGAAGTGCTAGGCCCAGTGTTGGAGCAGGTATAAACTTTTACTCATTTTACTTGGTGGGTATGCCAGTGGCTATCATTTTGGCCTTTGTCAAGAAACTTGGGTTTTTGGGCCTTTGTTATGGGCTTTTAGCAGCTCAGGTGGCATGTGTAATTTCAATCTTCATAGTGATATACAAGATGGATTGGGATAAAGAATCATTAAAGGCTAAAGACTTAGTGGGAGAGAGTTGTGCATTTGCACATGCAGATCAAACAGTGTAATGTGAAGAAGTTGGGTCTCCCAAAGAGGTAGCTTTCAAAAGTGAATGTTATTTATGTAAGTAATATGCACAAATAACACAGCATTAACAGTATAACTGCAGAGTCTCATTTTCATAGTTTCAAGTCAAGTCATGCTATATGAATTGTGTATCGCATACTTATTCTTTTAATTTCATTCCCTCCCAATCTCCAATGTCTTGATCCATGCATAGTTGACTCACGAAGCTGCCTGCAGCTATAGGTGATGAGTTAAATTCGCTAGTTGTTCAGCATGCAGATGTAAAAGCCTTCCATGTTTGGTCAATGCTAAGATGATATAAGTAAAAAATTTATGTGTGCCTTACATGGAGCCCATATAAGGGCCTATTTAATGACCATGTACTGACTTAAAATTCCATGCGCTTAGTAATCAAGATTAAAGTACGTCAAGACATTTTGTTTTATATTTTCATTCTTGTTTTATATTTTCTGTTTTTTGCCCTTTTTCTCTTCTAAAATTCAATGGTCAATCTAACTTAGGAAATATCAGGGGCAATAGGAGATGAATGAAATGTAGCAAGAAGATGCCACCGCACATGCATGCATGCCAGCAAGATTATGGAATTTGGAGCACAGGATTTGGCCACCAAATAGACACATGAATCTCACCCAATAAAATAAATATGTCATGGAAATAGTGCGAGTTTCTTTGCAAACTTTTGCCCATGTAGATTTGCCCCAGACTTACACTTCAAAGAGTGATAAGAGTTGTAAATCAAAAGCTACATCTCCCTTATTCCTTCTAGTCTCTCTTTGTTCTTCAATTTTTTATTAAAATTCTACTTTCTAAATTACCTTCCTATTCCAAATTTTACTGCACCTCATCTCTTCTTGTCACACTACATTTTGCAACACATGAAAACCATGGTACACATAATCTGATTCGGATCCACGTAACCATCCACTTATTCATTTTAGGACTTATTTCACCCTTACTCTAACCATTGGAAGCATGCTTGAAGTAACCAGCCCATCTATTATACCCTAGCCTTGTTGGCAGCATATACCATCACACCAAGGAAAAAGTTTGTTGATACCATTGATCTGACAATTAACAATACATGCACTGAACAAGTAACACACAAGTTGAATGAAGTGCTAATAACATGCAATAAATGAAGCAAAGCAAATTTCAGGACATGCAAAAGGGAAAATCCCTGGATCCTTATGCTGAGCAAGATTGATTGCGCCCAAGAATGAGCTGACACTCACCAAATATGCTGGAATGCAATTGAACAAAGCTAATGAAACAGAATACATTAATAAGAAAATATTAAGCTTGGTTTGACTTGTTTGCACACTTAACTTTGAATCTATACATGTAATCAAAGCAAATTAACACAAAATAAAATATATATATATATATTTAACCATCAGCACCAAATAAATTCCATGGTAAAACATTATGCATCAGAATTTTCAATCCACACCCATAGTGGGAAAAGAAAGCCTAAATAATTAGGAATTTCTACCAACAATATCTATTGATACATATTTAACAGATCAGACTGAACAACACCTACAAAAAAACTCGTTGAGTTGAGATAGAAAAGGAAATGTCAGAATAGTTCCCACGGTTACCTGCTAAAGGCCATCATTGAGATAAATGCACATTATCCACACTAATTTCAACGGTGATAACCCTTCTGCAGGAGGGGAGGGGGGAGGGGGGGAATCAGAACCCTTTCCACCAACCAAACAAGAGCAGTATATATCATCATTTAGCAAAAAGTAGTGAATTGAAACAACAATAGACAACATTTTCATAGCAAACACTAGTAATTCAGCAACAAATGGAGCACTTATTTGATTAGCCACAGTCTGGTTGTGATTTCAGAAGCACTTATCCTATTTTTGAAAGCAAAAACCAAGTCAATTTGCTCTCAAAACCAGTAAGAAGCTTCTCTTGAAACACAATTTAAACATTGCCTCTTGCATTTTACATTCCTTCTCTCCCTTTCAAAAACAGAAATTCAAGCAATTTCGGATCTAAAAAGCAAGACAAAAAAATAATTATAAACATTTAACAACGGGCTGTAGTTATTTCGAGGGTAAATTACAGTGACACCCCTTGTATAACTCTGATATTACACCATCACCCTTCTTATTTTCTTCTTTATTTTGGAATTTTGTGTAAGAAATGGACCCGTCTGGATTCTGGACCAGTTGTTAGATTTTTGTGAAATGAAAATCCATCAAAAAGTTGCGACAAGTAGCTTGATTTATAAGCATAAACACGCCTTACGTTTGTCTTGCTAGAAGATTCAAAAAAAAATAAAATGATTTAATTGAGAATGAGAGAGTTGGAAAAAGAGAAAAAAAAAAATAAGTCTGGTATTTATGACTGAATTTAGAAACTTAGTTAAAAGTTAAAAAGTCAATTTTAAATTATTTTGGGTCATATTACCACTCTATTTTTATTACATATATTTTTTTTAAATTATAAAATTCACTTTTAACTAACTTTTCGAAACAACTCAAATTTGAATTAACCATTTGAATTTCTTCAAAATTTTGAAACTTGCACATATGTGGAGGGCAACTTAGGGGCCATTTGGGAACAACTAAAAAAGCCAAAAAAATCAATTTTTAATATATTTTAGATCATATCACTTCTGACAATTTTTACACAAAAAATTCAAATGAAATTTCAAAAGTCAACTTTTAACTATCTTCTCAAAACACTACTTATAAAGATACAAGCATATGTCCAACTAATTATTTCTATGAGAGATGGTCCCGTTTGGGAACAGGCTAATTTAGTAACTTTTTAGCTATTTGGTTAAAATATGAGCTAAAAAAACTAGTATGTTTGGGATAACTTTTTGGTTTTTTACGAAAAGATGTGCAAAAAGTAGAGAGAAAAGAAAATCTTTGGGTCTGTTTGGAAGAGCTCTCAAATCACATTTCAACACCTGAGTTTGAGTATGATGTTTGTTTACTACTCTCAAATCACGTTTCAAAAGCTCTTTCAAGAGCTCTGCATTTTCTGTGTTGTTCTGTGCGTCGCCTGTACTCTGTGTTCTCCGTTGTTGGTCTTTGTATGAGAAGAAGTTGTCTTCCACCTGGATGACCATGGGGACATCCACTAGGATGTCCTCCACTGTACACTCGAAATTTTTTTTTTTTTTTTTTTTTTTTTTTTTTTTTTTTTTTTACAATTGACTTATATAATAAAAAAAATATTTTCTGAAAATTTTTAAATTTTTTATGTGCTTTAAAATAATTTTGAATTGTATGTTTAGTTACGAGTTGTAAATTTTTGTATCACATATCAAATGTCACATCAACAATTCCTCACTCAAATCAAACCTCTTTTCCAAAACTATTTTCAAAACTCTTTACCAAACAAATTTTCTACACTCAAATCATAATTCTACAACACACAAACTCAAAATACAACTCATACTCTCAAATCACATTTACAAAGCTCTACCAAACGCTACCTTTGATTTTTTAGTATGGGTTGTTGGCTTTTTGGCTAAGGCCTCGTTTGGCAACCGAACTTTTTAGCTAAAAAGCTAAATAGTTACTAAATTAGCCAAAAAGCCAACAACCCATATCAAAAAGTCAAAAATTCTCTTTTCTCTCTACTTTTTGCATATCTTTTCGTAAAAAGCCAAAAAGTCATCCCAAACATACTAGTTTTTTTTAGCTCATATTTTAGCCAAATAGCCAAAAAGTTACTAAATTAGCCTGTTCCCAAACGAGGCCTTAGTAACTTTTTGACTTTTTGGCTAAAAAGGAGGGTTCCCAAACGGGGAAATGTCAAACCTCTTTCTACTTCTCTTATTACAGTAAATTTTTCTTAACTAACAATTGATATTAAAAGGATTTACATGTAGGTCCTAATATATAGATTTATTGTTCAATAAGTTTTGTGATAATTGACGGTATTTTCATCAAACATCATTTAAAAAGTCATTAATTGTCAGTTTTCAATGATAGTTTGAAAAATTTATCACAAAAAAATATTACTAATTATAAGTTTTAGCGATAGTTTAAACAAATGTCACAAAAAAAGTCATTAATTTTCAAGTTTCAATGACAATTTAAAAAATTTGTCACATAAAAACGTCACTAATTATAAGTTTTAGTAACAATTGATAATAATCGTGACAAAAAATGGTCATTAATTATTAATTTTTAGCACTGGATACAAAAAAAAGTCATGAAAAAATATTTTTAGTTATAATTTACTAAGATTAACTTTCAATAGAACTTAATAGGAATCAAATCTAATTATTATGACCTATTAATAATTTACCTTGACACACTAAGGCTTACATGAGGAGATCTCTACCGTGTTGATTTTTAACTATCACTCTTTCATGAGGCTGATCACAATTTTTATGAAATTTCTCAAAGTGACAGCGAATGACTAACACCTAATTCTAAACAATCTAATTATAATTTGAGTGACCAACTAAACTAATATCTAAATTGACCCAGTTCAGTATGTATATTTTTTAAACAATCCAAAAGACCTTACATCACTTATACAATGGGGTTAGGGTACGTTAGAGCAATACCCCAACATTTTCTGTTGGAGCTGTCTCTCTCTTCTTCTTTTTTTCCTATGACTAGACTTGAGGTGGCACGTTTCATTTTTGCAACAATTTGTGGTGGCACACTTCATTTTTGCAACAACTTGTGACTAATACAATACCGTCCAATGGCCTTAATTCACAAGTAAATTGTCACTTTTTATTTTAGAAGCTCAAGTCTTTTTTGTTATTTAATGACCCTTTAATCTTTAGAAAATAAAAAACAATTTTATTGGACGATAATTATTGATGATGGTCGCAAAGGAAAGTTAGAAAAATGCCAAGTCCTTCTGAATGGGTCCACACACTTCATATTTTTTCATAAAAGTATACAATGAATAATTTTTTTGG
This sequence comes from Camellia granthamiana, assembly GCA_036172215.1. NCBI lineage: Eukaryota > Viridiplantae > Streptophyta > Magnoliopsida > Ericales > Theaceae > Camellia > Camellia granthamiana. The sequence goes on along the minus strand of CM069910.1, from coordinate 6,311,370 downwards.
TATTCTAACTCGGCTGAAATAGTGGTTAAAGACTCTCAAATCTTTCTTGGCTAAATCAATTTAATCTGACAATTTCTGACATGTCTTTTTGAATGTTTAAAACAATAACTTTAAAAACAAAAAACATTGTGTATATGGACAGCCAATCAATTTCAATGATTATTTAGTAGATAGTCGTCAATTCATGCGTTAAACTATATAGAAATATATGAAAATATAAGTGCATTGGGATTATATCTATTTTGATATTATTTTTACCTTTATGACAATCTAATAAATTGATTTTAGTATGACTTAAAAAATTGAAGTGAAAGGAACATGAGAATATATTTGATACCAATTTAGACTATAGGATGAAGATTTTTTTAAATCTAGGTGGACAATTTTCCATGGCAATATGATTATCTTTTTTTTTGATTCTTTGGTGTGTGTGAGATTATTGTACAATGGAAAAAGTTGGACTCAAAATAGGGCCAAAATTTTCAAAGTTCACTTTTCATTGTTTTTAACTATGGATCTCACCTTCCCATCTTGTCGAGAATAAAATCAATTGTGGATTCTCACCAAAATTTACCATAATATGGACATGATACCCATAATGAAACAAAAATTCAAATGGATTAGCAATAAGTAATAGAAGATATTTCGGAGCAGCCTTAAATCCCTGGGCCAGCTGTCCCACCCTTCGAGGTGCCTACAAACCAGCAAAGGGACTAGTCTCCGCGGTCGGCGGAGGATACCCTGGGGGAACCTAAAAAAAAAAATAGAAGATATTTCAATTGCACTTCACACGGTTACATATATAAAAATTTATAATAATAATAATAAAAAAAATAAAAAATAAAAAAGTGGAATACCTATCATTTAGATCTATTGGATTGTGTTTTTGTGTCTTCAAAAACAAAAAGAATGATATCTTTTGAAAAACATATCATTTTTTTATTTGCGTGCAAAATTATTTTTTAAAAATTAAAAGACAACTACTTCTTGTTTCTTTAGCAAGTGGTTGTTTTTAGAAAATTTTATTTTAGAATATTAGGTAGCGTTTGGTAGAATTTTAGAATTATGATTTGATAATAGAGTTGTATTTTAAGTTTGTGAGTTTTAGAATTATGATTTGAGTATAGGAAATTTATTTGATTATGAGTTTTGAAAAGAGTTTTAAATTGAGTTTGAAATAAATGATGTGACATATGATATTTGATTCAAAAATTTACAACTCATAACCAAACACACAATCCAAAATTCTATTTAAAACTCATAAAAAAATTTTAAAAAATTATGAAAATATTTTTTATTTAAAATATAAAAATAGCAGGTGTAAAAAAAAAAATAAAAAATATAAAAAAAACACTGTTCCGGTCAATCAGCCGAATGTCCAAGGAGACATCTGGGGAGATGATCGAGTAGACGTGTTTTGAAAAATGAGAGTAGAATTCATTTTTAAAAGCGCTAATCAAACATTATATTCAAACCAACGAGTGAAATCAATTTTTCAGAACCTTACCAAACACAGTCCTAGTTTTTAGAATCGGTTTGTCAAATAATTTTTTTATATGTTTTGAAAAATAAAAACAAAAACACGATCAAGGGAATGCGTTAATGTTGATAAATGTATGAAATTTAGCATCATAATGTAATTGTGGGCATATATTCTTATTGCTCAATAACAACTCCAACTTTGAGATTACATTCCCATTTTGTAGGGTCATCATCATGGCCTTGTAGCATATAAATGATCCCCTTCCAACCCATATATGTATTATTTATATTATTATATAAAATCAATTCTCAAATTAATGTAGATATATCAAAAGTTTTTTTTTTTTTTTTTGGGTTTGTTTTTGTGTTGAAAATAGTCTTCATTATATAACTGTTATCCAATTGCTTCAAATAACTATCATTATCGTATTCTATTATTTCACTAATTCTTTTATATAATTGTTAAAAAGCATATAATATGTATCCACTTCTAATATATATATACAAATTTTTTTTTTTCCACACATGGATCAGGGAATTGTTCCCAAATCTCCATCATATAGCTTTCCTTTAAGCTCAAACGCAAGTATCTTGACAAAAATGTTGCCAATTCATCATCACGCAAAAGGACTTTTTGTTTCTTCTTTTGTTTTTTAGATGGTTACTTTGATTGATAATAATTGAAATAAATTCGGGATAACCTGACCGAGAAATTGAAAGTTATGCAATTCGTGGTCGGAGCAGATTGCAATAATAGGATTGTACAATTTAATACTCGTAACCAAACACGAGTTGTGCGGTGATGCGCGTCAACAGACCTTGGCGCGGTCTCTATGTTGTAGGAAAGCACACTATCGTTCTCATCATACACGTGGCGGAATATGGCTCGGAAGATCCGAATAAGACAGTCAACCTGTCAGTCAATGACAAAAGATAGGAACAAAAATTGTGACTGTGTGTATTTAGGTGTGGTTTGGGAAGTGGGTTGGCTTTTTGGCTTTTTTGGCTGTTTTAGCTTAGGCTAAAAAGCTTGGTTTGGAAAGGATTTTTTGACTTTTTTTGTAAGAGAAGAGTGTAATGATTATAAATTTGATGTGATATTTTGTTTTTTGTGACTAAAATAGCATATTTTGTCTTTTGTGACTAAAATAGCTAAAGAAAGCCTCCAACAGCTCTTCCCAAACGGAGCCAAATTGGTCAATCAATTTCCACTTATTTGTGTTAGCTTTCTTAATGACTTTCTTTTTCTATCATTTTTAGTGGGTGTTTAGATTTGCTTATTTGATAATTTATTGTTTTTTTTAATAGGAAAAAAATTAAAATTTTCAAAATGTTTTTTCTAGATCAGCTCGACGAGATGCACCAACAAATTTTAAAAATTCAAAAAAAGTTTTAAAAAGACAAAAATAGTATGCTTTTTTTGCTTTTTGAATTTTTTTAAAGATTTTTTTTTTTTTAAATTGCTTTGTAAATTCATTTACCCAAGACAGATCATAAAAGTTAGAAAATTTGACATAATTTTGAAAAAAAATCAGTAAAAATAAAAAAAAATCAAAAAGAGATGTGCATTTTAAATTCTACACAATTAGAAGACAAAAATAACAACAAATTTGAAACATACAACTACAAACCCAAAAAAAAAGTTTAAACACTGAAATTCTTCATATTTTTTAGACATATTAGACCCACTTAAAAAATACAAACAAAAAAAATTGACACAAATTTTAAAGAATAAAATATTAAAGACAGAAAAATTCAAAAACAATGTGACTTTTATGAGTTGATCCCGCGCTCAACCTAAATGAACATTTGAATAGGCAAAAAAAAATTTATCAGTGTGTTTGATTTGAGTTTTTTGGAGTAAATTTTTTGAAAATTAAGCCTCCGTTTGGGAAGTGGGTTGACTTTTTGACTTTTTGACTTTTTTGGCTATTTTAGCCTGGGCTAAAAAGTTTGGTTTGGGAAGGGCTTTTTTGATTTTTTTTGTGAGAGAAGAATGTAATAATTATGGGTTGGATGTGATGTTTTGTTTTTTGTGGCTAAAATAGCCTATTTTGTCTTTTGTGGCTAAAATAGCCAAAAAAGCCCCGTTTAGCTCTTGCCAAACGGAGCCTAAGTTTTTGATTTTCGTATTTTTTTGTTTTTAGTGAATATTTTTAAAATTTAAACATTTTTTTTTTACTTTTTTAGATACCCCTTATTTAGATGTATCTAAAAAGTAAAAAATTTGTGAAAAAATATTTTAAAAAATTAATAAATACATAAAAATACAAAAAAAAAATGTACTGAATTCTTGTATTTTTTTAATATTTTTGGTATTTAGTGAATTTTTAAAAGATTTTTTTTACAATTTTTTTATTTTTTAGGTGTATTTATGTTAGGTGTGTCTAAAAAGTAAAAAATTTGCTTAAAATATTAAAAAAATTCAGTAAAAATAAAAAAATACGGAACATAAGAAAATAAAATTTTCTGAAAAGTATTTTTTGAAAAATGGAAACAAGCAAATATCTTTCTACATTAGGCGGACCTAAAAAAATTATCAGATGGTCATACTGTCATTGTTAACCAATTTGATAATATTTTTTTATTCCAAGAAAATTATAAAATGGTAGGGCAGCACTCACTTTCTTAGAGCTGTTTAATTTTTCTAATTAAATATGAGTTTTGTTAACAATTATCTGTACTCATTAACAAAAACCATTAAATATTAGTACTCAAATTCAAAATGAAAATTAAAGGTGAGTTATTATGTCTAACATAAAAGCTCGAACATGAAACCATTTGTCACTTACTCATTTTTATGTCTTTTAATTATTTTGACTTTGGCATGATTACATTCCCTTTTAATTATTAGTTTGGATAAGTTTGGATGGACATGATGTTGTTGCTTGTTCTCATGTTTGGATCCCACAGATAAATAATATAAGGACGTAGTTATCCTTTGATTGAGAAATGTTTTTATGTTTGACATTCGTTGCCTTTCTTGCCACGTAACAAGATTAAAAGCATTTTTAAGTTTCTTTTTTTGTTTTTTTCTGAAAAAGAAAAGAGTAGAAGTCCCAAACCGGTGTTATGCCGATTTATGAGCTCCACGGATCCACCTAAATAATCTAATTCATTGATTTTATAGAGGTGGCTGAGCAGAGAAAATCATTCATATAAATAATTTAAATTAATTAAATATCAATAGTCACATAATCGGAAATTTGTATTGAATAATTTATTTTCAAAATAAAGAGTGAGGTTCACCCAGAAAAATAACAGTATTTTAAAGTCCAACTAGAGCTACTCAAAAAACCCGTGTAGTTGAAGCATAAAACAACATGAAAATAATGTTGAGAAAGCGACTGGGACATTGTTTGTTGTTTCATGTTTGGTACTTTATTTATGCCAAAACCATATATTTGTCAAATGAATTTTATTGAGTTTTTTATTTCAACATATTTTTTTTGTTTTAAATTTTATCAAGTTATATATATATATAGGATTCATCAGTATTTTTTGGAGATATTTATCAATAAATCTCATCTCACAAGTAAGTATTCCAATTAATCTTAAGTTTTTTGTATTGATCTGTTAAATCTTATTAGTAGAGAGTTTCTTTTCGTGTGGTCTTATTTTTTATTTTAATAGTGTTTTGGTAGACATCTATACCCTTTTATTAATGTGACAGATATTAACATGACACTTCAATGTAACGGGTATGATGTGATACTCTAAAAAAACTAAAAACTCGTTAGTGTATTTTTCTCAAATGTAACGAAGTGGTGGGTATGGTGTGACACTCCAAAAAAATTAAAAACTCTTTAGTGTACTTTTTTCAAATGTAACATATGACACTCAAACGTGACAGGTATGATGCGTCACTCTAAAAAAACTAAAAACTATGATGTAATACTCTTAAAAAATTAAAGAATGCTTATTATACTTTTCTTAAATGTGACAATGTGGCAGGTATAATATAACGCTCAAAAAAAATTAAAAACTACTTAATGTATTTTTTTTTCAAATGTGACACTCCAGTGTGGCTGGCAAAATGAGTCATTACACATCTAAAAAGACTAAATAAATCATAAAAACAAAATGAGATTACATGAATTACAAATCTAAAATATAGGATTCATTGGTCAATCTTCATTATTTTTTTCAAATATAGTATTTTATATATGACGTATGATATTTATTACATGAGTTTATGTAAGAAGTAAAAAAAATATATTTACCATTACCCTTTTATCAATTTAACCAGAAAAAAAAAAAAAAAAAAAAAAGAGTTAGTCAACGGATGGGTATATTTACGGAATTCATATCGCTAGCACGGGTAATTATTTAATAATTTCAGAATATAAATACGTGATATTGTATAGTATTGTAATTGATGAAGAAGATGGGTAGATGAGATATTATATTGAGTAATTGAGGAACATAAGAGACATATTAAAATGATTGATTAAGGAATGAGTGCTGCTATTAGCACCTACCAAACTTCTTTGGACCCCCAATTTCTTTGGATCCCAACCCTAAACTCTAAATTTTAATAATATTTTTTTAGACACCCCACTTATTACCAAATCTACCCATATTCATAATATTTTTACAATGAAATGCACACCCACCTAATTTTTCATCCCTCTCCTTCCTTGACTCAATCTTCAGAGTTTGGAGCTTTTGTCCAGTATAGAATTCTTGGACCCTAACCCTCCATCACTCTTGTTGCCGTCTCGGCCGTCAACGGAGCATTCCGACGACTCTCATCTTCTCTGAACGCTCTCCGTATCGCCGAATCAGCAACCTCTCTCATCCTCTCATCATCATCTTCTTCGTCGCTTTTTGTATCTTCGTCACCGCTGAGATCAATCGAAGATACTCCAATATCTAAAGGATTTGTATAACTGTTTGCAAGATGAGGAAAAATAGAATCATCATCTGAATCGCCATCAGAATCATCGTTTGAATCGCCATTAGAATTCTGAATGTAGCCCAAAACAATTTGTTCACCACTGTGTAGCCGAAAAAATGTATTTTGTTCAGAACTGTTTTGTCAAATAATAATGATCCTGTCAGCATTATATGTCCCAACAAAATTTGTTCATCATTGTGTAACTTGAATCTATTCCAATTCACAACTTAAAATAACATAAATTAAATCCATTCAAAATACATAACTTAAATCCATTCAAATTCACTCTTTTCCATTATAAGTTAGTTTAACAAAGAAAATTATATAACTGACTATCTGCATTAATGTTCGGAACCTATGTATTGAACGAAAGGATTATGTTCAGTACTGTATTACTGAATATAATTCTAACAGTTAGCAAACCAGTACCGAACAGCTCGAACAAAACAAGAATGACCGAAAACGACCGAGAATTTTAATACAAGATAGATAAACTTATCAATGGAACATTGGTCTCACTAGAATTGTTGTCCTCGTCCTCTATTGCTCTACATAGTGAAATAAGTGATGAAGTATACGTTATACTTGAAGAAAACTTTCAAGTTCAATAGCGTCGATGATGGTGATGAAGATGATACATTCAGGATTTAAAATGATTATGAAAAATAATAGATTTAGGATTTATGTTAGTTGGTTATGAAAAATAATAGGTTTAGGGTTTACAAACATGGAATACGTATAGTTGAAGTTGGAGTTGGAGTTGGAGTTAGAGTTGGCGGTGGGAGTGGGTGTGGGTGTCCAATATTATAGAATATTAGTTCTTATTAATAGGTGGGTGTTTCATTTAATAATGTCTTTTAATATAATTTTACTTTAGGGTATAATTATAATAAAAAAAATATATAAAATTGGGAGTCCAAAGAATTTTGACAAGTACTAATAACAACACTCTTAAAAAATATAGACACATGATATTTCGAAAACATTGACTAATTTCTCCTCTAACACTTATGTATGTATTAAATGTTGAAACCCAAAAACTATCCAAAATTAAGCCACGTAATATCTGCGCAAAGTTTACAAAAGTTAAGGATAACAACACCACCTAACATTTCACTTTGCATTAATATATGGCTTTCAAGGATAGGATTGAGCTACATCTAATTTTACTAGTGGATTTCACGCATTAAAACTTTCATTGTTTAGATTATAAATTTAAATAAGAATTCATAATTTGCTTTTTTTTATTTAATTTTTTCATTAGAGTGTTTAGACAGTTACTAAATTTTAAAATACGTGTAGTTTTTTCGTGTGTAGTTATCATTCTTAAACCTAAAGTAGGAATGGCAATAAAGTAAGAGTATCGTCAATTTTTAACCTTTTTTTTTTATCAATTTAAATTTAATGGAAAAGTATTTGAAAAATAATCTTTAATTCATTCATTAAATATTCATCAAATCAAGAACAAGATATTTTTTTTATTGAATTGAAAATTTATCAAATCTTTCATCAAATTTCATAAAAAGATAAATTTGGGATAAGAAAGAAAATTTTAAAAGATTTTTATAAATTTGATGAATATGTTAGAGCATTTCATATCAAATTAAACTTTTTATTCAAGTTTAAAAGTAAATTGAATAAAAAAAAAAATTATAAAGAGCTAGAGATGCTCTAACCTCAAATGATGGACAAATTATTTCGTGGTTTAGGGTATCACATAGCCATTCTCTAAACCAATCACAAACTACTATGCCCACCGCTACTTCCCAATTACTCATTGCAAAATTGTGAGTTTCACCATCTCTACCAATTATAACACATATGAAGTACCACATGACCATGTCGGAAGACCACTAAACAACTTCTCTAAAATAAGGATGAAAAATGAAAATTCAAACAATTAATTCACATCTTGAACCATAATGCTATGGATCCAATGTTATTTATTCAGATCTTTATGGGTAAAATATTTGTGTGGTAAAAATTAAATTAATGTAGTATGGGTCATCATATAAAATGAATATCAACCATAAAATATTATTTATAAATCAAATTCAGGATATAATTTCTAAGACTGTAGTATTACTGCAACTTTAAATTTGAATAGATGACTTTTTACATGGGAGTGATAAGTCCAATTAGACAACTCAAAATTTGGTTGGTAGCCCCTAAATTAACCACCTGCAACCTCAGTCAATGGAACTCCACTCCAATTTTGCACATAAGCGCTGAGAGATCTAACCAATTTAAGGATAAGCATGATTTTCAACTCATACATAACCAATTTAGTTCAGTTTCAAATTATAATTTTTAAAAATCTTCTCATTATTAACAATATGATTATAATATATTATTCATAACTTAAAAATTATTTAGATTATTGTTTAGAACTAATTTTATCACTACAGAACATGCTTCCAAAATAAATAATTACAATATATATTTGATATTAATAAAATATTTAAAAAATAGAGTTGGAACCTTATAAAAAAATTTGAATTTTTAATTTTATCAATTTCAATCTTAATATTTTATATTTTTCAATTTAAATCACTTGTCTATTTTTGTTAAATAAAATTAACAAAAAAGAAAATTTAATTATTAAACTCTGCAAAAAAAAAAAAAAAAAAAAGATATTTTAAATACTTTATGTATATTTACATTGATTTTAATGACTAAGATATATATTTTTTGTCAATTTTACATAATAAAAATAGATAAATAATTTAGATTAAAAATAAATTAAATATTATAATTTAAATTAATAAAATTAAATATTTATTTTACTATAAAGATTATATTTTTTTTATTATACAGATTAAATCTTAAACATTTTTTAAATTTCTTCTAAAATATTTGAATATTTCGTGTTGTATGTGGGTTTGGGTTGTCACATTCAAAATTGATAATACATACAAAAATCATAGTAAAAATAAAAAAAAAATTAAATATAAAAAAGATCTCAATATCTGTACGTAAAACTGTAGACAGAAACACAAGAAGACAGAGTTCCAAAAAAAAAAAAAAAAAAAAAAAGAAACACAAGAAGACAAAAACACATGTACCAAAAAAAATAAAAAACCTGATAGCTATTTATTTGCTGAAATGAGATACATACGTGGCAGGTAAGAAAAGCACTAGGAGTTAGATCGTTGGCTACGCTACTTGTCCTCATTTAGTGCTCCTCTTTTCTTCTCCCTAAAAATTGTCAAATCATTTTTTACTGGTTTCAAACTTGATGTTAATTGATCAAAATGATAAGATTTAATATTTTTGTTAATTTTTTTTAAAAATAATTTAACGAAAATAAGTAACAAATAATAAATAATATAAAATAATATTTAAATACTATCAAATAATTACATATAAAAATTTAGTAGGACCAACCACGTCTCTCCTCTCTCTGAGTCATTATTGAGCAATATTAGAAATTCTAAGAAAATTATTAATTTTTTTATCTTTGATAAAAAAATTTAATCAAATGTGAATATTTAATTAAAAAAAATTTAGTAGTTTTCTTAGTTTTGATTAAAAAAAATTAGTAATTTTCAAAAGATATTTAACATTTTTGTCATTATTTAATAGTATTGTTGTATTAATTTACGTTATTTATCACTTAGCCTCCGTTTGGCAAGAATTTTTTTGGACTTTTTTGGTTATTTTAGTCACAAAAGACAAAATAGGCTTTTTTAGCCATAAAAAACAAAACATCACATCTAACCCATATTCATTACACTCCTCTCTCACAAAAAAAGTCAAAAAAACCAAAAAGTCAAAAAGCCCTTCCCAAACCAAACTTTTAAGCCCAGGCTAAAAAAGTCCAAAAAGCCAAAAAGCCAACCCACTTCCCAAACGGAGGCTTAGGGTTATTTTGAAAAGTTGGCTTTTAGGAACTTTTTTTGGTTTGTAGCAAAAGTTAAAAATTGGCTTTTTTGCATTTTTTTTCATTTGGGAAGTTGGTTTTTAGCTACTAGTGAAATTACAATTCTACTCCTCATAAGTTAAATTGTGCTACATAAGTGAAGTTGTAAATATTTTAAATTAATGGGGGTAATTTGGTCATTTTATTATAATTTGACATCATAAACAAATGTTAATAAAAAAAGTCAAAAGTAACTTTTTACTAACTTCCCAAATCATTTGTCTAAAAAAGCCAAAAGCTTGATTAAAAGCCAAAACATTACTTTTTATTATCTTCCCAAAATAGGCCTTAATACTTATCAAATTAATCCTTACAATCTTAACCAAAAATACAAATCTCACAATTTTAACTAATCAATAATAAAGACTCATTTTGGAATATATTATTTTAATAATTTTTAAAATTTTTATAAAAAAATAAAAAAAATGATTTAATAATTTATAGTGACTTTTAATTTTTTAATTAAAATATATAATTGACAAACAAGACACAACATGAGTTTGTCCCAAAACCATCATATAATTTTTAAAAAAATACTTTGAAACTCTAATTTTTAGCTTTAAAAATAACTCTAATGAGTTAACAGTGGACTCCACCCACATGATGTGATATTTTATTTTTTTTTTATTTTAATCTTAAGATTAAAATATATTTTTTTTATTTTTTAGTTTTAAAAATAACTCTAATGAGTTAATAGTGGACTCCACCCATAATGATGTGATATTTTAAACTTAATTTATTTTTATTTTATTTTTTTTCCTCTCCTCTTCTGTTGTACCCCCCTCCTTCTCTCTCTCTCTCTCTCTCTCTCTCTCTCATCTATTTATTTTCATCATCAACCAAACCTCGCCGTCAAACACCACCCACGACCACCAAAACCAACACTCACCACCAACATCACCAACTAGAGATAGAGAGAGAGGAAGAACATGAGAGATGGTGGGACTGAGCATAGTACTAGAGTATACCCACAAGGGTTCTAATAACAAGAACAACAACAACAACCCACAGGTTATTAACAAAGCAACCATGATCAAACCTTCTCCATCTCCACCACCTCCACCACCACCTCCTTCCTTGAGGAGGAATTCTCAGCCGTGTACGGCGGCCCTACCGGCGGGGAGTTTTTTGGAGCAATGTTTCCTATGCGACCAGAAGCTGTTGCCTGGCAAAGACATCTACATGTACAAGTAAGCTACTCTTACACAATACATACATACATACTCAAATGTCCAGATCTCTCCCTCTCTCTTTTTATCTTCATACCAACTGTTAAACTCTTCATTTCCACTCTTTTCCTTCAAAACCCATTTGATTTCATGTATCTGTTTGGCACTCCTTTTAAAAGGGGTTAGTAAGCTAGCTTAATGTAATCTAATCAGATGTTTGGTATTTCTCCATAAACTCAATCTCAATAATTTTTTTTTTTATTTTTTTTATAAATTTGGAAATATAATCACTTGAAGTTAAGCTATGCTCAAATTCTATTTCATGGATTTTTAAGATAGAAAAAAAATATATCAAAGTAGTTACAATTTTATTCAGCTTGTTTGGTTTCGTTTTTTTAAAAACAGTTTTCAGAAAATTTTACTCTCTTATTTTTCATATTTTTTTGTTTTTATTGATTTTTTTTAATATTTTAAGTAATTTTTTTAATTTTTAAACACACTTAACATAAATACACATAAAAAGTATAATTTTTGTAAAAAAATCTTTTAAAAATTCAATAAAAACCAAAAATACAAAAAAATTAAGAAAATTTAGTATATTTTTTGTATTTTTATGTATTTGTTAATTTTTTAAAATATTTTTTCATAAATTTTTTACTTTTTAATACATCTAAAGAGTTGTTTGGCGTGGCCTAAATAAGTATATTTTTTGTTTTTTTAAACTAAAAAATTGAGGATAAAAATATGGATGTTTGGGTTAACTTTTTGAATTTTTATGAAAAAATGTGTAATAAAAAATTGTAAAAATTGATTTGTAAGGAAAAATTAAGATTGGGAGTTGTGCAGCCGTAATGGTTGACTTTTGGTGAATAGTGTTAACTTTTTAACTTTTTGAGTAATTTTTTGACTTTTTGATTTTTTTACAATATGCCAAACTTCACCTAAGTAAAGTGCATATAAAAAAGTAAAAAAATACTTAAAATTTTAAAAATATTCATTAAAAACAAAAAACACGAAAAATAAAAAATTTAATTTTCAAAAAATTTAATTTAAAAAATTCAAACCAACACATACTGACTATATTTTTAAATATTTAAAATTAATTACCACTCACTAACGGGTGATTTAGGATTATCTAAATAAGTGTATTTTTTAATTTTTTATGAAATATGAGTTAGGTATGAATTGTGTTTGAAGTGATGTGTTAGAAATGTGATGTGATTTAAATAAGATGATATGACTTAAATAGAATAATAATTTTTTAATTTTTTTAAGATCATGGCGCATAAGGCCTAAATGGTTGTACATTTTCCTCTTATTTTATAAATGAGTCACGTAACCCCTTCAAGGTTGGCTATGTCCTCATCTTAAAAAAAAAAAAAAAAAAAAAAAGAAAAAAAAGTGGCTTTGAGATTTTTGGCTTCTAAGAGCATCTCTGAAGTGTTAAAAAATTATTTCCATTCATTCATCAAATGTTGATAAAATTAAGTGAGAAATATTTTTCTCATCGTAAAGTATTGGAGATTTTTTTTTTTTTTTTTTTTTTTTTTTTTCCATCAAATTTGATAGATAAGAAGAAAAAAATTAAATATATTTTAAGGAAAATTTGATTATAGTGTTGGAAATTAGATAGTCATATCTTTTTATCTTTATACAAAATCAATTTCCAAATTTAAAAAAAAAAAACAAAAAAAAAAAAAACTCTTTAATGTTTTATAAAAAGAGAAAATTACCGGTAAATCCCAATTGAGAGAATGTTACTCCATTTAGTCCTGTGTTTTTTCTTATAAACCATTAGGTCCTATTTAGCTAATAAGGAATATTTCCTTTTGTTTTGTTTTGGTGAGGCTTTACCTATTTACCCTTTCAACATCAACTACATCATCCAAACATTAACTACATTAATAACATTAACTACATTAACATCATCAAAACATCACCAACATCACCAAACTTCATAAAACATCATCAACTACACCATCAATATCATCACACATCATCAACATTATAAAATATCATCAAACATTATCACACATCATCAATATCATCACACATCATCAACATTATAAAATATCATCAAACATTATCACACATCACCAACATTAACATCATCAACATCATCTGGAATGCTCATTTTTTTTGATGGGTTGATGATGTTATCATCAAAACAACATTATGGGTAAATTTTCTGAATATTATCATCATCAAATCCAATTGTTGCCCTCTGCCATTCGCAACCAAGCGTTCAACCTCCGAACCCACACCAAATCCACCCACGACTACTCCTTCAACCCCCCGCAACAACACCCATGAGCATACTCTCCAATTGCGCGATCTAATTACCAAGGATCTCGATTACATCAAGAAAGCCTCTGAAGATATCAAGAAAGCCTATGAAGATCTCGACCAAGTTTTCACGGCCATTAATGGAGGAAATTGAAGGCTCTGACTTTTGGGTATTCCTAAATTCATTGTTCCGAAGCTTCCATGGCCGAGTAAATCGCATCGAATATATATATATATAAACCAAGTTTTCACGGCCATTAATGGAGGAAATTGAAGGCTCTGACTTTTGGGTATTCCTAAATTCATTGTTCCGCAACTTCCATGGCCGAGTAAATCGCCTCGAATATATATATATATATATAAGATCTTGATATTGGTGGCGAAGATTCACGCACGTGATTGTGAACTATATGGAAGAAACAGAGCAACATCTTGATGATGTTCACGATGTACCCTAGAGCCGGTGATGAACGGTTTTCTCCTTCCCCAGATCACGGCGGACATCTCGCACTTCAAATCTGTTCCGCGGATCTGTTCCGGACGGTCAAGCCCTGATGTTCGATGATGGATGGCCCTTGTCTGATGATGTTATTTGATTTTTGGATTGTTTGATGTTTTTGATTTTTGGATGTTCTTATGATGCTTGATGTTGCTGTTTGATGATTTTTGCTGTGCAACGTTCTGATTTTGGATGTTTGTTTTCGATGTTTGTTTGGATGCTTGATGTTGCTGAATCAGGAAGATACATTGTACCACCGCAGAATCAGGAAGATACAATGTAACAGCACACCCAACTCCCAACTGCTTGCCTATCAACGTAATTTCACATTTCAAAATTACCGATGTTGCCCATTACTCTTACCAGTGCCGTCCACAACGTGTATGTCTTCAATGGTCATTTCTAATGTAATGGGACTGTTCGGTTCACAAGAAAACATTTGGGACTAAATAGTGTATAAGTTGTAAAAGTGGGATTTATTGGTGCATTACCCTTATAAAAATGAGCTACTTTTTGAGAAGAATTAAAAAGAATTTGTAAACAATTTTTTTTTTTTAAATTTCTGAAAAATTAAACCAAAAACAAAAGCACAACTAATCAGGCCCCTATTATAACTATGAAAATTTGGCTTATTTTATTTTATATATGTATATAGTTTTTTTTTTTGTTTTTTTTAACTTGATTTAGCTGATGGTTTTTGTTTTTACAAAACTGGTTGTGGGGGGACACAGAGGGGATAGAGCATTTTGTAGCGTGGAATGCAGGTGCAGGCAAATATTCATGGACGAAGAAGAGAGTACTACCACTACCAGCACTATGTACAACCGACCGAACTGTTCTTTCTCAGCCATGAAAGCTCCACCACCACCACCCTGTTCTTCTTCTTCTCCTTCCTCTTCTCGGAGTCGCAAAGGTTCCAGAAATCGAGCAAATGGGTTTGCCTACTGAGAGACTCTTCAACAACCTTTTTTTTCCCCTATCTGCGGCTCTTTGTTTTTTGTTTTTTTTGTTTGAACACATCTTTGGCTCTGTTTGGTCTATGAATTTGGGTAAAGATTTAAAAAGAGAAATGAAGGCTGTGGATGAGATGTTGATGAAATATAGTTAAGTTTCACGCTTTTTTCCCTTTCTCTATAAAATTTTTATCTAAATTTATTATTCAAATACAATCTTCCAGTTTACACTCCTCACATTTTGTAATGACTTTCATGTCGCTCCTTTTTTTTGTTTTGTGTGTTCTGATTATGCTTCCTTCTGTGAAGCTGAAGCCATTAAAAAATTCAGCCCCTGGGTGTGGTTTCCCATTGGCCAGAGGCCATTGTTTTTGGAGAGGAATTCTGTGTTAGTTTCAGGGGTATTTTTGATATTTTGACATGTTTAAGTATAAAAAAAATACTTGATTAATTAAGTGGGTAATTAATCAAGTATTGAGTTTGGAATCAGTTAAAAAGAGTGTGTTTAGAGCATCTCCAACCTGAATTTCTTTTGTCATTAAATCTGATGAAAAAAATGATGCTTTTCTCAATTGGATACTATTGGCTCTAACGTTTCACTTTTTATCAAATTTATTACCGGTAAGAGGAAATTTTTTTTTTTTTTATTTTGAATTGTTTGAACTAATTTTTTTGAACTGTTTGAACCCTGTGGTGGTTGACCGGCTGGTCGACTGGTAAGGAAATTTTTTATTTTATTTTATTTTTTTTTTTATTTAACTTTTTGAACTTTTTTTGGGAACTGTTTAAACCGTTTGGTGGTCGACTGGTTCGTCTCCCTTAACGGTCATGCACAGTGTTTTGATGAAATGCGGAGCCTGTCTTCATTTTGGTGAAACGTTTAGTGAATTCTCGATTTGATATCAATTTAGTGAAATCATTGGAGTTTCGAACAGTGTTTTTTTTATCAAATTTTAAATTTGATGATAAATTTAATGAAGCGTTGGATATAGTCTTAGTTCATGGTAGTTTATCATTTCCGTGGGACTGCAATGGGTGTTTGTTAGTAGTACTAGTACTACAACTAGTACTACAACTACTCTGCAAAACACGAAAAAAAATGGCTTAACCAATACGCGCTTCACTTGATGCGCATTCTAGTGAAACAAAAATGCTGGGACCATGACATATCTGGTTACCGTGAATGTATGGCGAAGATTAAATTAGTGCGGCGTGAAATTTACATATAAAATAAATCTAACTTACTGATGTAAAACTTTGAATAATTTTAAATTTTTATATTTGGATTCATATTAGTGAAAATGTACATGGTAAAATGCACTCCTCAGATCTTTTGTTTTTATTCTTTTTATAGCTTTCTATGTCAATCTATTTTCTTATGACATGATAGAGAATTGATTTATGATGGAACATATCATAGCAAAAATTTTGATGTCAGTGAATGATATTTTTCAATTAACTTTGGAGGACTGATTGGTAGCTCGAAACATTTTCGAGCCAAACGGCTCGAATTTCAGCAGACGAAGAAGAGGAGGGGAGGGGGAGGGGGAGGGGGAGGGGGAGGAGGAGGAAGGGGAGGAAGGACTGGAGGGGGTCCTAAAAAATGGAGGAGGAGGGGGCGGAGGCGGCGGAGGCGACGGGGCAGAGCCGACGAGGCACTGGAGGCAACGATCGACGGCGACGATCAGAGCAGAGCAGCGAGGCGGCGAAGGCGGCGAAGGCGGCGAAGGCGGAGGCGCGGCGATCGGCGCTCGGCGACGGCGACGGCCTCTCCCTCTCCCTCTCTTTCTCTCCCTCTCGTTCTCTCTCTCTCTCCTCTGTGTTGAACTTGAAGTCAGTCGACGAAGAAGACGAAAGAAAAGGAAGAAAAGAAGAAAAAAAAAAAAATAGACAGCCCAAAACGACGTCGTTTTGGGCTGTCGAGCCACATCGAGCCACGATAATTCGAGCTACCACGAATTACTCTTAACTTTGTTAGTTTGTTGTGCTTATAATGTAATGGCACTGTGAGAAATTTTACCCTTTTATTTTATTTATTTATTTTTTTTTTTTGAGAAAAGTTATATTTGGTTTGTGCTTAATTAGCTACTTTCTAATTAATTAAGCAAAAACAATGTTTGTTTATTTTCCGTTAAAAGAAAACTAACACTAAAGTAAGAGCAAAAGGTTTTAAAAGTTCCATTCAACTTCTTCACCAATAATATTAACATATATATATATAGTTTTTTTAGCAACAACTTTATCTATAAAAAAAAAGTTACTGAAAAAAATTTAGACTAGCCGTCTAAAATTACTTTATACAAAAATAATAATAATAATAAATAAATAAATAAATTTTTTATTAATGTATAGGCTTCGTTTAGGAAGAGGGTTAGCTTTTTAGTTTTTTTGACTATTTTAATCTAGGGCTAAAAAGTTTAGTTTGGGAAGAATTTTTAATTTTTTTTGACTTTTTTTGTGAGATAAATAATGTAATGATAATGAGTTAGATGTGATATTTTGTCTTATTAAATTAAAAAACTTATCTTTTTTTTTGTGTGACTATTTTAGCTAAAAAAATCTCAAAACCTACTTCCCAAACATAGGCATAATTACTTACCATCTACATGAATTTGTGAATTTTGTTTATTTGTATAACATTATTAGTCATCCAATTGATACGTGTGTAGGAATAAGCAATTTAGCCTTCATTTGGCATGTCAAAAAATTTTTGGTTATTTTGGCTACAAAAATATAAAATATACTAAAAAGTCAATAAGACAAAATGTCACATCCAAACTATAATCATTTTATTTTTTTCTCACAAAAATTAAAAAAACAAAAAAGCCTATCCCAAACAAGGTTTTTTATCCCTAGGCTAAAAAGTCAAAAAGTTAACTGACATCCCAAACGAACCTTATTATACAAGGAGAATTACTTGATGTTTTTAAAAATTAATTATAAAATCATAATTTTGTATATTAATATTTATAAGGGTGCTTGGGTCAAAAATTCAATTTTGAATTTTGTTTGGTGAGAGGTCCAAGCGCTGAATTAGCTTGTCCATAAGGACAAACTTAGATTAAATGACCAAAATACCCTATATATATATATATATATCATATCATATACACTGCCAAACAATCAATATCTCTCTCTCTCTATCTCTCTCTCTCTCTCCGTCTCCTCCTCTGATGCCTCATCCAGTGAACTTTTACTCCGTTGGCATCTCTATTACACTCCATTCTTCGCAATCCATCAGCACCGCCGTCGATGGTTTTGCATCTCTCTTTCAATCTTAGACATATCTTTATTTCTCTCTCTGTCTCTCTTTTATTTATTCTCTCTCACTTTTTTTCTCCCTCACTGTGTATTGCCACCCATCAATGAGATCGAGGTCATGACGATCCGACCTATCCATCTTTGATGAGAGCAGAGAAAGACAATCGGAGATCCTAGGATTTCAAAATCGATCTTCACAGGGTTTCTGTGACAATCTTAGGAAATTAAATCCCATTATCAAAACTCAGTATTAACAAAAGTTATAAAACATTCATAACACTTGAGCACAATTTCAAAATGGTGAATTTTGAACCACCCAAAAAGTCTTGACACTTGACAATTTGGAACCTTGCGGTGAGGCACAGTAGTTGGCTTGACAAAACAGGGTTCAGGTCGACGCTGCTAAGTCCGATCTGGTGCTTGATCACCTACATACATATAATAAACAATGAGTTAGAGCCTAGTGAATAACAACTATATAAAGGGGTTATAAATGCTGTCCTTACAGTAATTGAAACATTGAATTTCATCAATAGATCATTTTCTCAATCAGTATCTCATAACATATCAGTCATTTAGAAATCATAGTAGTTATACGTAGTACATCCAATAGTAAAAACTTTATCTCTCTTAGGGTTTTGTCATCAGCGGCTGTGAACATCATACTCTAAATCTCACTCGAGAACATCATGTTCTCAGGATTTGTTGATGCAGAGTGGGTGCTTGGCTGCGAAACCCTAACCTAACATACTTTTATGGCCTTAATTCCCTCTTATGCTCACTCTTCTTCCCCTTCATTACAATCCAAATCATAGTTTGGAGCAAAAAATACCATATTGCAAGAATATTTCAAATTTTTTTTTTTACTTTGTTGTTGTTGTTGATAAAGAAGAAGTAGATTGCAACAGATAGAGAAAGAGAAAATTTATTTGAAAATATGTATATATATTTTTTATTATTTTTGTTGTTGTTTTTACGATGATGATGATGAAGATTGCAACAGATAGGGAAAGAGAGAGAGAGAGAGAGAGAGGAGATTTGAACATATAAAAAGAAAAAAAAATGAACAAATAGGTTTGGTTTGGTTTGGTATTGCAACAAATAGGTTGGTTTGACTCAACATATAACATTTTGTTTAGTTTCATATTTCAACAGATAGAAGAAATTTTTTTTAAAAAAATGAGTAGATAGAATTTAGATAGATCGTATTCAGATAAAAAATTGAATAGATAATAAAATTTAAATAGATTAGGAAAATTTTTTGAATAGATAGTTAAAAAAGATCAACAAATAATTAAAAAATTTGAACAGATAAATAAAAATTTGAACAAATAGATGAAAATTTTGAACAGATAAAAATTAATTTGAATAAATAGTTAAAAAAAGTCAACAGATAAATTAAAGGGGGGTAAAATTAAAAACAAAATATCCTTTAAAACAAACAAAAAACCCTCTCATCAAACTATTTCATAAAGAGTGAATCTTTTACCAATAAAAAACTATTCACTAGACTTAATATCTTAAACTCTGCTTAAGTTAGACTTTTCAACCATTAACCCTATTTATAATGATACTGCTGATCTGAAAATATTTTTGTTCACATATACTGAAGTGATATTTTTTCATTATATAATGGACAGGGTGGCAAAAAAATTGGCTGGAAAATTGTGGAAGCCCATGAATTGAGACCTGTCACTTTTTTTTTGTCGAGTAACCAGCGGGCTGTAGGCCATTACGGTGGACCATAATGCATCCATGCATTGGCCGTCCTGGGTGTGCTTTGTACATGTATCTTCCTTCGTTTGCTTCTTACTTTCTCTTGGGTTTGGTTGAGAATTTAAAAAGAAATTTAAAAGGAGAAAAGAAAAATAGTGATAAAATGTGAATAAAATATATTTATATTTTATCTAATTTTACACACTTTTTTTCTTTTTAAATTTTTTCCTAAATCTCTCAATCAAACACAATGACTACTGGACAACAAAAAAAAAATTATTAGAGTCATAGGCAACAAATAATTAACCAGGAGAAGCACCAATAAAAAAAACCCAATTCCAAGTATTTTCTTTTTGACTGTCTCTTCTAGAAGAGCAATAATACATACATTAAAATCTTTTATTAATTTGGACAAATTTCACTTTATTTCGATAATTTGGGTTAGGTACGGATTATCCCCTTATATTTAGAAATCACCACATAACCCTCATGTAATTTGTAAAGTAAAACGTATAGTTAACATTTTCGTCTAAAATAACAGATTGTGAGAGTCCCGCACCATTGTAGAGAATAAGTCAATTTTTAAGATGAAAATATCCTTTTTACATATTTAAATTTACCACATAGGCCATTATTTTCTCTCTCTCCTTATTTCTACTATTTCTCTTTCTACTGTGCAATTAAATAATAGACTCATGTATACATAGAAATTAAATTATTTTCATTAAAATCTATCTTAACTTGATATAAATGACACCTCATCTCTTACAATTAAACAATAGCAATTATAATTACCCACCAAAAAAAAAAAAAACTATCATATATACATACAACGGATGCCAAGAGAGGTTTGCCCGGTCGTTAACTTCAGGGTCCCGAGATTAGTCGAGGTGCGCGTAAGCTGGCCTGGACACTCGGTTATCAAAAAAAAAAAAAAAATATACATACAACGGATGCAAACAGATATACATATATATGCGTTTGTTAAAAGGAAAGACCTTGGAATTGAGTATCAATTCAATACATATATATATATATATATGAAATTGGGTTTGCAAATTAATGGAATTGGGTTATGGTTTGGATTTGATGCAATCTGGTTTCAGATATCTTTCGTCTTCAGTATTTAAAGGTTGAGTTGGAGGTTCAAAACTTCATCCCATGAATGGTGGTGCCGTGACACATGCTCTATTCTGTGTTTTGAAAACTTAGAACAATACTCCCAGCATTTTCTTCCATTTGGAACAAATTGTTCTATTTATATATATATAGATTTCTTGCCATCACCAATTTTCTCTCTCTTTCTTATCCGGCCCAACTTCTCCCGACATGGTCATTTTTAATAATGGAAGAGGAAAGCCTTCTGAAGCGGAGATTTGGTTTGGTCAAGGCAACGGCAGAGATTGGGAACAAGAGCCATGAAAAGTGGCTCACGCTGAAGTATTTTTTCCCCTTCATGCTTGCTGGAAATCTTGTCGCCACAGGGCTGGCCCTGAGTTTTCAGGGCTAAGGTGAAATAATTTTTTGAGGCCTTTTAAATATTCATAAAAAATAAAAATAAAAATCATTCTGTTTGGTTTAAAATTTTCAAAAATAATTATCTGAGTTTATAATTTGTATTTTTTTTTTATATTTTTTGTATTTGGCAACTTTTTTTAAAAAAAGTATAAATATTATAGTTTTTAAGTGTATCTAAATTAGATGTATCTACAAAATAAATAAATAAAATTACATAAAACATTTAAAAACACCACTAAAAAACACATAATTGGGCGATAAAAAGAGAAGAAAAAAAAAAAAGAGCTCCACGGACATACATATATTTTATATTTTATTTTTTTAATTGGGCTAACAACTAACACTTATAAATATTTTTTAACTAGGCCTTTTATGAATTGGGCCAAGTAGAACTTTTGAGGCATTTTAAAATGACCTAAATTAATTAAACAAAATTGGGCCATTTTGAATTTTTGATATAGTACAAGATAATAAATTTGGAGGCTTTTTTTTGGGTCTAATTTTTGAGGCCCTAGGCACGTGCCTCACTGGCCTTAGCACAAGGCCGGCCCTTTGTCGTTATAGCCAAAATTGAATTGATTAAGATTAAGATTTTGAGTTGATAGGTGATTAAGTTACTAGATTGAAAACATAGTTGAATTAAATTATATATGTATATATTTATTTAATTTAAAAGAAGAATGTGTATACATATATATCTACCTTTTACTTTTTGGATTTGTGAAAAGAAAAGAAGGGAGAAGAGAAGGACAATTAAAAAGAAGATGAAGACGAGAAGATGAATGTATAATTATCAATTTATATCTTTTGTTAGTAGAAATTAGTATGTATTTCAATCCAGTAATTATGAGAGATTATGTGGTGATTTTAAAATGTCAGAGGATAATTTATACCCGATCCAAATCACAAGCGGATAAAGCGAAGTCTGTCATATTAAATTTTTTTCCTTTTTTTTTGGGGGAGGGGGAGAGTGGGGTTGGTAAGTCATAGTTTAATTAAAAATCTTATTAAAATCTGTTAAACTGAAGAAAAATATGTGCAAGCAGAAGCGAAATTTTGGCACAATGGAGAACAAAATATTGGGTAAATTACATTTTAACTCTCTTAAAATTTATAACAATTACAAATATTTTTATCTGTTGAAAAAAAAATTACAAATACTTTTAACATAATAAATTTTAAATATATATACGCACATAAGTAACTCCATACATTACATCACAGAAAATAAATATTTCAAATCATAATATATAATAAATAAATAAATGAAAAAGGTGTCAGCTAAAAGGAGTAAAGAGAATCTGAAAGGCCCATAGAATCCAATACTACTTTTCTGTGTGCTGCTGATTAGTCACATTGGAGGGTTTGGGAATCAGAGTCACAGAGATAGCATAGCGAAAAATTATGCTGTGATTTTGGGGCAAGGTGTTTTAATTTAATATTATTAGTTAAAATTATAAAATTTAATATTATTTATTGCGGTTGTTGGAGACAATTTTGATAAATATCAAATGCTGAGCTGCTATTATCTTACTCTTTTCGTTTTAAAATATTAATTATTTTATTTTATTTTTTATTGTTTTAAAATATTAATTTATTTTTAAAAATGAAAGACTAAAATAATATGAATTTTTTATTTTACTTTTTTTTTAAAGTTCATTAATAACACAAAAAATACAATTATAATAATTAATATTCTTCAAAAAATATATTATCAAAGAGTAATTTTAAAAAATTAATTTTTTAAAAATACAATAATTATATTATTAAAAAAAAGTTGAATTCGCCAAACGATATTATTATGTTGAGATGGGAGTAAAAAATAAAAAATAAAAACAAAAGTGATAAGTTGTTTAGAACAACTCCTTGACCCTGTTGCACACTTGTTGAAACGAGAGTTGGGATCGCATCCCAGTAGTACAACTAGTTGTTTGGCCCCCCCCTTTTTTTTTTTGTTTTTTTTTTTGGTAATGTTAAGAATAGAAAATTTTTTATTAAATAAATGATCAAATGTCTTACATAAGTGTGAGGTCTTTATAAATTTCACACCTATGTGAGGCATTTAGTCATTTATTTGGTAAAAACTTTGGAGCGTATAGCATTTTTTTATCTCTTTTATTATGCAATACCCTGTTTCGCGATGGTTTCTTTTAGTTAAAATAATTAATAAAGACAAAATAAATTAAAATCAACAATGTTAGGCATACTTACACATTTACTAACAATCTTACTAACATACTCACAAGTTTTGATAAGATCAACTATCACTTGATATGAAATCCATATCTATTTGTGAGTGTGTTAGTAAGATTGTGAGTGTCCCTAACATTTTTCAATTAAAATAGTTAATAAAATAAAATATCACATTCAAATTATAATCATTTCACTTTTTTTTTTTCCACAACTATCAAATTTATTACAAAAAAATAACTAACTTCTCAAATACAACTTTTTTAATCAGATTACAATAATAAAAAAAATCAAAAAATAAACTAAAATAACTAGGTGTTGTTTGGTAACACTTACGTTTTCAGTTTTCTGTTTATATTTACAAAAATTTTAAAAACTCAAATAAAAACTTGTTTGGTAAAATTTTTGATTTATAAATCAGTGGTCTCAGTTTATAAATTTGGCCAAAAAATGAAAACACAAAAAATGTGTTTCCGTTTTGAGTTTTGAGTTTTTTTTTTTTTTTACCACCCAACACTAGCCACCACTCGCCACCATTTTCCACCACCGTCTTCCGTTACCACCACCCACTACCCACCTGCCACCACCACCACTCACCACTCACTAGCCACCACCTACCCGCCACCCACTCGCCACCACCACCCCTCCTCGCCGCTACCACAACCACTACCACACACCACCCACCTGCCATCCACCCGCCACCACCTATCACCCGCCACTACCATCCACCACCCGCCGCCACCACCCGCCACCTACTTGCCACCACCACTCACCACCCACCTACCTGCCACCACCAGCCACCCACCACCACCTACCACCACCACTACTACCACCATCACTCACCACCCATCCGCCACCCACCTGCCACCACCACCCACCATCCACCACCACCACCACCACCCACTCGCTACCACCTACCACCCGGCACCGTCACCCACCCACCCACCACCACCACCACCACCACCACCACTACCCGCCACCTACCCACCACCACCCGCCACCACTCACTATCTGCCACCCACCTGCCACCACCACCCACCACCACCATCACCACCACCACCACCACCACCACTACCCACCACCACCCGCCACCACTCACTATCTGCCACCCACCTGCCACCACCACCTGCCCCCACTACCACCACCACCACCCACTCGCTACCACCCACCACCCGCTACCGTCACCCACCCACCCACCATCACCACCCACCACCACTCGCCATCTGCCACCCACCTGCCACGACCACCTACCACCCGCCACCACCACCACCACCACCACCACCCACTCGCTACCGTCACCCACCCACCCACCCACCACCACCACCACCACCAGCTACCCACCGCCCACCGTCACCACTTTCCACCACCGTCTTCCGCCGCCACTTGCCACCACTTGTCATTTCTCACTCTTTTTTATATTTTTAATTTTTTTTAAACATTTTGCCAATTACCAAACGTGTTTGTAGTTTATATTTTTCAAAAAAAAAACAAAAATCAATTTATAAAATTTTTGTAAATATAAACTGAAAACGTAAACGTTACCAAACACACCCCTAACTTTTCAAACCAGATAATGGTCCACACACAAATCCTCTCTTAGAATGAGACAGTTCTTTAGGCCCATTTATCTAGTGTTGTAATTTTCTCCATCAGACTTCACATTCCAGTCAAGCAAAAGAATGCAATTTTGTTGGTTTTATATGAGCTGTCTAGATTCAATTCATACCCTAAAATGAAAAATTTCTTCTTCTTTTTCTTTTTAATCAACAAGACAAAAAAGTAAACCACACCAGATCCATCAGCTTTGTCCCCCTCTGGCCATATTTGTTTGGGAAGATAGGATTAAGAGATAGCCAACAGAATTACCAAACAAGCACACTAGTGATTAATACAATCAATCTTGCACCACTATATTTCTGGATTTCAATGATAAACTGGCAAAACCCTAGAAAACACAACAAACTGAACCACCAGAATCCAAGTCCATTAAAAATTCAAACCAAATTTATGTCAAAACAAATATACAAGTTGAGCACAAGAATGTCTTGCTAGACATTTTTAAATGACAGGAGTCATCAATTACTACATACACACATGCTAGATTGGCAACAACACTATCACCATCGTTGTTGCGGTCAGCATTTCCACAATCACCATGCTCAGCCAGATTTGAACAGCAATACAGCTTTTGAGTCCAAATAGAAGTACACAAAGTGATTTGTCTCATGAGTCACATAAGAACCTACCACAAGAAAACCATGAAAATAAAATGGTTGCTTTCATGAAATTAGGAAAAGTAGAATCAACTGAACAAGACAATTACCAAAAAAGAGAAGAAAAACAAAACAAAACAAAAAATACAACAAAAGGAGTTCTCTGCCTATTAGCACTTGCCATCACACAAAAGACAAATCGCTAATACATATTACGAAAGCAATCCGTCACTAGCCCTATTTACATATTCATTCATTTTCTCCTGTCACTAGCCATTACCTGTACTAGAACAATGAAACTACTACTATTATTGAAAAAACATAATACTAATAGAACCAAAAGAGAGAGAAACTGTGTCATAGAATTGTTACAACATGATAATGGAGCAACTAAATGTCCAGCTTATTTGAACAGTAATCCGTGTTTGTCTGTGAGGTAACAGACCAGAAGCTCCAGATTACTACAATTATTTGATCAATTCACCTATAGGCTAATTTGAAAGAATCAATACCAAATAACCTATGAAACATTGAAAGGATACATGTGCAACTGGTAGATGTTTTCCTTCCACAATCATATTATAATGTTCAATGAAAAACATGATTTTCAATTTCAAATCACAGGACCAGATCTCCTCGAAATCAATACTCGAGTTCAAAATTCAAATCTTACATTAATTTCTAACTTTTAACACTTATGTTCTTCAATTTAAAGCACCACTGCAATTGTAAGCTAAATTTTAGGAGGGTGAGAATTACGTGGACAGCTGCAAAGGCACATATTGCTAGCATTATATATTATTATTTTGGTTATTATTTTGTAATTATTTTATGCCTTAGGGCTCCTTTGTAATTATATAAATAAGGGATGATATCTTAATCATTCCCTAATCTTGGAATTCTCTAAAAACAACATGGTATCAGAGCAAAACCCTAAAACCTAAATTCCTCACCTATACAGTTGTCAATCGCCACTACAGAGCCAGGTGTCACACCCCTTCGACACACAGAGCCAGTCGACACACACAGAGCCACCACAGAGCCAGTCGTTGGGCTCTCCCAGCCCAGTCGACCACTGCCGTCAGGTCTCTTGGCCTTAGCGTCATTGGCGAGGGACGAGAAAGGGTGAGTCGTCATCTGTCCCTATCGACACCTAAACCTCTGCTTCGCTGAGTTACATTCTGTGGTCTGTATTTAACAACTAAACCTGTGCTTCGTTTTTCCCCTTTAATCTTAAAAAAAAAAAAGAAAAAAAGAAAAAAAAGGATTGATGAAATTTTTAAGTCTTTAATTTTTCTTAGTGGTCATTGTGTTTGTATTCCTCCACCTTCCGAGTTTGTGATTTTGTGATTGGCACTAGTTTTGTTGAGGGTTCGGTAGTACAATATCTATGGCACTAGTTTTCTTCTCAGACACCTAGGAGTGAGAGTTTCCCTATACCTACTACAATGACTGATAACCCAACCCTAGTCTTAAAATCACTACCTCTCTATTTAATTGTCAGAACTATCTCGCGTGGTCGCAGAGTTTGACTATGTTTTTGAAGAGTAGAGGGAAGATGGGGTATGTGAATGGCCAGATACAGGCACCTAGCACAACTAACCCGGGTTATGACCTAAGAAGCACGGATACGGACACGCATACGGACACGGACACGGATACGGACACGGGACACGGTAATTTCTAAAAAATGGGGACACGGACACGGCAGGGGACACGGCAAATTTTTTAATTTTTTTATAAATATTTTTATTTTAATACACATTAATTATTTTATTTATTTATTATATTTTATAAATAATTAATTTTTTTTATTTTATTTTATATACATTTGTTTATTTTTTTATTAATATATATGAGTATATATTATCTTATAATATGTATTATATATTATATGTTATATAATACTAGGTTATATAATAACTATTATATATGTTATATAATATATAATATAAATAGTTTTTTTTTTTTGATCAGATATAATAATAATAGTTATTATATACTTAACTAAACCCTCAGACAGAACAGAAGCAAGGGAGGGAGAGAATGAGAGAGAGAGAGAGGGAGATCGGTCAACGCGATCGCGATCGCGATCGAGAGAGAGAGAGAGAGACAGATTGTGAACGCGAGAGAGAGAGATAGATCGCGATCGTCTGGGCTTGGAGCTTCGATGGAGCTACGACCTTCCGATGGAGCTCGATCTTCGATCTTCGACTGTTCGACCTTCCGATGGAGCTCGATCTTCGACTGTTCGACCTTCGATCTTCGATCTTCGACAGGTTTGTCTCTCTTCACTCTCTTCCTTCACACGAGAGTCCTTCGTTTCTCCCTCCTAGCCGTGTCTCACGCCGTGGCCAGATCTGGACACGCGTGTCCCCTACAAGAAAAACAATTAAATTAAAGGGACACGGCAGATGGCGTGTCCCGTACGTGTCCCCGGCGTGTCCCCGTGTCCCCGGCGTGTCCCCGTGTCTGACACCGCCACGGCGCTGATTTTGCTGTGTCTATGCTTCATAGGTTATGACTAATGGGAGATTACCAACTCTTTGATTATGAGTTGGCTTATTCATTCGACGGTGCCAGACATTGGCGAGGGCTACTTATCTATGGAGACTGCCCAAAATGTTTGGGATGCTACGGTTACCACCTATTCTCGCAAAGAGAATTTCTCACAAACATTTGAGTTACGCCGCTCTATTGAGAGCTCTGTTCAGGGGGAGCAGATGGTTCTTCAGTACTTCACCTTCCTCACCAATGGCTGGAAACGCTTTGATCACCTGCAGGACTATAAGCCTGTTTGCATTGCTGATTCAGTCGGGTACCGGAAGTTTATTGCACAGGAAATGGTCTTTAAGTTTCTAGCCAGTCTTAATGTGGAGTAGATCCGGTTCGGAGTAACTAGGTTACTCTCCTACTAAAAAAGGGTACAGGTGTTACCACCCTCCTTCTCGTAAGTGGTTTGTGTCCATGGATGTCACTTTCTTTGAATTCCAGTCATATTTTTTGTCCTCTCCAGTGTCACAGTCCTCCCTTCAGGGGAAGCCTTGGTGTGAAGCGATTCCTGTGATTCCTATGGTGGAACCAGTTGTTCTTGCACCACCACCTCTTACTGATGGGACTACAGAACCCAATGTCACCAAGGATAGGGAAGGGCAAGTTTATGTCAGGGACAAAGACAGACAGAAAGTTAACTGAATACAAGAGACCACTTCTACTCCTCCACTGCCATCTCCTGCTTCTAATGATAGTCCAGTTAACTTTGAATCTCTTGAGTCCATTAATCTTAATGTTCCTATTGCCAAGAGAAAGGGCGTGAGATCTTGTACTCAACATTCTATCTCACATTTTGTGTCCTACTCTTATTTGTCATCCTCATATAGAGCGTTTGTATCAAATATTTCCTCTGTTAACATTCCTAACCATTTTCAGGATGCTCTTGCTACTTCTGAGTGAAAACTTGCCATGATTGAGGAAACGAAAGCACTTGGGAAGAATGGCACTTGGGAATTGACTGACTGTGGGATGCACATGGGTATATACTGTGAAACACAAAGCGGATGATTCTATTGAGCGTTATAAGGCAAGACTTATGGCAAAAGGGTTCACTCCAACATATGGCGTTGCCTATCAGGCGACCTTTGCACCCGTGGCTAAGATGAATTCAGTTAGAGTACTTCTCTCTCTAGCAGCTAATCTAGATTGACCACTTCATTTGTTTGATGTAAAGAATGCCTTTCTCCATGGTGACCTCAAAGAAGAGGCATATATGGACATTTCTCCTGGTTTTTGAGGATCATCAGATAGAAGGCAAAGTATGCAAGCTTCGAAAGTCATTATATGGTCTCAAAAAGTCTCCAAGGGCTTGGTTTGAGAGATTCACTCAGGCTATGCTTAAATATGGCCTCAAACAGAGTCGGGCAGATCACACCTTATTTATGAAACATTCCTCACGTGGTAAGACTACATCACTTATTGTTTATGTAGATGACATAGTTCTTACGGGTGATGATAGTGAGGAAATAACTCTGTTGAAGAAATATTTAGCTAGTAAGTTTGAAATCAAAGACTTGGGAAGCTTGAAATATTTTCTGAGAATTGAAGTTGCCCACTCTAAGGATGGGATATTTATCTCACAAAGACAGTATGTGCTTGACCTGTTGAAGGAAACTGGGTTGCTTGGCTGCAAGGCCTGTGACACTTCACTAGAACCCAATCAAAAATTGGGGGATAATGGAGGAGAAACTGTTGATAGGGGGAGCTATTAGCGATTAGTGGGTAAGCTCATTTACCTATCTCACTCCCATCCTGATATTATTGTTGCTATCACAGTGGTTAACCAGTTTATGCATGCTCCTCGTTAGATTCACTTCGAGGCTGTCATGAGAATTTTGAGGTACTTGAAGTCTGCTCCTGGTAAGGGTCTTTATTTTTCAAAGTATGATCATCTTCGTGTGAAAGCCTATACAGATGCTGACTGGGCTGGATCAGTAACTGATAGGAGATCGACTTCAGGGTATTGCACCTTTGTTAGAGGCAACCTAGTTAGTTGGAGGAGTAAGAAACAGAATGTGATTGTCAGGTCAAGTGCAGAAGCTGAGTTTAGAACTATGGCACAAGGAATGTGTAATAACTCGGATTCTAATTCCTATCGGATTGGTATAACTTGGTGCCCGTCACCTTAGAACTTGTATGATTGTCGGACTCTTGGTATTGATGGTTTGGCAAGTAAACTTTAAATATTATAATTGAGGATCCTTGAGTAATGTTTGGAACCTTGATTAAAACCTTAACAATGTATTTAAGCAAGATTAGATCAAAAGCCCCAAATTTAAGTTTTCGTTTTTGACCAACCTTCACTCTTTTGCCCTTTTCTTTTTCCATACTTCGAATTTGGATGTGAGACTAGAACCATTGGAAAGCTTATTTCCGAGACTTTGACTTGGACACAAGAACGACCTAAAACGAAGTCCGAACGAGAGAGTTATGCCCATTTTGGATTTTGAGTTTATGTGCTGGAAGCATGCTTGCTCGAGCGAGCATTTCTTCACTCGAGCGAACTGCGCGATTTTCAGAGATTCTGGGAGCATCTTTTCTACGCTCGAGCCAAGCTTCCTTCGCCCGAGTGACCAGGTCGCTAACAGACATTATAAAGTGACTTTTTGGCCTAAAAACTTTATTTTTATCCCTCTCTTCTCCTCCCATCCTCCAAACCCGAAACCCAAACCTTTAAAACCCTTGATTTCTCTTCTTTTTACCAAAGATTCACCCCAAATCTTTCAAAAAGGTTGAAAAACAAGCATGGATCAAGACTTTTACCAATTGTTTTGTGATTTCATTGGAGTTTGACGATGGGTATTCATCCTTAGCTTCCAATCTTGAGGTAGGGATACTTTGACCTTAGTATTTCTTTATTTTGGAGAAATTTCATGGTATTGTTGTGACTTATGAGCTAATTTGAAGATCTTATTGGATTAAAACCATATTCACATGAATAAACCATTTTACTAGATATTGCTTAAAATTTCTTAAATCCTTTTTACAAAATATGTATATAAATGTTACTAAAACCCATATCTATGATGAAAGAGAAAAACCCCAAAAGTTGGTAAAACCCTAATTTTTCAAATTGAGTAGAAAACATTAAATTGAATGAAATTTTCTTTAATTCATGGAATATTATGAATAATCAAGAGATGAAATATGGTAAAAGAATTGTGACTTGGATGTTATTATTCTTTGAATATTATGTGGTGTTTTATCTATTGTGATAATGGATGCTTGTTGATGGAACAAGATGTGATAGAATGGTTAATTGTGCATGAGTCCAGGTAAGAGTCGGTTTTGGAAAATGTGGTGTTGTGTTGGTACCCGTGCGCGGGGAGGTTAAAAGGTACCCAAATGCCCTGTCTAGGCTTATCGCTGGACGAATGTAGAAAAGATGTTTTTGGGTGTCCACACAGTCCCGCCGTATTGTAGTTGGCGAAAGTGGAAAAACGGATGATTTTCTTGAGGAGCACACTTCCCGCCGTATAATAGTCAGCAAATGTGGGGATGGTTTTTGAAACTAAAGCAACTTGTGTTGGACTCTTACATGAGACTCATGGTTTGTTTTCCTTTGATGTGATTGTCTAAATGTTGTGTTGTAAAGGTGTGAAATGTAATTATCCATGCTAAATCGTTGTGTATTTATATAATTAGTGAAGATTACATGTGTTCATAACTCATTATGTTTTGTCTCAAGAATGCCATAAATTTATTCGAATGATTAAAATACTTAGTTAAATGTATTCCTACTAGGCATATAACTCACCCCTATTTTATTTTTCAGGAAATAATATTGTACAACTACAGTGGTGACTTGAAGTAAGCTGTGTTGGGATGGACAGTTGAGAATATTTTGTTGTAAAGACTTATAGTTTTGTACTAGGACTGTTAGACTTATTTTGTTGTTGTCTTGTACACCCTTGGGGTTCTTCTTTTGTAATTGTCATCTTATTTGTAGAACTTGGGATTGGGTATGAGGTTTTATGGACATTTAAATGTAGAAGTTGTAAAATTCATCACCTTAGTTTAATGAACAGGTTGGCTCTTGGAGTAAATTGTTATATTGGTTGCGATAGATTTATACATGAAATAGCAGGGCATTGAAGGGTGTGTGAGCTCTTATGGATTAAGTAATTGTTAAGTGATCTAGGTATTGATCAGATGGAATCCATGCGGTTATACTGTGATAATAAGGCCGCTATCAACATCGCTCACAATCTGGTTCAACATGACAGGACAAAGCATGTTGAGATTGATCACTACTTCATTAAGGAGAAACTCACTAGTGGCACCATATGTACTCCCCTTTGTGCAGTCTGAAGAACAACCTTGTTGATATCCTCACCAAGGAAGTTGGGAGTAAGCCATTTCATGACATCTTAGGCAAGCTGGTATGAGAGAGATCTTCGCACCAGCTTAAGGGGGAGTGTTAGCATTATATATTATTATTTGGGTTATTATTTTGTAATTATTCTATGCCTTAGGGCTCCCTTGTAATTATTAATCTTCATTAATATAAATAGGGGATGATATCCTAATCATTCCCTAATCTTGGAATTCTCTAAAAATAAAACATATTACCCCAGAAAATAAGCTTTAAAATATCTTGAACAGAAAAAATCCAGACCCATGAAAACTACTCAACAATCAGCACCTAGCATCTCTGTGTGTATAACAACATAAACACAACAAACAATAAAGTGAGCGCAACAATATATTACACACAATAAACTGTGTTTGTAAAACACATTGTGTGGATGCATCTTCTAAGATTGAAACATCAATTATTACATTAACTCATGCACTTGTAAGAAATTTTGAATTACTTGATTTTCATGATTGGAATAATACAATCCATCCTAATATTTCACAGCAACTTTGTGACCACTGTTAAGGCTTGAAGGCTTGGCCTGATGCTTCACTAATTAGAGATGCACCTTTCCAAAACTTTGGCAATCCAGAGTTGGCCAATTGGCAGCCCAAACTGTGCCCTGATAAGTTGCATGCAACACCTGTTCAATGTTGTCATACATTCTATGCAAATATACTGTCACAAGGTCTTGGTAGAACTCAGCCTCAAAAGCTAGCTTTTGAGATGAAGATGCCCTCACGCTTATATATTGCACATTACTTTCGTACCTAGACGACGTAGGATGTCACTTCACGCCCTCCTTCACATGCAATGTGCTTAAAGCATCTCCAATGGTCCAAGCCAAAATGGCTTTGCCAAAGTTATTTTTTGGCTTGCTACAGTGCACAAAAGTCAATTTTTGGCTATACCACTCCAATGGAGACTTGCTATTTTGGCACAATCATTTGTCAAATTCAACTAACTTTTTTTTTTTTTTATCTTTTGCTAGTCGCTGGATGCTCTTTGCCCTCGTATCTCTCTCCTTCCTTCATTTAGCATCAAGATGGCTTTGCCAAACCTAGAGCCAAATTTGGCCCAAAGTTTGACTTTGCAATTTTTTGGCTAGAGCAATGACACACCATTGCAGCACCAATTTTGTGAAGCTAAGCCATTTTTTTGACTTTGGCATGACTAGTAGCACAACCATTGGAGATGCTCTTACGTGACAACACCTGCTTCATCTAGGCTCTAATACCATGTCACAAGGTATTGGGTAACTCAAACCCAAAGCTGATGGTGGCCTCACACTTACTTGATGCACATTACTTTCGTACACCATAAGATATGGGACTTTACTTCATATACTCTCTCAAATTACGATTTAAAAAATAATAATAACTTTAGTTGGAAAATATGTATAGAACAACTTTGCACTTATGAAATAATTTTTTAAAAAACTTGAGTTTGGTAAATTACCCTATATTGCTACTTGTAGAGAAAATGTTTTAAAAAATTATGTATGGCTTAGGAGTCCACTTACCAAATATTTTTTGCACTTGAAAAAAAAAAAACCTTGTCAATAGTCATTTTTACTGTTTACTTACCAAATGCATTAATAATACAACAAATATTATTGCATCATCCTGTTTGGTTTGCTTAAATAACAAAACAAAAAAAAAATTGGGCTGGACTTCACCAAGAATTAAGTTTGGGCCGAGCTTGACAAAAGGCATTGAGACATCGGCAAATCAATCCAATTCAAGCCTGATTTAAATATTTTTGATAAATCGGCAATCGTAGTTTCGAAAGGGATATTTCTATGACAAGACCTGAATTATTGACCTCCTAATAAGATAAAAGGTATTGGAGCACTGATTGGTTCCGATTTGAAATCAAATAAATATTCTTTTTTGGTACAATATCTCCTTATTACTTCTCACTACACTCATTAGTAAAAACATGCACATGAACAACCAAAAATAAAGAAATCTATGCTTGTTATCAGTCTATGGAGAAGAAAATAAGGGTTGCTTGCCCTCAGGGCTGCCCCTGATGGTGGTATACCCTTCTCTCTTGTATAGATATGGACACCATAATTGTGGGTTACACATGTATGAGTGAAAGAGAGGGGTACACCACCATGGTATACCCATTATATGGAATACCACCCCAAAGCTTAGATTGTTCTCTTTTTTATCTTTTTTATTATCAATCGATAGGAGAGTTTTTACAAATATGATAAATATTTACATCATTAAATAGAGTAGTACCACTAACCACAACAGTTAGAAAGTCAAACAATAAACTAAGCCCAACAACCACTACAAACTAATACAACCCCAATAACGGGAAAGAAATAAACCACCATAAAATATACCAAACACCTCTCCATAAGAGTTGAGACCTCACACCACGTGTGTTACACAACCACTATGAAATACCACCTCAAAGCTTAGATTGTTCTTCACATACATAGATATATTTAAGTATATAGACACAGAGATCAACAGAAAGGAAAGGGGGCAATTTATGCAACTTCTGATGATACAAGAATAAGGAAGTTAGATTCCCAAACAAGCCTAGATCTATACCATCATACCCAAATATCAGAAATGGAATCAAATTTATCCACACATACAACTATACAGGGTTCAGATAAATACCAATTTAATTTGTTAAATTCGAAAGAATTATCCTAAAAATCAGAACAAAAAGAAAGATTGATAGGGTTTAATTTATTTTACCGAAATTTTTGCCGACAATACAATGCCAGGTAGGGCCATGCTTCCTGTCGAACTCCTTCTTTATTTGCTCGGCCACATCTTTCTCTACATTGTGTTTCTCAAACGCCTATACATATACATATACATATAGATACAGATACGTATAAGCAAATCAATCAGTGAAATTTGAAGAGCAAAGCAAAAAAATTGATAGAGAAGGGAATACTGAGATGGCAATGTCGATGGCTTCTTTCTGCAGATCGTCCTTCATGTCGGCGCTCTTGATGATGACCTTCTTCGCCTCCACCGCCGCCGAGAGCTTCCGATCGTCGGCGGAGGGCTTGAGGACCAGAGCTCCGGCATTGAATCTCATCGCTTCTTCACTCATTTTGGATTTGATTAGAGAGAGAGAGAGAGAGAGCGCTATGAATCTATGATGAGATGAGTCGTGTTTGTCTGCGTGTGGTCTCTCCGATTTCCCTTTCACGACTGGTAGCTAGTCTCTCGAGTCTTGTTCATTTGATTTCAGCGCAGTGGGTTTCTTTATTAATATTCTGTACGGACTATTATTTTTTTTTCTTCTTATTTTAAAACTGCAATAATGTTCCTTAAATAAATAAATAAATAGAAAAAGATTATGGCACACGTATATCAAAGTATATATATCGTATGTATTTTATAATTATAAAATAAATTGACATAATTTTATATTTTTTAAGTCATAATTAACAATAAAAAAGTTATAATAAAAAAAACACATAAAGTATAAATAAAGATCTCATGAGTTATAATTAAAATAAAGTTATAATTGAAAAATAAAATAATATAATTCAATGATACATATAATAAGAGGGGTGTATAATATAATTTTTTAAATAAATAAATTATTATAATCCACAAACAAAATTTAAAAATAATCAAACTCAACCCTTTTTGTTTCTTTTTTTGTTTTTTTTAAGAAACCAGCTGAGCATCCGTCCTTTTGTTTAGACTTGAAGGTGCAATTTTGTATTTGGGGTTTGATTTCAAGTCTATTTTGATAATTTAAATAGTTTAAATTATAAAAAAAAATTTGTAAATTATTTATGTAAAAAATTAAATCGATTATGTATCAATAGCTATCTTATTGAATTACATTTATGTGTAATAAAATTGAGGATAGTCTTCTCGCTTTATACAAAAATTAATTTAATTTTTTACATGAATAAATTGTTTGATGAATTTTATTATTGAATTATTCAGATCATCAAGATAGGCATCAGTGTTTGTAATATGTTCTATTTTTGTATTATGTATTCTTATTAGTGCCATCATTTTTTATATACTTACTATTAAAATAAACAACCCCACTAGATAGCTCGAATGAGCTTTGGCTCGAATGGCTCAAGGTGCCAAAACGGCCGTTTTGGCACTTTTTTTTTATTTTTTCTTCTCTCTTTCTCCGTCCTCTTTTTCCATCCTTTGTTTTTTTCCTTTCCTTCTTCTTTCTTCTTCTTCTTCTACATTGTTGAATAAGACCAAACAAAAAACAACCCATACACACAGAGAAATATGGGAATTTTACACCACGCAAGATCAAACAGAAATTGTAGGTAAATAAATAAAAAAAATTTAAACAAGAAAGAAGAAGAAGAAGAATCACTCAAACCCAAAAATCAAAACCAAAACCAAATCCAAATCCAAAAATCAAAATTCAAAACCAAAAATCAAAACTAAACTCAAAACCAAATCCACAACCACAAATCAAAATCGAAACTGAAACTTAAATCAGACAAAATCAAACAAAAATCAGTTCAAAGTCAAACCCAAACCCAAACCCAAATATATTGAGTGAAAGTGTTTGAATGTTTTTTTGCTTCCACGAATAGAGATAGAGAGGAGAGGAGGAAACAAATGTGGTTCGCCGTTTGTAGAGAGAGAAAATGAGGAGGCAAAACAAGGGAAGATGAGGAGTGATCAGAGAAAGGAATGAGAGGTGGAGTGATGAGAGCTGAATGCTTTTTTGCTTCCAAGAATAGAGATAGATAAGAGAGGAGAGGAAAGGAAAGAGATGGAGAGGAGAGAGAAAATTTGCGGGCCACTCGAGCCTCAGTTTTTCGAGCTATGAAGCATTTTTGTAAAATAAAAACCAAAAAAGATAGAGGAAGAATTTCAATTCAGTGTAATGTTTTAAAAAAAAATTATAAATAAATAATAAATTTTAAATACATTAATAATAAAAAATATAAACTTTTTTATGATTTTGTAATAATTTTCTGGTCACTAATAAGTAAATTTTCCAAAAACAAAGGCCTTTTTTGATTTGTTTTTCATAAAAAATTTTGGAAAAAATTCTCTACAAACAAATTTTCAAGAGTAATCAAACCAAACAAATTTTTTAAAAAAAAATCTCAAAATTTTGTTTAGTTACCTACTTTTCAAGATCACTCTCTCTCTCATACACATCAAATCAATCACTTTTTTTAAAACTCTCCCCAAAACAATTTTCCAAAACCATTTCTGAAAAAAGACAAACCAAACAAATTTTCGTACTTTTTATCTCAAAAACTATTCTACAAACACAATTTTTTTTTGTTTTT
Organism: Camellia granthamiana; assembly: GCA_036172215.1. Taxonomy (NCBI): domain Eukaryota; kingdom Viridiplantae; phylum Streptophyta; class Magnoliopsida; order Ericales; family Theaceae; genus Camellia; species Camellia granthamiana. Next base: position 6,273,064 of record CM069910.1, on the reverse strand, counting down.
GGGCTGGGCCTGACAAAGAGGATTTGACTAACACATAGATGAATCAATCCAATTCAAGCCCAATTTAAATGTTTATGATGCATTCACCGTGCAAGCGTAGTTTCAAAACTTCCCATTTGAGGAGTGGTTAAAATAATTAAAAAGTGGAAAAAATATTATAAATTATAAAATCATTTTTTTATTTTCGACAAGATTTTTTATAATTTTTTTTATAAAAAATACTATAAAAAAATCAATTTCCAAACACCCTACAATTACTTACTAGTACTGGGATGAAATAAATTTGACCAAATTGACCAGCTCTGTAGGATTCATTGTTTGAGCTTTCCAAAAGATTGTTCTACATAAATGTTCAATACTATGATGCCATGTTTGATTGGGTGGATTAGAGCATGGGATTGAGATTATTAATTCGTGAGTTCAATTATCCTATGTTTGTTTTAACATTTTGGTTTAGGATTATTAATTCAATGGATAATTAATCCAACAAATTTGTAGGATTATTAGTAATGGGGTAGGGGTGGGATTATTAATCCAAAGGATATTAATCCAATTGGATAATGAATACCACACTAATTTAATAGGATTATTAATACTTCACTATTAATCTTGTGAATCAAACATGACCTGAGAGAACAGGTTTAATGCTATTAGGAATAGCAATTAGTGTATTTGGTTTTAGTTTTTTGATAAATGAGTTTTTTGTTTTTTGTTTTTCGTATTTTTTGTTTTTAGTATTTTTTTAAAATTTTAAGTATTTTTTTTACTTTTTTAAATGCACTTCACTTAGATATATATCTAAATAGTAAAATATTTGTGAAAAAATATTTTTAAAAATTAATAAATACACAAAAATTAAAAAAATGGACAAATTACATACACCCCTCGAGGTTTAGCAAAATTACAGATATCCCTTTGAGGTTTGAGAAATTACAGATACCTCCTAAAGGTTATATTTGCATAACAAATTAGGGGGCAAATTGTTATGAAAATATAAACCTCAGGGAGTATCTGTAATTTCCGAAACCTTCAGGCGTATCTGTAATTTAATTAAATATCGAGGGAGATATATGTAATTTGCCCTAAAAAAATATACTGAATTTTTTTATTTTTTGTATTTTTTGATATTTAGTGTATTTTTTAAAGATTTTTTTCATAAATATTATACTTTTTAAGTACATTCATGTTAGATATGTATTCAAAATAAAAAAATATAATTTTTTGAAAATTATTTTCTAAAAATCAAAACAAACAAAATAATATCTCGTCATGATTCTACAGGCGGGCAAGAAAATTAGTGGGCATAGGCATAGAAGCGAGGTAAGGTGAGGAATCAAGATATTTTTATTTTTATTTGTATTTTTAAGAGCGATTGATTAGGGCAATATTAATAATACTAATGTTTCAGGTCTCGAGAGATTCAGACATGAATGGCATAAATTGGTGGTCATCAGTCGACCGGTCAGACGACCGGCCGAACGACCACCTAGACGACTGGGTGAAACACTTGTCTATCGCGACTGTTGCTTTGTCGACCACGGCTGTCAGCCTCTTTGCCGGATGATCGATTAAACAAATTCAAGGCAAATTCATACCTCAACATTTGAGACCTATAGCGTGACTCCATTAATAAAAAAAAGATATGATATGACATAAGAGCCAATGATTGATGAGTGATATAATAATATAAAAAAAAAAATAAAACGAGATAAAATCTCTCAACTATTTCGATTATAGTATTCTTAGCACACTCATTGGGCATACACAACCACTAATATATAGGGTTCATTTGGAAAGTAGGTTGACTTTTTAACTTTTTGATTTTTTTAACTATTTTAGCCTGGGACTAAAAAAATGTCGTTTAGGAAGGATTTTTGACTTTTTTGTGAGAGAAAAAATGTAATGATTATGGATTGGATATGATGTTTTGTCTTATTGAATTAGAAAGCCTATTTTATTTTTTGTGATTATTTTAGCCAAAAAAAACCTACAACTAAACTTCCCAAACGAGCACATATATATACATATGGAAGTATTTAATGGAAAAAATATTAATAATGATATACATGTAAAAAAAAATATTGAAATACATAAAAATGTATCAAATATGTAATTATATCAAAATACATAAAATGTATATTTGGAGTTTTTTTAAAAAATTATTCAGCTTGCTTGTTTTTGGTCTTCCAAAGATACTTTTCAAAAAATTATACTTTATTATTTTTCGTATTTTTTTTGTTTTTACTGAATTTTTAAAAACATTTTAGGCAATTTTTTAAATTTTTAGACACACTTAACATAAATACACATAAAAAGTATAATTTTTGTAAAAAAAATCTTTTAAAAATTCATCAAATACCAAAAATATAAATAAAAAAAATTACGAGAATTCAGTATATTTTTCATATTTTTATGTATTTATTAAATTTTGAAAATATTTTTCACAAATTTTTTACTTTTTAGATACATCTATGTAAGGTACATCTAAAAAAGTAAAAAAAAAATGCTTAAAATTTTAAAAATATTCATTAAAAAAAAAAAACGAAAAATTAAAAACTCAGTTTTCAAAAAACGTAATCTAAAAAATTCAAACCAAACACACACATTGATTTTTTTTCGAAGTTTGAATAGGTGATTGTTGGGAAAACCCTCTAATTAACATAATTAAGCCTTGGTTTGGCAATCCGGTCTTGGGCTAATTTAGCCACACCCGTCCAAAATATGTTAAATTAGCCACAAGAGACAAAAAACATTCATGTGGCTGGGGAACAACTCAGCGTCTGTGCAAATTATCAAACTACACCCATTGCCAATCTGTTTGTCTCATGCCAACACTATTCAAACCACACACTCTTTCACCTAGGGCATGGTTAGACGCTGAAAGAAGGAAGTGAAAAACATAGACACTCAACGGCGAAGAAGAGCAGCAAAACTGTCCACAGCCCAAGCCCATCGGAGTGGACATCGCCGGTGACATTGCATCCATCCCGTCCTCGCCACCACCGATTGTCATGTACTTTAATTTTTTTAAATTTTTTAAATTTTGGGTATATGTCGTCTCCTTCAAACCGATATGCTAGGTGATTGAGTAATCGTCCAATTTTTTGTTGTGTAGATGTTCTTTGTTTGTTTGGCATGTGGGAAAACCAATGTGTGATGATAGATGGTCCATCAATTCTGATGGATCTAAACTTTGGGTTTTCTTTATAACATTTATCTTTGCAAAGTGGTGTGGTCGGTTACATTTTTTTCCTCATCTCCTTGATTCTGGGCAGCATTTGTATGCCGATTTTTGGGTATGAGTCCTCAATTTATTTATTTAAATTTTGTCATTCTGTATATGTTCTGTGTATGGACTGAATTTTACATTTTTGCAAGATAAAACATTTATGTGTTAATGTTAAAGCATCTAGAAAAGTATCTAAAGAAGGTTGGGTTACAAATGCTGAAGTACCTCTTTTTTTTACAATTTTTTCCTTATCTCTTTGATTTTGGGCAACATTTATATGCTGATTTTTGGGTATGAGTCCTCAATTATTTTTTTTTGTCATTCTGTGTATATGTCCTATATATGAACTGAATTTTAGAGTTTTACAAGATAAAACATTTACCTGTTTATAGACTGGAAAGCATTTGGAAAATTATCTGAATTTTGATGGGTTAGAAATGCTGAAGTACCTCTTTGTTTTTGTTTTTGTTTTTTTTGTTTTTTGTTTTGATGGTTGTTGTTGAAGTTGTCATTTTTTTTTGTTGAGTTTTTCAATTTATCTTACATCTGCAACTGTTAGATTTGCTACTTTTATAACTGTTTACACTTGATCTTGTATTTGGAAGTGATTTAGTAGATACTCATGATTGTATTGTACAGCCCAAAGGTGCCCAACTTCCACTTTACTTTACCTTGTTGATCCGCAATTCCATTGTTGGTAACACACACACACACACACACACACACACACACACACAGAGCTAGCATGAAGTTGGAATTAAAGAGGCAGAATTGGAGGAAAGAAACTGTACAAGAAGCAATTGGGGATTGGTGTAGGGCATTTGCTAGGTGATGAGTGCTTCTGATTAGGATAATTGGGAATTGATTAGTGGCCATTTTTTTTCTTTTTTAAAATTCCATTTTTTACTAACAAATTGGGACATTTCTTATTTTATACATAAACAATTCCTGAACTCTGAATGATGTGATACCTACATGTTAATGTATTTGTTGTATTTTAGTCTTTTACACGGTCAGAAAACAAACCATGGCTTCTTTTACCTCTATTGCAACTTCCACTACATGGCTACGTCGGATGTGTGCCTGTGGCTACGACCAATGTGTTGTCAAGATATCCAGATCGACCAAAAATCCAAGGCGTCCGTACTTTGCTTGTCCCCACCTTGTGGTGAGTGCCCAATTTAATAGCGGTCATAATTGAATTTAATTCCGAACTAATTGACTAATAATTTCTTCATTTTCACTCGTCAGTCCCGTGTCAATTAGGTTGGTTGGTGCGAAGAACGAAGGAGATAGAGCACAGACTATGCCTCCTCTACAAACGATATTGTTATGCAATTGCAGGATGATGTCATACGCATTCAACACTTGTTGTGTCTCTTTAAAACCATTTTCTCTGTGCTACGCATTGTCGTTGCCATTTTGTTGTTGCGTATGTAAGCAAACATAGCTTTTTGAATCCATGATTGTTGTTAGGATGTTGACTGTTGTTAGGATATTGACTGTAATCACTTTAATTTTGCCTTTTGTTCCATGAATAGTTTGGGGGAGACGCTAATGACTACTTTAGTGCAACGAAATTATGCAACAACTATTTATATTCCTATGTGCACTCATGCTGCATTAATGTTATGTGTTGCTATTCTTATTTTAATTACTGTGCAATGGTTACTTATTGTCAACGTAGCAACCAATTGTTTTTAATTACTGTGGAATGGTTATATATGTATATGTTCTTATGCAATTTTGTGATGGTGATAATTTTAGCTTGTAAATTACTTGGCATGTATGCATGGTTAGTCCAAATGGTTTCCACACATACTTCTCCTCATACCCCATCGAAAAACAAAGGCATTGCAACGGAAAAATCTAGCAGTGTTGATGAAACACACAAGCAGTTCAACCACAAGGCATCCTAGGATAGTGAATCGGCCCGAAGTTTCTTACAGCTGATTGCCGATGAGATTACAAAAGGAAATTGCCCATTCCTAAACCTAAGCCAAGCTGGGTACAAGTCGTTGGCAAGGAAATTTGAAAAAAAAAAAACTGGGAAAAAACATGGGCTGAAACAATTGAAGAATAAATATATGAGTCTCAAAAAAGAATGGAATGTGTCGCAACCCCAATCCACCCCTATAGGTTTGGCGTCGTAACCGACCAGTAATCTGAGATTACCAAAGGCTTTCCTGTACAATCATAAATAATCGAGGCTAGCGGAAGCAATATACAAAAAACACCAATAGTCCAAGGAGTTGTGTATCTATATGAACAAATATTTACATGTAAAAATATTAATTTACCCACATTTAGTACATAATTTATAACTTAACATCTTATACATAACATATGCACATAACAAAAGTTGTCTTCACGATCAAAAGCTTGACAACGGCCTTCCAGGCCTAGCCCCAACTCAGAGGCACACAAAACAACTCAGTAGGCTTCAAAACAGTGGCTCAGCTAAAGACCCCTTCTAGGCTTGCCCTCCAGAACGCTCACCTATACATATATAAAAACAGTGAGCTAAAGCCCAGTGAATAACATTAAAGTAAAGGAGTTAGTGAACAAATTCCAAATATATCATATCCGTAAAACAAATCATGACACAATCATTCATATCAGTCTCACATCAGAACATAACATAATGGTATATCTTACAGAACATATCACATATCGTCTTCCGAATAGAGTAATCAATTTCGGATACCGGTTAAACACATATCACCACAATGAAGTGGCTAACGAGATCTCGTAATCACATATATGTCATGGACCCGCACTAACATGCCGTCCCCCATGACTTGGGACTATCTATGGATGCCATAATAGATTTCAAACATAGGACATTCGTTCACGTAAACAAATATCATTTTAGAAATCATAACTTATCAAATCACATTTAGAACATAATTCATATGAACATATCTTTACAATAACGTTACTCACAGTGGGCTCCCGAAAAACACGTACTAATCGTTCGGTGTCCGACCTAAACAAATAAGTCAAGCACAACACGATTACAATTACACTATCACAATCTATTTAATTTGGTTACTTGTTTGTTTTTCAGTTTCTCTCATTTGATTCTAATTTTCATTCGGTAATTCCTATTTATTTTTCTTCCATTCCTTTTAAATATGGATGACTAGTATTAGGAATAAATTAGATTATTAACCTCCAATTAAAATATGTTTAGCTATGTGTTAACCAAACTAATTAAATATAAATAATCTAATCATATACCAACCCTTATTAAGTTCACTAATTACACAATCAAACTTAAATTAGGCCCATACACATTAAATTACAATTATTCAGTCATGTTTAAATTACTGAATCAGAAACTCATAAATATGTACATTTTGAAATTTCAACCACAAATCAAAGCCCAAAACTTTTAAAACATGTTGATTAAGACCTTGTTGAAATTCAATATTTAACTTGAAATAAAGATCAAACCTTCAATGTAAACTCAATTTCCACTTAAAATATCAAAATCTAGAATTTAAGTGTAAAATCATAAAACATGCAAGTTTGAGTCCCAAATTCATCTTCCATGGAACATTCTTTTGAATTCCTTTAAGCCATGCAAGGAAACATAAAAGCATGGACATGAATTTTCAACATGAAACACAATCAAAACTTTAAAACAAAGCTCAAGTGTTCAATTGAAAGATCAGAATTTTAATTAATTTGGAAAATTACAAAACATGCCTATTTTGAGCTCTAAATTAAAAATTCATGGAGTTTCCTCCTCCAATTTGAAGAACTATGCAAGAAATCAAATGTATGAACAAGAGTTTCATGAAATCAAGTCATGCATGTCAAAACCTTGAGCTAAATTCTTCAAATCTAACCATGCATGTCATGTTCTTGCACTAATTCTTATAATTTCTTCTCTTTTATGTTCATATGAATTCTTAACATTAAATTACACTACTAATCTCTTATTTATTCATGGTCTTTACTTAAAACGAGCCAATGCCTAAAGGATTAAGAGGAAAGCATTTAAATTTCATAAAATTGATGGAAATTCTTACCTTAAGTTTGTAAAGTTATGGAGATTTCAAGTTCTCCTTCTTCTTCTCTTCTTCCTAACTTGTTTCTCTTTGTTGAACTCCCTCACCAAGTGTTCTATCCCTTCTCTCTCTACTTGTAAGACTATCTAGGTGTAAGAGAAGTCCACTACACTCTCCTACTCTAATTCAATTGATGACTATGAAAAACACTAGGCTCAACTTTATTAGGCTAATAAATTAAGTGAAACCACCTAAGGCTAAGAAAGTAATTAAAATCAATTTGACTCAAATTAAATTAATCTCATCATCTTAAAATCTTAATTACACTAAATTAAATTATACTTATGTGTATTAAGCTCTAATTCCTATTCAATTATTTAATTCCAACCTATTAAAATTAGCGAATCAGACGGAATCAATTTTTAATTAAACCTCCCAAATAACTCTAAAAATTTCAATTAACATATCCATGTACTCAATTTCGATTTTTGAACCCAATAAGGTCGTCAATTTCAATTCCAAAGTTGTATTCTCAACAAATAATTTCCCAATTTGGACAGATATACACAAATTAAATCATATAATCTGCAATTAACACATGGATAATTCAGATAATTATAATATGCATCTTTGGGGTGTTACAGAATGCTTGGAGAAAGTTGATGGATTCTAGCAAAGAAATCTTAGGGATTGGCTTTGACATCGAAACTGGTTTGTTTCAGGTGTCGGATGAGTGGTGGGATAAAATGGAATCGATAAGTAAAATTTTATTTCCGCATGTTTGTTTCGTTTCATATTTTCCTGTTAGCAATTAATTTTTTCATTTTGGTTGTTAGTAAAAATTCCACTTATTGCATGTACTAATTTTTTATTTTATTTTTATAATGTCTAAATTTTCGGACAAACATGGTGTATGCAAAGTTTAGGAAAAAAATTTGGAACACCGCGAGTTGATGGAGACGGTCTTCATAGGGGCATTTGCTATGGGTAAGAACCATTTGACCCTAAGAGAGAAAATAACTGAACCTATCGTTGTTTCATCCGATTCTGTTAATAGTATAGGAATGCGGCCATTCGTCGATTCGACACCTGCACGTGGAGACAACGTGGATTTAGATTCTTCAACGGAACCAATTGATACTTTGGTGAAAAGGAAACGAACTCCGTCAATAAGTTGTGCAAAGTCGAAGAAGACAACAAGTGGTGTGTCAATTATAGCGGAAAACATGAATAATTTGACAAACGTGGTTCGGACCCAAAATCAGCAAGTCACTGTCAGACACTTCATAGGTAACGAATCACTCTACACAATTTCGGAGTGCATACAATGGCTCAGGAACATTTCTTTCTTTCTTGTTATGTTGCTATTTCGTTTTGCGTCGACACTGATGGATAACGCAGATTACCGGGAGGTGATGATGTGCTAATCCGATGATGACCACATTATAGGCTGGTTGACACAGAAACAGGTGTAATGTAGTGCTACGGCATCGTTTACGAACCTGTTCGGTGCTCGCCGGGTTTGATAGCGGTGTGATGCTGAATATGGCCTTCCATTCTCTTGGTTTCAAAAATTTTAATTACCGTGGACGTTGGACTTGTAATAAACAGGATGGTTGTGTGTGCTATTTTAATTTTTTTTCTTTGCTTTGCTCCAAAAATTATGATATTTGTGTGTGTGTTTTAGGATGGAATATATGTATGCGTCTGGTTTTTATTTTGGAAATTAGATTCGCAATGGCGGGTTGCTGTGTCATGCTTTTTTTTTTTATTATTTATTTTTTGTTAGCTTTTTGTACCGTTTGTTTGGTTGTGTTAGTAATTCAATCAAATATTTCTTGGTTTGTATATTACCAAGTACCAACAGGTTCAGTATATTTTTATTATGACTTAATAGATTATTACATGCAATTGTACCCGTCTGTTAGGCATGTTCGACATGGTCACGCAAAATAAAAATTTTAAAGGTCGAACAATGTATTTCAGAACTGTTATTACATTAGCCCAGTCCATCACGTGTAAACTGATTTTAACCGTTCATAATGTTGTAGGTGTCGCTGAAATCGACGTGATGAACACCGAGGATGGAAGCAACAATGACGATGTAATGGAAATGCTTAACCAAATGGCCATACAGCTTCAACAACAAAATAACTGGACATTCCTCCAAGCATGGCAGTATATCCAAGAGTGGTACGAAAAACACGTGAAAGGCACCATGTCGCACTTTTATTTTGACCGGATATGCATAGATAACCAAACTATATGCGGGCCATGTCAGTCGATTTGAGGAAAATGTATGCATGCCAAAGGAAGTGTTTGCGTCCTTGTGTCATACGTTAGTAAATGATTTCGGGTTACAAGTATCGCAACGTGAACATGGCTTAGCTATTCAAGAAAGCGTTGCAATGTTTATCCATGTGTTGAGAGGGTTTCATAATCGCGATATCCAAGAAGGTTCCAACATTCTGGGGAGACTATGTCTTGGCACGTGCATAATGTTTAGTAGTGATGAAGAAGTTCACTGTTGCACATTGTAGGCCAACATATAGTTAGCGTCATATACATCCATACGTGCAGTCTAAACAGAAATACCTACCTTTCAAGGTGTTATTTTCAAACCTCACTCAGTTAAGTTTATTTTAATGTTTGGAAAGAATTTTGATGTGACGTATGAAAAACATCGTGCTTTTGGTGTCATCAACATTTGAACAAAAACTATTTCCTGTACCTCTAGAACTAGTAAGATAACTAGGTTGCTGGCAGGACTGTATTGGAGCCATTGATGGAGCACATGTTACTGTGCGGGTTACAGGGCCAGATGCTCCAACATATTTTGGTAAGAAATACTGCCACACTCAAAATATCATGGTGGCGTGCGATTTTGACATGTGTTTCACCTTCGTATCTCTTGGATGGGAAAGAAACATGCATGATAGTCGCATCTTCAATGAGATAATAACAAATGCCAATGTCCCTTTTTTCGCATCTTGAAGAAGGTATCATATTGCATTTCCAAATTTTCAGTACATAATATTTGAGGGGAAAAAATACTAAATTTGGTTTGTAATTTGAATTTCTGGTATTTTTGTAGGCAAATATTATCTTATCGATGGTGGCTATCCGAACTGCATAGGTTACCTAGCATTATTCAAAGGCAGCCATTACTGCCAACAACAATTCGCATTATTGAAAGGCATAGGACGACAAACACCCCCAAGGAATTATTTAGCAAAGTTCACGCGTCGTTACGGAGTGTGGTGGAACGCACTTTCGGTGCATGGAAAAATCGATGGGGGTTTATTCAAAATATGCCTCGGTATGATTTTGTAAATGTGTAAGTTTAGTTAGTTGGTGCGTCAATGGCGTTACATAACTATATACATAGAAATACAAGCAATCCAACAATTGGTAACCCCATCTTCTATGAGGAAAAGGCTATGGCAATAGTAAATGCCATACCGAAAGTTGCACACGACGAGGATGGTTTAATGGTTAGGGATGAGGACCCGCATATGGCATTGGTGCAATTTCGCATACGGGACAAGTTATTATACATGCGTAATAACGGAATGTTAGGAAACATATAATAGTCAACCTACTATTCGTATGCTTGTAACACTGTTTAGCCACGGTCGGGATGTATGTGATTATATTATCTTGTATAATATGTATTTGTTTACACGAAAAAATGAAATTTAAATGGTTTACGTGCCTGATTTTGTAAAATTATTGGGTTAGAGAAAGAGAAATTTTGTTATGCACTTGTAATAATTAAACATGATAGCATGTTAGCAAACTGTGGTATTATGATTTAATGACTGTGACAGAAAAATTAAAAATTTTAAAAAAATTAAAATGGGCACGTAGTATGTGGCAGTCAACTCAATTTTGGGCAAAAGGTAGGAGTATGATTTATCCAATTTTTGTTTAACAAATTGGGTAACAGGAGAGAAAAAGTACTTTTGCAAAAAAAAATCAAAAAGTATGAACTAAATTTTTTTAAAAAAAATGCTCCAACAAACGGTTACAATTGTCGACATAAATTTTTTGACAAGTTTGCCTTATTTAAAAAAAAAAATGTTGAAATTCTTATTTTTCCTGAAATTATAAAAAATCAAAATAATCGGCTGACGTGTCAGCTGCACAACCCACACGTCCAGGTAAAATCAACAAGAAAGGGGAACACTTTCACCCCAAGGGCATTTGGGTAATTTCACATATGGACACCTCACCAAAAAGTCAAAAAGTCTATCCTAAACGAAACTTTTTAACCCTGAGACGATAATATCCAAAAAATTAAAAAGTCAATCCACATCCAAAACGAACCATAAATGGGATTGGATGTGAAGGGTGAGAAAAACCATGCAGAGCGAGGTACTGATACGAGATCTAGGTGAATTGTCATTCTTTTTCTTTTTTTCTTTTTTATGAAGAATTTGATTCATCTTTGATTTAATGAATAATTTGTGTCTCTAAAAGCAAGATTTGACAACTTTTTTTTAGTAACTTTATTTTTTAAAATTAACGTGTTTAATAATTGTTAAAAGGGTAAATTGCACTGACCTCCCCTAAAGTTTACCTTAATTATAGGTACCTCCCTTGTAGTTTCAAAAATAACACTGACCTCCCCTACTTTTGAAAATAATATACAAAGACCCCCTTTTCCGTTAAAAGAACGTTAACTTAACAGTGAAATTGACCATAATATCCTTCAACCACATTATGAAAAAACATAATTGACCTTTAAGGTAAAAAAACCCCCCTCTTTCTCTCTCTCTCTCTCTCTCCTCCCAGATCTATTTTCTCTCTCTACCTCTACTGCTCTCTCTCTCTCTTCAAACCCCACACCTCTGCCGTCTCTATTGAGGAAGAAAGCACAGTGTGAAACGACTGTGCTATTTTGTTGTCTTCTCTAGTGGGTCATGTGAGTTGACTCAATGGAGAAGTGCGAGCCAGAGATCGGGGTGTAATTGTAGCGATCCCGGTTTTGACCCATCTCTTGTGGTGTTCTGGGCTCAGGTTGGTATGGTTTTGAACAGTGTTATGTATCTTAGTTTCCCTTGTATTCCCCTTATTTTTGGTTATCAAGTTGTAGTGGTGTGTTTGGAACATGTAATGTCTCCAAACCTTTAGATGCGAATCCAACTCGAATTGTGCCTTGCAGAGTTGTATCGGAAGTTAATTCTTTCATGTTTTGCCACTTCGCTGAGTATGTCGAGGATCGAGTAGCCCGGTTAGCTCGCGGGGGTCCAGGGGGCAGCGCCCCTTAGAGGGTCCGAGGGCAGCACCCTGGTGGGGTCGAGGGGCAGCGCCCTCAAAGCAAAAATGTAAAATGCATTCGAAATTGCTTGAGTCACACGTGCCGAAAACAGGGAAGGGCTTGTTTGGCTACTACAATAAATGCAGGTGCGGGAGTGTAAGTGTGGGAGAAGCACCGCATGTACGGTGGTAGGTGAGTCTAAAATTTTGGTATTTTCTTCTCTTTAGGCTGAGGCCTCGTTTGGGAACCCTCCCTTTTAGCCAAAAAGTCAAAAAGTTACTAAATTAGCCAAAAAGCCAACAACCCATACCAAAAAGTCAAAGATTCTCTTTTCTCTCTACTTTTTGCACATCTTTTCGTAAAAAATCAAAAAGTCATCCCAAACATACTAGTTTTTTTTTAGCTCATATTTTAGCCAAATAGCCAAAGAGTTACTAAATTAGCCTGTTCCCAAACGGGGCCTGAGTGTATCCCACTCTTGTTAGGTCTCTCTCTCTCTAAAAACCCTTTCCTCTCCCTTCTCTCTATATTTTCTTACGCCAAATTGGATCAAAACCTTGATTTCTCAAGATCCATTAGAGTTCTACCATAGTTTCTTCATCAAAGTTGGTTAACTTCTCGAGGGCTTCGTTGTGTGCGGTGAAGATCGAGTTTCAACACCGTTGATTTTGGGGGTTTCATCTCATTTCTTCTTCAAAACTTGAGATAGAGATTTTCTTAGAGTTATATATATATATATATATTTTTTTGCAAGATCTAGATGATTTTCGACATCATCTTTTGATAGCTTTGAAAATTGATTGTTGATTAAAAAAGATGAGAGATTTTTGAAAATAGATTTGTCTCTTGTTCTTTTAAAATGATCTTATGGGTTTTAATCTTCGTTGATTAAAGAAAAGATGATTTTGGAGAGTTTTTTTTCAAAGGATTTGGGTTGTATAATTTTGGTGAGAAAACCTAGAATTTGGAGATTTTTTAAAAGAGACTGAAAAATCCATGGATGATATTGTTATATTTATTTTGTATGCCAAAATAAATGAATGTTTGGAAAATTTCTTGTTTTTATCTATATAAATGATGAGTTTCATGGAATATGGAAATTGTTGTTCAGAATATTACTATAGTCTAGAAATGACTAATTGTTGATGATACTTGAGAAGAGGGAATTGTACTATTCCTTGGATGATGAATTGGGATAAAAGTATTTATATTTATCTTGTGAAATTGCATTGAAATGGGAAATGGGAATTTTGATCACAATGATAATATTATGTGGAAGAATTGGAAATGGAAGAATTGTTACATTGTATTGATTGTTGTTGCATTGACATATCAATTCATTTGATTATATTAAACTTTGAAAGTCGATTTGAAAACTTGCATTGAGAAAGGAATGTTGAGAAAACAAGTTTTCATGGAATGGTTTTGGGGTAAATACGTTGGTAAGTCTTGATAGGTGGTGTAGATGAAATTGAATAAGTTAGCCTGAAGGTTCGAGGTGAAAGACTGAAAACCCACGTGGATAGGTGTCGAGCCTTCCGGTTAATACCGGTAAAAATGACAATTTGGTAGTACTAGTATAGTCTACTTGCAGACACTGACCTAGGGATTACCAGAGTCGTATTTACCGTCATTGAAATAAATTGTTAAGTTTTGAACTATTGAAATTGCATAACATCATTGAGCATGATGGTTTTCAAAAGATGAAGATGTGAATTACTTTCAAAAATGGCATAGCATGGCATGTACATTTCATCTCTTGAGACTTGTATAAAATGTATATACTTTGTTAAGGATTTTTCTACTGGGCTTTATGCTCACCCTACGAGATTTTTGTGCAGGAAATGATGTGGTGATTCTGCTTAACTAAAGGCAAGAAGATGTATGTGTTGAAAGTACAAAACTCTCATTCTATTGCGACTCTGTCTGTAAGCGAAGGGCTGTATTTGTGTGGGTTTGAATAACCATTTTGTGTAACCAGGCTTAAGCCTTGGAAACTTGTAAACCCTTGAGGGTATTTATTATTTTGTTTTTGATTTAGTGTTCTATATGTTTAGATTCATGTAATGCAAGTATTGGGAAGTTATTCCGGTTTTCCTCTAAGGAGCCGTGATTGTTGTATTATTATTATGTTAGAAATTTGGGGTGTCACAATAATTGTAGCTGTAACAGGATAAGTAAAGGAGGAGAGAGAAGACGATGGTGGCGATAGCAATGCCGACGATGACGGAAATGAGTGACTGCTCTCAAAGCATGTAGCGAATCAAATGAATCACAAAGAGTACGTATCAGACATGGGTTGTATGTATCGAACGTGGGTTGGGTCTCATGACCCCTGGAATCAACTGGGTCTTGTGGCCCCTGTAATAAACTTTGACCCCATTTCTCTCTCTAAATATGTATATGTATGTATGTATATATATATATAGGGGTTTAATCGACGATTAGGGTTTACAAAGATGAAGTTAGAAGCAACGGCGGTGGCAATTTGATGAATCTGTGACCTGTAACCTGTAACCCACTTGAGATATCACAAACCCTAACCTCAAACAGAAAAGATGAAAAGAGAGAAAGTGGTGTTACTAGTTCACATAGTAGATCTTACATTTTTTTTTGATAAATAAAATGAAAGGTTAGGAACATTCATTCATACACATAGAGAGATGGAGAGAGAGAGCAAATGTTATGTTGTATTGTGGATCTATTGTTTGATTTTCATGCCTTCAATCTCTGGAAATTTGATTTGATGAGCGAGATTGGCGCTGGTGCTGTCGACAGCGAGGAAGCAGCGAGAGAGGTCTACATTTTCCAGTAGAGAGATAGTGAGAGAAAGAGAGAAGATAACAGAGAGATGGAAAAGAGATAGTGAGAGGGAGAGAGGTAGATCATAGAGAGAGAAAGTGAGAGGGAAGAGAGATGGAATTTGAAGAATGTGTTTATGTATGACATAAACATACATTTGAAGAATTTGAAGAGAGATGGAATTTGATATGTATGTGTTTATATATATATATATATATATATATGGGTAAATTACACTTACCTCCCCTGAAGGATAGTATTGGAATTTGAAGAATAATTATGGATGACGTCAGTCTAATTTATTTGAATTTGGACGGATAGGTAATAGAATGGGGGTCTTTGTATATTATTTTCAAAAGTAAGGGAGGTCAGTGTTATTTTTGAAACTGTAGGGGAGGTACTTGTAATTAAGGTAAACCTTAGGGGAGGTCAATGTAATTTACCCTTGTTAAAAACATTATTTTTTTATTATGAAGAATGTTTTGTGTCTCTTTAAACTTTTATTTTTCTTTTGATTTTTTTTTTGTTTTTGTGAGAAGTTACATACTATTTTACAACAATCATCTTCCAAGGTTTATGATGTTTTATGGCCTATTTGTTTATTTATTTTTTTTAATAATTTTTAAATTTTTGTATGAGGTGGAAAAAAATTCGTTTATGATGTTTTTAAATTGAATAGATAATTATAAAAATATATATATAGTGATTGATTGAATTGAATTTTTAATTTTTTGACCGTCTTTTAGAGGGGTGTTTCGGCAAGTTTTTTTTTTATTATTTTTGGTTAAAATAGTCAATAAACATAAAATAGATTAAAATACAAAATGTCACATTTGAATTATAATTGTTTTACTTTTTCTCTCACAACAATCAAATTAATTATCAAAAAAAGTCAATTAACTCTCTAAACATAACTTTTTTTAATAAAGTTAAAATAGTTAAAAATCAAAAAATAATTAAAATATTCAACTTCTCAAACGAGCTTTATATATATATATATATATTTGACGTTTTTAAATTAAAAAAATAAAAAATAAAATCCAAACGACTCTAATGGAAGGCTTCGTTTGGCATAAAAAGTCCGGGTTAAAATAGTTATAAAAAGATAAAAAAAAGTTAAAAAATTAATAAGACAAAATATCACATTTAAACCATGATCATTTTTTTTTTTTTTTTTTTTTATGAAAGTCAAAAAAATCAAAAAAATATATCCTAAATGAACAGACTAAAATAATCAAAATAAATAAAATAAATTAAAAGCCAAAATATCAAATTACATCCTAAAGAAAGGCAAAGTGCAACAAATTCATACGTAATCTATATAACAAAACAGCTCTGTTTTTTACTCCCGATGGGACTTTTGTCCTTTTGTCAAAACATGAACCATTAGATTGAATTCAATCCAAGGGCTCACAATGTCTCACTCTCTATTTTCAAAACACACCCTCTCTCTCTCTCTCTAACACACACACACACACATTCCTCTCAAATTTTGAACACACATCCTCTCTCTCTCTCTCTCTCTCTCTCTACCTCCGTCGGAGCCCATTCCTGTGGTTCCTAGTCAGAGTCCAACCCTTGCTAGCGACCGAACCCCAAACCCCCTATTACTCGCTTTATCCTTCTCTCTTCCTCCATCCCTCTTTCTACCAAGGAACCAAAATTGGCTTGAAAGCATATAAAGCTATATTGGAATCCTTTGCCCGTGTATGGATGTCATGAAGGTAAATGTCCAGAAGATTCACAATTGCCTGTTTCGGATAATTATAAAGCTTTTTTAATATTTTTATTTTTTTAAAACCTATTTTGCTTTGGTTTATCAGTTCTCTCAGGCTAACTTCTCTTTTGCTTATTTGGTTGTATTAATTTCCTTAATGTTTACAAATGGAGTGCTTATTTGGGGATAATGTCTATGATGCTTTATTTTGCTTCACTTCACATTGTGTTCATACGATGCTTTTTAGTTGGTTTATTAAACACTAGTAGTTTTGGGAATGAAAATTCTCCCCATTATATTTTGGGAATGTAAACATCAGTTAATACACTTTATATTTGAGCAAACAATGGGGAAAATGGAAACCTAGGCTTTGATTTTTCTTTTATGTTTCTATCTTTTGTTTCAATAATATTTCAATAATCTTTACTCTAATTTTTGGATATCTTTTGTTTCAATAATCTTTAATTTCAATAATCAATTGGTTTGTCGAATTTTAACCCAATTTTATTTCTGTCTTCATGGGTTTGCTCTGTTAAAAAAAACACAGACAGAGCATCGATCAAACGAATTGGGGCAACGATTACACTGAAGATCTCCTCCAATCAAGTCCATTTCTCTCTCTAATGCTCAATACGCTTATTGGGTTTTCACTTCTCATCAAATTCTCAGAAGGGTTTTCAATTACTTCTCAGAATCACACTTTTAATTTTGTTCATCTTATTCTAATTCTGTTCATCTTAGTTTGTTCATCTTTCTCTCAATTTTGTTCTACTTTTTGTTCATCTTAGTTTGTTCATCATATTTTTTGTTCATCTTAGTTTCTTTGTTCATCTTGGTTTGTTGTTTTATTTTATTTGTTCATCTTAATCAAGAAATCAAATATTTTGGTGACAGTTTTTTGCCAATATTTGGGTCAGACAGTTTTGGCTAATATTTTGTGTTTGTGTTTCTATCTTTTTTTGTGTTTCTAAAGGGCTTCTATTTTATGTTTGTGTTTGTGTTTCTAAATAAAGACAGGGGCATACCCCAAGGCAACCACAAACAAATCCATCATGAAACCATATGTAAGCAAAGTTTGTTTGCAGCTCATGAAAATACAACCTGTTCAGGGGCCAAAGAGTTGTAGCAACAGAAACAAATATTCCCTTGCACAGCCTACAAGGATAGGTTCAAAAAAAACTTAGTACGAGCTTAACAATTTCAGAAAATACCCTGTCTATCCAAAATAAAATTCCCAGCAGCCATTCTTTGTATCAACAGTCTTCCAACATATATACCTTGTCCATGACATAGAATAAAGTGAAATCAAAAATCAAACTGGTAGTTAAATAAAGAGTGGGAAAAACAAACTGAATATGGCTTTAGAAACAAACTCCTTCAGAAACCCATTTTAATACACATTTAAATCTAATCATTTTTAGAAAATATTTACATGAAAATCACGACCTTTCCTCACCTTCCACCCAACACCACCTTTGTCAGCTCGCCTTGATGGATAGTATGTTGATTTATTAGAAAGTAAAAAATGCAGGCATGATATCTTGCTATTAGAGGAAGGATGTTAAACAAAGAAATATCACCTCCCTTTTTTGTAACAACCTAGATTTTTAATTATTCTGTAGAATTTATACTAATATTATTTAATCACAGTTGGAGAAAATATATAATTTATTATATATTATTATGTGTAATATTATTAAAAATTTAGGGGTCAAAGTATAAATAAATAAATAAATAAATAATAATAATAATAATAATAATAATTAGTGTGGTAGTAAAATAATTAATCAATTTTCTATTGGTATATGATAGAGTGTAATTTAATTAATTTATTTATATAGTTATATTAAAAATTTGGGTCACAGTAAAATTATTTTAAAGTTAAATATTTTAGATGAGAATGAATTAATGATAAGTGAATGAGACTTAGACACGTGGCAGCCGTGGCTTGGTGCCCACGGCTCCATTCTATATATAAGGAGAGAATGTGCTCAGAAGGTAAGCAAGAAAGGAAAGAAAAGAGAAAGAAAAGGAAAGAGAGAAAGAAAGAAAGGAAAAGGAAAAAAAGAGGGAGAGAAAGAAAGGAAGAAAAGAGAGGAAAAAAATAATGGAAGTTGAAAGGGTCTTTGGTGGTGGAAAGAAAGAGTGAGGTATTAAAGTTAAGGTGAGTTATATTATACCTTGAGTCACCATAATGTATTTTACGTATGTTTTCACTTACCATAATTTATTTTATACAAGTTATGTTTTATAAATTATTATAAACTACATTATTATTTCAATTACGTGGTTTAATTTCTGAATCCTATTTGTTTAAAAGGAAACCCATGGATATGTTTTTTTTTATATTTTAAAGAATATTTGACTATAACCTTATAAACAATTATGTTTTGTAAGTACCACCACGGGAGTCCCACGCCTTGGGGGACTTAAATAACCATTGGCCCCTGTTTGACCACTTTGTGGTCCCCTGTTTGTCATGGATCCATTGACCCCTGTTCTGATTGTTACTCCAGTAACCCCTGTTTTGTTCCGTACCATGGTTATAGTTATATACGTAATTTCTGTATTATATGTCAAATGATTTCCATATTATATATTCTATACTTTAATATCAAACTATGTTTAGCCAATAATTATCCATGGTGAATTTTATATCCTTATACTCTTAGTATAATATTTCTCATTCTGCCATGTGCTCATAGTTGTTTACCACTTTCAGGTGACATGTCAGGACCAGCGTGTGGGGTAGACACAAAGCACTTTATAGACATAGTTCAGCTCTGACGATGTAATTAAATAGAAGTTTCGATGATTATTTTAGTACTTTCACTTAAATATTATTTCCACTCGCATTTAATTAATTTGTTTAAGAATTGGATGAAGGTAACTTCTGTTATTGGCCATCACGATGCTTAACCCTTGGGTACGGGGAGCGGGTCGTGACAAGTGGTATCAGAGCCAGGTTTATAAAAAAAAAAAAAAAACCATCATTGGAGCATAGGACACATGCACATGTAAGAAATAGGACGTCGGGTAATTAGTACCTAAATATTATAATTTGGTAGTCGATTTAATTATATTATAATTTTATATGATTATATATATATATTAAAATTTTTTTTTGTGTGCATAATTTGTGAAGGATAATAGATATAATTTATATTTGTTATAGCAAAAGAAGGAAAAGAACCAAAGGATGTCGGGCTCAAAGACCCACCAAAATTATAATATAATTAAATACATATAATTTTCAGTTCAGTATTAAAAAAAAAAAATTTATTTCGATATTTTCAAATTATAGAGACACTAATTTTGAAACTATCAATGAAAAGTTCACCTCAATTTTTTTCAACTTTTGCATATGATTCTGTCATTGTATTCTCATTTTATTTATTTTGATCGTAGACAAAATGAATGAAAAGTTTTTAAAGTCACCCATTTTTTCTCATTTTGGCCTAAACTAATTTTTGACAATTAGACAGTGAGTGATTTTTGGTAAAGTTTTTTTTTTGAGGTAGTATTTTCTATCAGATTAATCATCTAATATATATTTATTAGAGTGCGCAGCGGATAGTTTGCACATATAACAAATTTCGAGGACGAAATTTTAAAAGGAGGGAAGATTGTAACAATCCAGATTTTTAATTATTTTGTAAAATTTATACTAATATTATTTAATCACAGTAAGAGAAAATATATAATTTATTATATATTATTATGTGTAATATTATTAAAAATTTAGGGGTCAAAGTATAAATAAATAAATAAATAAATAAATAATAATAATAATAATAATTAGTGTGGTAGTAAAATATTTAATCAATTTTCTGTTGGTATATGATGGAGTGTAATTTAATTAATTTATTTATATAGTTATATTAAAAATTTGGGTCACAGTATAATTATTTTAAAGTTAAATATTTTAGATAAGAATGAATTAATGATAAGCGAATGAGACTTAGACATGTGGCAGCCGTGGCTTGGTGCCCACGGCTCCGTTCTATATATAAGGAGAGAATGTGCTCAGAAGGTAAGCAAGAAAG
The DNA here is from genome assembly GCA_036172215.1 of Camellia granthamiana. Taxonomy (NCBI): domain Eukaryota; kingdom Viridiplantae; phylum Streptophyta; class Magnoliopsida; order Ericales; family Theaceae; genus Camellia; species Camellia granthamiana. Next base: position 6,251,988 of record CM069910.1, on the reverse strand, counting down.
GAAAGAAAAGAGAAAGAAAAGGAAAGAGAGAAAGAAGGAAGGGAAAAGCAAAGAAAGAGGGAGAGAAAGAAAGGAAGAAAAGAGAGGAAAAAAATAATGGAAGTTGAAAAGGTCTTTGGTGGTGGAAAGAAAGAGTGAGGTATTAAAGTTAAGGTGAATTATATTATATCTTGAGTTACCAAAACATATTTTACGTATATTTTAACTTGCCATAACTTATTTTATATAAGTTATGTTTTATAAATTATATTAAGTTATATTAATATTTCAGTTACGTTGATTATTTTCTGAATCCTATTTGCTTAAAAGGAAACCCATGGATATGTTTGTTTATATTTTAAAGAATATTTGACTATAATCTTATAAACAATTATGTTTTGTAAGTATCACCACGAGAGTCCTACGCCTTGGGGGACTTAAATAACCATTGGCCCCTGTTTGACCACTTTGTGGTCCCTTGCTTGTCATGGATCCATTGACCCATGTTCTGATTGTCACTCCAGTGACCCCTGTTCTGTTCCGTACCGTGGTTATAGTTATATACGTAATTTCTGTATTATATGTCAAATGATTTCCGTATTATATATTCTATACTTTAATATCAAACTATGTTTAGCCAATAATTATCCATGGTGAATTTTATATCCTTATACTCTTAGTATAATATTTCTCATTCTGCCATGTGCTCATAGTTGTTTACCACTTTCAGGTGACATGTCAGGACCAGCGTGTGGGGTAGACACAAAGCACTTTGTAGACATAGTTCAGCTCTGACGATGTAATTAAATAGAAGTTTCGATGATTATTTTAGTACTCTCACTTAAATATTATTTCCACTCGCATTTAATTAATTTGTTTAAGAATTGGATGAAGGTAACTTCTGTTATTGGCCATCACGATGCTTAACCCTTGGGTACGGGGAGCGGGTCGTGACACTTTTGGTGACACAGATGAGGCTCCAAATATTAATTCATTCCTAGCAAGCCGAAGAGTCCAAATAACAGAGTCCATGATAGTTGGCAACAATTAAAGAAATCAACACAAAATTTAACCTACAATCCACTTATTGTTGTCGCTTGGAAAATACCCTTGGCAACCTAAAAATTTTGAGCCAAGCGACAACCTAATATCTATTTGCCAAGCAACAACTTATTGGCTCAAAACGCCCTTGGCAACCTAAATATTAACTTACAATCCACTTTTGTTTACAGTTTGTGATTGATCATTATTATTCTGTGATTATTTCTTTGGTTGGTTATGTAGGAAATTTATAAGTCTGATCATTATTATTATTTTTTTTTACATTTTGTCCCAGTTAAATCTAAACCACATTTTATTTTTCTATTTCAACGAATAGGCCCTTAACAAAATTATAGAATTCATGAGTTAATTTTTTAAATTAATTGATTTTTAAATTCATATTGTTTGATTTTTTAAATTCATAAGTTAATTTTTTAAATTCATACTTTGGGTTGAATTTGTGGCATTATACTATTTCAACAATCTTTAATTTCCAGCATGTTTCAATAATCTTTACTCTCTCTTTGATTACTACAATGGTTGTATTCAAACCCATTCCTCATCACTGCTTCAGTGGTTCTTCATTGCTTCGGTGGTTGTCGTTGGTAGCATCAAGATTGTTCGCTTTCAGGTAACACCTCTTCCCAACCCTACCTAGAAATTTTCTTTGTTGTTTAGTCATTTATTGATTGATTTAATCAATAAATCGGACATTTTTTGGGGATTAATCAAGAAATCGTACAGTAATAAAGGGTTGTTTTTGGCCAATATGGGTATGAAAAAATTTCTATCCTGTTTGGTAAGAAATCCAGGAAATAGTTTTATGTCCGGTTTGGTTGCTGAGAAAGTGGGGGATTCATCAACAAACTGATGAATCTAAACAAATGAATCACATCCATCAAGAAAGATGTATCCACGAAATTCCCATGATACTTGGAATCTAAACTGATGGATTGGCCTTTAATAAAATATATCTAGAGTTAGGTATGAGCATACATAGCTGTTTGTTAATAAAATATATCTAGATTTTTTTTATTTTGGGTGTCATTATGTATTGTTGGTAACTGGATTTGTTATTTTGTTACTGGTAGTGAGCTTGATTTGATGAAATGTGTTGTTTGGAGAATTTGGATTTGTTGCAAGTTATTTGTGTTTTTGTCTACTACATTAGCTAATTAATTTTGCCTACAATTCACTAGAAATATCAGTAGTGTTGTAGGCATGGACAATTTTTTTTATACATTTTAATGTGAATTGATGGTTTGATTCACTACATTTTTTATACAGTTTGGTTTGAATCCCTCATATTGGTTTCTATTGTTTGTTTCATGAATAATTACAAAAAATAGTGTTCTAGGTGTCATTAATTAGCTTTCAAAAGATGCTTCATTCAAGTGTGTCATTAATTAGCTTTGTTACAGTTCTTCACTCAATTTTGAAGTGCCATTGAGACCTATGGTAAATATAAGATATCTTTGGGGATTGGCTTTATTTATTGTTCTTCCTCATCTTTGTCTTCCTTTAACTTTAGTTATATATTTTTTAGATTTTTTTTTCCTTTTTTTTTTCCCCTCTTCTCCCTTAGTGTAAATTATGTGTGAGTTTGCTTAGTTGGTGAACTTATAGAGTATTGAAAAAAAGTAAGGAAAAGTTTACGAATTTAAACTACATTCTATTAGTTGGAGAGCATTATATAAAATTGTATGAACATGGCAAAGTAGGTTTTTTAGATAGATAACACCATTCTTTTCCTTTACTTTGGCCAGAAGGCCAATGGAAACAGTAGCAAATAGACAATCATAATATGGCTGTTTGCCATCTTCTTAAAGGGATGATTAGATAGAGCATTGAGTAGATAATTTATTGCCTATTACAAACCAAACTAAATGAATTTAGAAAATTTAAGAATCATCATTCTTGCGTTTTTCTTTGTTATGAATATCTTTGTTAGGCTTAATTTTGATTTTTGTTTATCCATCATTAACCAAGAAGAGTGATTGAACAATTACTGAGTTGCAAGTTTGAATATGGATTTGTGAACATAATCAAAGTTGAGGACATCACTTTCTTGCCTTAATCAAAGTATTTGAGTACATGATTGATCAACAATTTCTAAATAAAAAAATTCAACTCATGATAAAACCTTGCAGTATGATGAGCTTCCCTTTTTTTTTTTTCTTTTTTTCCTTTCATATACTTAGACTAGAATAGAATTTTAATTAGTAACCTCATTCCTACTCTAGATTTTCTTGGTTTTATTTAAGAAAATGTAATCTATATGTGTTAGGTTTTTATTCTTAACAATCCCGTTTGACAAAACTCTTTTCAATTGTAATTTTATTTGTTATTTTATTTCAGTGAGGCTATGAGTTTTAGATGCGAATCCAACCTGAATTATGCCTTACAGAGAAGTTTGTGATGTTTAATTCTATCATGTTTGCCACTTTGTTGACTATGTCGGGGATCGAGCTGCCCGGTCAGCTCGCTGGGGTCTAGGGGGTAGCGCTTAGGCGGAGTCGAGGGGCTGCTCGAGCGGCCATTTGTGCGCTCGAGCGAAGAATGTTTGGTTCCAAAAGTTTGACCTGTCTGCAAAAGTATTGGGAGTTTGGATTTTACACTTGAGCGAACTTTCCTGTGCTCAAGCAAGGTCTGCTCGAGCGGCCATTCCTGCGCTCAAACGGAGATCACGATTCAGTTTTCTATAAATATGTGTTTCAGTCAAATTTTAGGGTACGACTTCCAGATCTTCGTTGAGGGTTCTAGGGTTTTCTTTTGGGGCTATTTTGCTAGTTTTCTTTGATGTTTGATTAAGTATTAAACTCATGGTTTCAGAAGTTTACATCAAAGGATTGTTTGTTTATTCTACACAGATGAGAGTGTTCTTTTTCGGTGGATTCTGGGTAATTCGGGCTTGAAGCTTTGGTGGATTTCAGAGTGGCTCATCATCGTGATTCGACATTGGCGTTGTGGATTCAATGTTGGGTAAGACAGTTTCGAGGTGAAGACCGTAGTGGAAGAGGCATATATGGGTCAGTTCAATTCGAGCGTGAATTCGCTAGATAATTGAGAGTGCACTTGTGTAATTCCTTTTATCTTTTTAGTGAATTGTTTTGTGGCTTTGACTCGTGATTTTTTATCACAATTGGAGGCACTCTAATTGTGGCTTTTTCACGTTAAATTCGTTGTATTGATTTGTCTTAATTGTTTGATTGGAATTGATATTTACTGCTTAAAATTGATACATAATCACAAATCAATGTCTAGGGGATTTCTAGATTTTTCAATGTGGATTAGTTATAAAGTCTAGTATAATACTTCTTTTGTATGAATTTATTAAGGGTATTGAATCATGGTTTTAGGTAGAGATTTAAATTTTTTCTTCTTTTTCATTTTTATTTTCTTTTTCAAATCTATATTCAAGTTCATGATCCGAACACAGTTTAAAAGAATTAAATTGTTGGTGTTTAGTTGCAATTTTTCAATTACATTTTAATAGTTTTTTTTTTTTGGGTGAATAAGTCATAAATAAACGACAAAAGAAATACAAGATACAAGAGGCACACCCCAGGAACTAACCAACTATACAATGGTGGAGCCACCAAAAAACCCAAACAAAACAACACACTTGTTCAAACGCCACATATGCATAGAAGCAGATAGGGAGCAAGAACAAACCCAACACTAAGCACACTATTACCAACCCTAGTAAAACCTAAAGAAAACAAACCCCAAAACACACCCAAATATAAACAAGACCTATTTACAGAATAAACCATGTACATCCCACATGGAAGGCTAAAGTTAGGTCTAGGAAATACATATAGTATCACAATAACTATTACAAACATAATAACAAAGTATCACATTGCAACTGTATCAACACCATCACAACCCATCCATAATAGCCAGCAGCAACCAGCAACACAGCAAGAAACTAGCCTTTCTTTTAAAACAGTAACAAACATAGCAACAGCAGCATCTAGAATCTTAGTAGACAACAATTGGGACAATATCCCCGAAATCGGATAGCTTGCTCTTGGGCATCATTCAGTCAAATGATCCTAAAAAGAGCCAAGTAATCAACAAATCAATAGGACAATTCAACAATAGCTAACTGCACAAAGCTCACATGATACTGACTACCATCACTCAATCCTCAGATAACACTCAATCCCAGCAGTGTCTACCTTAATCACTCAACCCACAACTACCAGCACTCAACAAATAGTTGTTCAAACAATGTCTGCCTCAATCACTCAACCCACAACGACTAACTCCCCTAAATTAGACTAGCTGAAAACCTGCACCAAAAAAAGAGTCAACCAGATATAGGAGCTCACCAAACTGAACCCTCATTAGCACAAATAATCCCTCATCACAAACAGTCCTAATATAGGAGCTCACCATCACTAAACCCACCATCCCTAAATACATGGGCCAGCTAAGAACCTGCATTAACAAACTGTGAGAGACAAAGAATAATATTGCTTCATTCACTCAACCCACAACCTCACCCTCTCATACAATATTTATTGCTCCATAGCCTCACATCACTCAACCCACACATTCACAAATTGGCCAGCTCTCCACCTAGAACAACCTGCAAGCTGATACCAAAATCAGTAACTAGTAACCATACACATATAACAAATACCGCCAGCTAACCTTGACCTAATTTCAGGACATAATTTGGGAATGACCACTTCGACAAAAACCAGGTATTTGCCCTATTCATTTTTGAAACTAGAGACAAACAATATCATGTTCCTCACTAGGCTTCTAATCTTAGATTGAACAACCAACTCATTTGACTTTGAATCTCTAAACACCCTGCAATTCCTCTCCAGCCAAATACAATATACAGAACAAGTAAGCACAAGTTTAGAAATAGTGGCAGCCAAAGACCTGCCCTTGATATTAATGGTGAACTAATTTACTAAACCTGTCCAATTTAATTGAGGAACATTCAGATTGCACATTTCGTGCATAAAACTCCAAACTCTGTAAGAGAATGGACAATTGAAAAATAAATGATCGTGATCCTCATTCCCATTACCACACAAACAGAAAGTAGCAGAGTTCCTAGACCCAAAAGACACAAGCCTATCAAGAGTAAGCCTATTATGGATGGCCACCCAAACCACAATACTAATCCTGGGAATGTGAAACTTAAACCAAAGAATCTTAGCCTAGGGAACTCTAGAACCATGAAACCTCCACTCATCCCAAGTAGACTTAATAGAGAACTGCCCATCAGCTGAAGGCAGCCACACCACACTTTATCATCCCCAAAGGAAGGTTTCATATTCTCAGGTATAGCGGCCTTAATCTCATCCAACTCCCAAGTTTGACAAGCAGACCAATTCCACCTAACATCATGAATAATAGACTCCACTCTCGTAAATTTTTGGATCCTAGAGTCATAATAACTCTCTCCCCAAACCTATTATGAAGAGACTCAAGAGGGAGCCAATTATCAAACCAAAGGGAAGTTGTTTTCCCATTACCCACAAGATATTCAATAAGGGGGGCAATAATACTCCTCAGACCTAGCAGCATCCTCCAGACCCAAGAAGGGTCACTAGGAACTCTGATATACCAGAAACTTCTACCCTTCAATAAGTAATACTTAACCCACTGACACCACATGGATTGTTCACCCCCAGCCAATAGTTTTTTCTCTTCTTAAATTGAATGGCAGATAGTTTGAATATTAGGGATAAAAGAGGAAGCAAAACCAATTTATAGAAGAAAAAAAAATTAAGTAATACCAATCTTTTGAACCAAGAATTTTTAGTGTCTATACATGATATACCTAAAACAAGTATTACTCTTCAACCACATTTTTTTTATCTTTTCCTTCTCTTTTTTTTTTCCCCCTCCCAAAAATGAAAAAATCTTGGAAAGATAATTCTTAGATCTTTTTAAGGTTAATAATTCAATTCTCATAATATTTTCTTATGTGCATTGAAATATTTCTTTCTCATATCTATCTTTTGTCAAAAAAAGGTTAGCTTAGTTATATCTTGGAAATGTTTTAGCGGTCGACCGCCTGGTGGATGAATTATTTTTGATGAAATTATTTGTTGGTTGTATGGAGCTTGACTTTATGAAATATATATATTTTTGTTTGCTTTTCTATCTATTTGTCCACTTTAGGGATGAAAGTATATATGTATTGACTCTACTACTACATATGTTTCTACTTATTTGCACCCTTTGCTAGGTTAAGGTAATGTGGCATATCTAAAAATTTTAGAATTTATTGATTTGTAAGAAAAATGGTAAGATTCATTAATATTTTCTTCTAATGTTGTTGGCGTCAGATTGTGTTACCAATACCTGAAAATTTTAGACTGATTCATTATTTTTATTTAATGTTTGGAGTCAAATTATTGTTTTCAAACTGTTGTAGATGTGCAAATCTTTTGTTATTTGTTAATTTTAATAAATAGATTTTACGAAACAAAGTAATAAGTGATTAATGTGTTTTATTGATAGTTTTAGTTAGAAACACAACTCATTTTGATAAATTGTTTAATTTTAGTAAAATGTGGTGGCAGAAAATGATTGGTAGGTTATTAGTTTGGCATTTGCATATCTGTGTGATTTCTTATTAATTCCTTCAATGATATATTTTATTCATGGTATATGAATTAGCTTTATAACTTTTGTCAATAATGAGCTTTTTTTTGTCGGAATAATTAGGGATATGTCTTGCTTAAAAGTGTTTCAAGTTCTTTGGGAAATGTCCTACTTATATCTGTAATCTACACCAGCCATTTTTTTATATTTATATAGACTTACAAAAACTATAGAGTTATAGTCTAAATGGGATGGGATTGAAGTTTCTGAAAATATGTTTTGTGTTGCTGGAAATTGATTTGCTTCTCCTGTATTTTTGGTCTTTAACTCTAACTTCTAACTTAGTTCTACATAGATTTGCTTCTTTCTACTTCTCCTATATTTTTTTCTTGCAATGTAACCTCTCTCTTACAAGATGTGCTTGGTCAAAAAAATTAGTGCCAAAAAGGGTAGACTTTGGACCAAAACTCATCCAACAGCCAACTGTATGAACAACATCACTACCACAGAGGTGGTGTACTAGATTGAAAGGAATTTTGCATATTTAGATTAGCTTGGAATTTCTACTTGCAGTGTCTTCAAATTGATGATTGATTAGAGGAAGGAAAAAGGTTGTTTACTTCCGTACTATTTATTTGGCAGTTTGATTGAGCTTTTTTCCCTGTTTTCCTTTTCCCTATGTTTTAATCTTCTAGAATAAAATGTCACATGAAACTCTAAGGTAGTGTTTGGTTCACTGTAATAAAGTGCAAAAATTCCTTACACTTCTCATGTTCGGTTGACTAAAAGGATAATGAAAAATTCATTGCAATGGTAGTAATCATTAACCATTATAAGGGAATGATCATTACATAGGGAAGTGCAAAGAATAACCATTTCATTTAATTTCGTCTCATTTTAGTGTACCAAATAAAGCATAAATGAGATTGAAGTGTTTCAAATATGATTAGTGTTTTGATAAATGATTTGGGTCATTTTGATAAATGTGTGAATTGGATTTCATTTTTTAACATGCAAAGTAGTGTTCTGTGATCTTTTGTTTTTATTTGATTGCTAAAAATTAGAATTACAGTAAGAAAGAAATAGCCTGTTGTACTTAAATTGTAGCAATCCCGGTTTTGACTCGTCTCTTTGTAGTGTTCCGGCTCGGGTTGGTATGGTTTTGAATGGTGTTACGTATTTTAGTCCCTGTATTCCCCTTATTTTGGTTATCGGGTTGTAGCGGTGTGTTTGGAACAGGTAATGTCTCAAGTTTGTATCGGGTTGTAGCGTATCTTTCATGTTTTGCCACTTCGCTGACTATGTCGGGGATCGAGCTGCTCGATCAGCTCGCGGAGGTCTAGGGGGCAATTCCCCTTAGCGGGTCCGAGGGTAGCGTCTTGGCGGGGTCAAGGGGCAGCGCCCCCAAAGCAAAAATGCAAAATGCATTCGAAGTTGCTTGTTCGCTCGAACGGCCGTTTATGTGCTCGAGCGGAGAATATTTAGTTCCAGAAGTTTGACCTGTCTACAAAAGTACTGGGAAGGTGTATTTGACGCGCGAGCAGGGCTTTCCATGCTCGAGCAGACCATGTTATATCAGTTCGTGAATCTGATATTTCAGATCACTTTTGTATATCTCTCTCTCTCTAAAAACATTTCCTCTCCATTCTCTTTACATTTCTCTACACAAACTAGATAAAAAAAATCTTGATTTCTTAAGATCCATTTGAGTTTTGCCATTGTTTCTTCATCAAAGTGGGTTATCATCTCGAGGGCTTCGTTGTGTGCAGTGAAGATTGAGTTTAGGCATCGTTGATTTTGGGGTTTCATCTCTATTTTTCTTCAAACTTGAGGTAGGGATTTTCTTTGAGTTATATATATATTTTTGCAAGATCTAGATAATTTTTGAAATCATCCTTTGATAGCTTTTGAAAATTGATTGTTGATTCAAGAAGTTGAACGATTTTGAAAGTGGGTTTGTCTCTTGTTCTTTTAAAATGATCTTATGGGTTTTGATCTTCGTTGATTGAAGAAAAGATGATTTTAGAAAGTTTTCTTTCAAAAGATTTGAGTTGTATAGTTTTGGTAAGAAAATCTAGAAATTGGGGATTTTTTTAAAAGAGATTGAAAATCCATGAATGATATTGTTATATTTATTTTGTGTGTCAAAATAAATGGATGTTTGGAAAATTTCTTATTTATATTTATATAAATGATAAATTTCATGGAATATGAGAATTGTTGTTCATTTTGGAAATTATTGTTCAAAATGTTGAAATAGTCTTGAAATGACTAATTGTTGAGGATACTTGAGAAGAGGGAATTGTGTTATTCTTTAGATGATGAATTGGAATAAATGTATTTATATTCATCTTGTGAAATTGGCATATCAATTCATTTGATTATATTAAACTTTGAAAGTTGATTTGAAAACTTGCATTGAGAAAAGAATGTTGAGAAACAAGTTTTCATGGAATGGTTTTGGGGTAAATATGTTGGTAAGTCTTGATAGGTGGTGTAGATGATATTGAATAAATTAGCCTGAGAGTTTGGGGTGAAAGACCGAAAACCCACACGGATAGGTGTCGAGTCTTCCGGTTAATACTGGTAAAAATGACAATTTGGTAGTACTTGTATAGTCTACTTGTAGGCTCTGACCTAGGGATTACCAGAGTGTTATTTATCGCCCCTTGAATTAAATTGTTAAGTTTTGAACAATGGATATTTCATGGCATCATTGAGCATGAAAGTTTTCAAAAGATGAAGATATGATTTATTTGCAAAAAAACATAGCATGGCATGCGCATTCATCTCTTGAGACTTGTATAAAATGTATATACTTTGTTAAGAATTTCATATTGGGCTTTATGCTCACCCTATGGGATTTTTGTGCAGGAAAAGATGTGGTGATTCTGCCTAACTAAAGGTGAGGAAATATGTGTTAAGAGTACAAGGCTCTTATTTTGCTGTAACTCTGTTTGTAAGCCAAGAGCTGTATTTGTGTGTGTTTGAATAACCATTTTGTGTAACCAGGCCTAAGCCTTGGAAACTTGTAAACCCTTAGGGGTATCAATTTGTTTATGTTATTTTGATTTGAAGTGAATGTATTATCGCTTGAAGACTATTTGTATCATGCAATGCAAGTGTGGGAATTTATTTTCAATTTTACTTTAAAGAACCATGGTTATCGTATTATCATTTGGGTATAAAAATTGGGACGTTACATAAATTATGGCACAATTAAGTAATCAAACAGTCATTGTACAGCCCAATGGTATTTAAACCCAATCTATTTATAGCACTATTAAATGAGTTATTTCTTTACTATAAGTCTGTGGTGTTTCAACATCTTCAACAAACTTGGAGTTCATTTTAATTCAAATCATGGACAACATTCATATTTTTGGCTATGTATGTTTGGTTTATATTTTATGAATCGAGACTTAATTTCTTACTTATTATTTAAGATTTTTCTCATAATCAAATGTTTTGTATTATTTTTTATAGGTGGATAATATGTTGGTGGAAACAGTAATATTAGATCTCTATATTAATTTTTTATTTAATCTGCATTTCTTAATATCATTTTTCTATATATACACAGGTTCATTTTCTTCAAAATAGAATTGTTAGTGTTGTGATCTATAATGAACGAGACTTCTACGTCCTCTGTGTTCGTGGGGTAAGCCCGCTAAGCAAATTTATTTGCTTCTCATGTTTTTTCTTAAACATTTTTGCTTATTTTTTAAAAGGCAAAGGCAAATAAAAAGCTTAAAGGAAAAGGAAAGGAAAACTACTCAAGAAAGGAAATAAAAAATACACAAGTAGTATGGTTCTTTTCAAGTTTGTTTTGGAGCATGGGGAAATTTGATATTTTGAAGCATGCATAATTTATACGTAATTTTTTTTTACTATACAGTATGTGAAGATGAGTGCGGTGCTTTTAATCCTTAATATTACTAATTTTCAATAAATTATGCATCCTTAATAAACAATAAACTTGAAAACATTATAAAGGATCTTTTACAAAGATATAAAATTTTCCAAATAGAAGAGGGAAGTAACTAAAGTTTAAAAAAGAACACAAATGATGAATGAAGGAAATAAATTGAAAGTGTATTTGAATTAAAATTGTGTTTTAAATTATGATCAAATCAAACTTTTGTAGGATTGGTTTGAAAAAGCTATGGAGCTCAAGAGAATAAATAAGACTACATTGCTCCGATGGAATTGTAATAAGGTATCCTTAATCCATATTGTTTTAATATCTATTTTTCGTATTGTTTCAATATGCTAATGTTATTGTTTTTTAAATATTAGATTGTTGTGCATGCTCTTCACTGGAAAAAGTACACAGAAGTTGATACATGGACATTTCAGAATGTAATGGAGAACAATTTTGAAGGCGTCCAATCACTTTAGAGGCGTCCAAGTACTTTTTGTAAAACAACAAGTTTGAAGACATTATATGGCAAATATTTTGTAAAGTATATCCTTGATGTTAATCACTTTTGTAAAGCCTCCTATTGATATGTAGTTTAGTGGATTTCTAATAGTTTTGTAAAGTCTCTATCAATGTAAAAGATTGGACCTTATGGGTGGTTATTCAATGTGGATCGAAAAGTGCCTTTGAAAATTCACTAAATTTAAGTGCAACGATTTAATTTAGTTTTTTTGCACATTTTAGGGGAAGTCACATATGCTTGATATGGAATAATGTGTAAATTTAGTGTCTATCGTATATTTAAATAATTGTTCATTAACACAATTTTTGTAATTTTTTTTTATTACAAAGCACAACTAGTGTGCATTATTTATTTGTCATTTTTTTTCTATTGTGGAACACTGATTGATGTGCTTAATTTGTTATTTGTTATTTTTTGATTGTACAATATTGGTTGATGTGCTTTATTTATTTATCATTTTCTTTATATTGCAGAGCATTGGCTGGTATGCTTGATTTATTATTTGGCATTTTCTTTGTATTGGCCGGTGTTGTTTATTTTTTTCTATTGCAGAGAACTGGCTGGTGTATTTTCACTACTAGAAAAAAAAGGGGTATATGACACGGACCTTTTTGCGATGGCATATATTGACGTCGTAAAAAGCTGCTTTTTGTGATGGTTAATATTCCGTCGCCAATGGTCACTTATTGTGATGGTAATTTCTGTCTCAAAAAGAAGGAAGCATATGTTCGATGGTTTTTGCAATAGCAAACCTATGGCCGTCGCAAAAGGCTCATTTTTTGCGACGGTTCTTCCCTCCCAACGGAAATATATATTTTTAATCTTTTTTTTTTTTGGCAATGGGCATCATTGTGCCGTCGCTACTAGCCACAAAAACACCCCAAATCCCCAAATTCTCAAACGCTTGGTGTCTCTGATATCTTCATTTTCCCCCTATCTCTCTCTCTCCCTCTCTCTCTCTTTCTCTCTCTCTCTCTCTCTCTCTCTCTCTCCATCTTTTATCTACGAGTTCACTCCCGCTGGCATTAGTTTGTTGATCTACCTTCACTAAGCCAACATCGCCGCCCACTCTCTCTTGATCTCGGTCAGTACATGGATATCACCTCTCTCAGAGCTTTAGGAGTCTTCAACGTTCAATTGGTACCTTTCAAGGTATTGCAGATCCAAAATTTGTATATTTATTTGCATTTTGCACTCATCTATTTTCATCTCTTTTACTTCCTTCGAAAACCCTAGAGTTTGAAAGTAATGACACACTCTCTCTCTCTCTCTCAGAGTCTTAATGTAAGAATTTTGCATTCGATATTTGTATCTACACAAATGATACAGACTATACACTTACAACATGCCTTCTCCAAAACTAGTAAACCAACATTTGTTCCCATAACCCAATTCAATAAACCTTTCTTTTACAATAATAATAATAATTGCAAAAAGAATGAGAGTTGTAACCTTCAAAGCTGCTGCCTTGGGGTCTCCGTCGTTGATTCTGTTTCGGGGGAATCGTTGTCCACCCACCAGGTGCTCGACGAAATGCCTCTTTCAGATACATTTCTGTATAAGGATATGTAGTAGGGATTATGAAAACTCTTCCAAAAAGGTGGTTAATTAATTTGCATAAAATGAATATGTTCTGGGAATTACGAAAAAAAAACACCTCATCGAATGTGCATGAACAAACTTTGAAATGGTAGTAATATATGTCATGTGAATCAGTCAGTGCATGTTTATTGTATAGGAGTTCATCTATTTTTATCTTGTTTGAGGCTTTTATGGTTCTAAAATTACGCATGCAATCCTATGACAAGGAAGTCCTTGAGTGAGTATTTGTGGGTTTTGGTAGCTATGGTTTTCTCCTGATTGTTACAATTATTATAAAGCTCACCATTTATGCAGAGGTCAGTGTTTCTAGCAAGATTATGGCTAATTGAGTATTTATACATATTCTATGTATATTTCCTTATTGTAGTTCTTTTTTAGCTTCATGTGTTATCCATTGAGCCGATGAGCAAAGTGTGCTAACCTCTTTAATATGCTAGGAAGAAGGAAATATTAGCTATTAGTCCTGCCGTCCTGCCTTGCCTTGCTCTCTTCTCTTCTCCTTTTTTTTTTTTTTTTTTTTTTGATTGTTGTTTTAATACCCACAGAATTTTTATGAAATCTGTTTGCGAATGTCACTACAATATCAAAGCAAGCAGGTTGAGGAGGTTACCTTCACAAATTGGAATATATAGAATTTCCAATGATGTTTTCTGTTCAGAATTCATTTTGTCCCTTCTGTCTCAATAGAGGTACCTTATCATCCCTTGGTTTGTTGTATTGTGTATTGGTTAACGTGATTAATTTGTTTCATTTTTTGATGTTTGATCTAGTTTTGTTTTTGCCAATTTTGTTATTTTGCTAGGTGTGAAATTAGTTTGTTCCCTGCTTAACTGTATGCATCTTTTTTTTCTTATTATGAGTTTGTTCCCTGCTTGACTGTAAGCCCTAGGTATTGGACAGATTACAGATGTTCCAGCATGCATTAGATAATTTGAAAGTTGTGATGTTTAGTCAACTATTCTCGTGGTTACAACTCCCAATGCATAATTTAATAATCCCGTAACCACTTTTTCTTCTTTTATTAATTAGAAGAACAAAAATTCATAATTGTGATTTCCATTTAATACTACTAAAAAATTTGACAAATATCAGTTTAAATCAAAATTATTTGGTAGTCTCGAAACATCACTTGTTTTAATGCTATATGTCTACTTCCAAGACTCCATTAACTATTATTAGATACATATCTTGAGTATGAGATATTATTCCCATTCTCATCCTCAGATTTTATTATATAAGTAACAATGTTAGGAACTCACAATATTTACCTAGAAAAATACTGAGAAAGAATATTCAGTGGTTAAGATGTATTACAAAGGAATCCATTGTCCAAAATTCAATCTACACCATCCACTATTATTTTGGGTAATTTTTCTGGACTGCTTTTATGGGTTAATAATTTTTCTACTGATTATGAGCAATGCTAGAAGCCTATAATATTTACCCAAAAAAATAATGAAAAAGAGCATTTAATGGTTAAGATGCATTTCAAAAATGGATCCTATTAGACAAAATTCAATCTACACCATTCACTATTATTTTGAGTAAATTTCCTAGACTTTTTTTTTGAACAATTATATCATGTGTTGCAGGAATTTTACGTTGGTAATGTGCCCAACCAATAGAAGAGATTTAAAGAATTACATGACCCTACAAAGAAGAAGAAATAGAAAAATACGAGTATACTATTAGATAGGCACACAATCGTGTGTTCTTCTTGACTCATATGATAATTTCTTGGTTTTTTTGGTTGGTAGCTTTTCTACTGGTTATAAAAGATCATAACATAACATAACCCTCGCTCAAAGCAGCCTTAAAACACACTATTCCTATACAATATGGGTATCATCAACAACAACTACTTGAGATTGAGAGGGGCATTGTCTAAACACCCCATTTTTTACGACCTTTACGACTTGGACACCATTGCATGCATACCTGATGATAAGTCTATACGCTCGTCAAGTGCTTGAATTCCTCAGCAGAATGCCACAGCTTTGAGCCTTTCAAACCCTATACCCCTGTTGCCTCATTCTTGGACCAAGCCTTGGTTCTTCAAGCCTGCAGCTTCTGGTGGCCTGTCGGCCACCTTTTGGGGCTACCGGCCATCACTTTTGGAGTGCCGGCCACTGATGTGGCTTGCTGGCCACCAGTGATGGTTGGCCAGTCACCAGTTTCTTTTGTAGATATTTTGTGACAACTATGCCAGCTGTTTACACAGATGCATGCATCTGCCCCCCACATGTAGGGTTGGATGCTCTTGTAGGGAATTCATGTTTTCTATATACAAGAGACCTCCCTATCTTGTTTTAAGGTTAAAAACATTTAGGAGTGAGGAAATAATTTTGAAAAATATCCTCTCTCTCTCTACAATTCTCTCTCTCTCTCTCTTGCAACTTGCATAGCCTTTGCCTAAACACTCTAAACCAAACCTAGAGAGCTTATTGCTGAGGTGATTTGAGCTCTTAAAACACTTGAGAGTGTGAAATTGTTGGTTTATGACTTAAGGGTTCATTCATTTCAAGAGGTATACCTTATCTTGCTTTTGTACCATCTTTACACCACTTGTTTTCCATCTTTTCTACTGATTTTTGAGCTGTTTAAAACCTATTTTTATGGGCTGAAACTTGTGGTTTAAAGCTACCAAAGGTGAAGGGGTTAACCACCCTTCCTTGAACCTTATTCTCTAAGCTTTTGCCCTTGTGTTTCCCATTCTTTTCTCAACTTTTTTTGAGCTTTTTACCACTGATTTTTAGAGGTTTTTAGAGGCTAAAAAAAGTGGTTTTGATGTCCCAAAAATGGAGGGGTTAGCCACCCCTCCTTTGGCTTGTCTACTAGCTTAAATTGCTCAATGTTTTAGCTTATTATTTTAGCTACTTTTGTCTTCATTCCAACACATTTTTGTACTATTTTTGGGCTATTTTTGGACTGTCTAAACTCTAAAATTTTGGTCTAAAACTTGTGGTTTAAGGTCAATAAGGGTGGAGGGGTGGCTCACCATTCCTTCTACCTAGCTTCCAAGGCCTTTACCTTTGTGTTTCCCATCTTTGCACTATCTTTTTCTGAGTTTTTAGACACTATTATTTAGAGCTTTTTCAGTGGCCAAAATCATGTTTTGAAGTCCAAATTTGGAGGGGTTAGCCTCCCCTCCTTGTGTCTTGCTTACTAGCCTAGCTTGTGCCATGTTTTAGCATATTAATCTAACTTTTGTTAGCTTAATTCCAGCGTGTTTTAGGATTGTTTTTAGGCTGTTTTAGCATTGTTTTGGGCTATTAGTTGCATTTGAGCTTTGTTTTGCATGCTTGTAGTGTAATTGTCCTCATGAGCTTGGTGTTTTAGGCCTTAGACACCATCTTATTCGAGTTGATAACATTTATTTATGTTTTTCTTACATATTTTCAGCAATAATAATCTCTGCAACTTCCCTTCTTTCTTGGCTTTTGTTTTGCTTTGAGAGTTGTTTTAAGCCTCTTGTTCTTTTAAGCATGAGATTAAGGTTGTCATGTTTAATGGTTTAATCCCTTTTAGGGGTTCATTATCAACGGCGTGACATCTCTTTCATGTCTTAAGTTAACTTTGGGTTTGGTACTTCACTCCATTTGAGGACTTAAACTCACTATTGGACTTAATGAATTAAAGGATGGTTGGTAATCTAAAATGGAGTAATAAAATGGGACTAAAATGATGCAAGATAAGAATTTGGTTTTGTGTGTTCAATTGGACGTTAATTGAACACATGGAACTTGTACTTGCTAGTGATGAAATGATTCAAGTCTCCAAGGTCATCACTTCCCTTGATCTTTCATGATAGAGAGGTGGTTTTTGAGAGTCTCATTTCATTGCATTTATTGAAGCCATCATGCAATGAAATTGCATCCATTGATGGTTTGTGAACCAAACTTGCTACTCCTTTGATTTGTTCATGAAAAGGAGGGGTGAGTTGTGCAAACAAACCCTTGAGAATACCTTGTATAAGCTCTATTTGCCCTCTGTTGCAGCAAGGAGAACTGGGCAGCAGTGGCCGGTAGGCCACTTTCCATGGCCGACAGACCATCTTTGATGGCCGGCCGGCCATCACTGGTGGCCGGTAACCCTCATCACTGGTCGACTGATACAAAATTCAGCAGTATGTTTCTAAGACAGAGCAGAGTTATTCTAGAAGTGGGCAACAGTGTGTATTCTATTATGCAACAGAGGCTCTCCGGAAGCAAAACAATGGCTTTTCGGGTGGAAACCGAGCATGTGCATGAGCATTCCTCGCGTGCCGAGCATGTTTTAAGTTTAAATTGTTGTAATTAATTAGTTGTAGCTAGTTAATTTTGTAACGTGTTGTAACTAATTAGTTAGTTAATTAGTTATTCAATTTCGTTTTGTAATTAGTTAGTTAACTAGAATAGTTAGTCGATTCATTTGTTGTAATAATTAGCTTAGCTTTTATTAGTTAGTTAATTTGCTTAATTTATTCGGACTCTCTTTCGTGAGAGCACAATGTAATAATGTGTATGTTTTTCAACCCCACGTCTTTCTTCTTTTTATTTACTAGCTTATGATGGTTAATTTAGGGACATCATGTTTTGTTTAGCATACTTCATGCTTGCATCCATTTGTATTGTATGCACCGAGGCTCGGTTCATCATTCTACTTGCATTGTTAGTTTAATACATTCTTTGAATACGTGCTTAGGCCGCATGCTATTTAATTGATTCACATGCCATGATTAAGTAGCCGAGCCTATTTAGTTACATATCGCATGTGTTGCATTAGTTATATCGCATAAAGTTAGGATCACGCATTTTTCTAACTCATTTCTTTTGGCTTGGAGTACTAGGTGAGCCTTTACTCGCTTTAGCATAATTGCATGAGTGTTAATGTTGTCATGTCTAGTATGCTTACCATGAGGCTAAGTACTTAAGTGCTATAACTGCTTGAATGCCTGTGGATAAAGGCT
>CM069910.1:6176165-6233188 GCA_036172215.1 Camellia granthamiana | reverse complement strand
CACCAAATTTGCCATGCATCCGGGGAACACAAAAATGTATCATGATTTGAGATAGAATTTTTGGTGGCCTGGAATGAAAAAGTGCATTTCAGATTTTGTGACTAGATGTTTACATTGCCAACAAGTTAAAACTGAACATCAACGACCCGCTGGTTTGTTACAGTCGCTTCCAATACCGAAATGGAAATGGGAGCACATTACCATGGACTTCATTATGGGATTGCCTCGCTCTTCCTGAGGTATGGATTCTATTTGGGTCATTATGGATCGTTTAACTAAGTCTGCCCATTTTCTACCTGTTAAATCTATTTACAATGCTGACAAATTGGCCGATATTTATATGAATGAGATTGTGAGATTGCATGGGGTGCCAGTATCTATTGTATCTGACAGGGATTCAAAGTTTGTGTCAAGATTTTGGCAGAGTTTGCAATAGGCTTTGGGGACAGAACTGAGGTTGAGTAATGCTTATCACCCACAGATAGATGGTCAAACTGAACGAACCAATCAAACCTTGGAAGATATGCTCAGAATGTGTGTGTTAGATTTCCAAGGAAATTGGGAGACCTATTTGCCATTGGCTGAGTTTGTGTATAACAATAGTTACCATTCAAGCATCGGAATGGCTCCTTATGAAGCTTTGTATAGTAGAAGTGCCGATCTCCAATTTGCTGGGCCGAAGTAGGTGACAGACCATTGTTGGGACCGGAACTTGTGCAAGAAGCAACTGAAAACGTAAAGCTGATTCAGCAGAGACTGAAAACCGCACAGAGCCGGCAAAAAGAGTTATGCTGATGTTCGAAGAAGAGACAGAGAATATGAAGTCGGGGACCATGTGTTTATAAAAGTGACCCCTATGAAAGGACAAACTCGGTTTGGTGTTAAGGGCAAGTTGACGCCAAGGTATGTTGGGCCATATGAGATTCTTGAAAAGATCAACCCGGTAACGTATCGGATAGCCTTACCTCCGGTAATGGAAAACATGCATAATGTCTTTCATATCTCTATGCTTCGGAATTACTTGAGAGATCCATTACATGTGATAGAGCCAACTCATGTACTTCTAAAGGATGATTATACCTATAAGGAAAGGTCAATACAGATTGTGAACCGCTGAATCAAAAGATTGAGAAATAAGGAAATTCTGTTAGTGAAGGTTGAATGGCAGAATCATGGAGGAACTTATGCAACTTGGGAGACGAAAGAAGATATGATGAAAAGATATCCCGAACTGTTCCTTTTGGACCTGGTGTTCTTCCAAAATGAAGGTAATTCGAGTTTGGAGGACCAAACTCTTTAAGGGGGGAAGACTGTAACAACCTCGACCCAAGATTAACGATAATCCATGATTTAATGTGCCCAATAAGATATTAAGATCATATTTTGAATTAATTGCATATGTGGTGCATTATTTGTGTTTCTATCTATTTATTGCAGGAATATCTGTTTGAGATTCTGCTATATTTTGCGAATTAAAGGCCTTATTGGCATCCGATTCAGAAATTGACTTGATTTATGTGTTAATTAAAATTTTTAGAATTTTATGGTAGATTCAATTGAAATTTGATTTGGAACGATTGAATTAGTTTGACTTAATGTCCATATATTTGACTTTAATTAAGTACACTTCTACTCAAGCCTACATAAGGCTTATATACCCCACTTGAGCCTCTTTTTCATATCATCTTTAAGCCTCCAAGAGATAAAAACGTGGGAGAAAGAGAGAGAGAGGGTAAGAATTGAGATCAAACCTTGAAGTTGGTAGGAATTTGCTTGGAAATTAGAGAATTGCTCAAATCATCATTAAATCCCAAGGAATTGAAGACTCTAGGTGAGGATTTTGTCCTTAAGCTTTGCATTCTAGACATTAGTGGAGGAATTCAAAAGATTAAGTGGTTAAACATGAGAATTGAGTTAAGGAAGTAAGAAAGATGATCATCTCATGCATGCATGTGCATTTCATGGAGTTTTATTCTTGTTGCAAAAGAATTTCCTCAAGCATGTACTAAGGCCTCGTTTGGGAACATGCTAATTTAGTAACTTTTTGGCTATTTGGCTAAAATATGAGCTAAAAAAAAACTAGTATGTTTGGGATGACTTTTTGATTTTTTACGAAAATATGTGCAAAAAGTAGAGAGAAAAGAGAATCTTTGACTTTTTGGTATGGGTTGTTGGCTTTTTGGCTAATTTAGTAACTTTTTGGCTTTTTGGCTAAAAATGAGGGTTCCCAAACGAGGCCTAAGTCTCACTTGATTTTGGCAATTCATCATAACTTATAAAAATTAGGTTCATTTGATCATGTTTTGAGAAGCTCAAGATTAAGAAAATTCATGCATGCTATGTTCATGAAACATTCATAAAGTTTAAGTTGAATTTTTGAACAATTGGTATGCTTTTGGGCCTTGATTTCATGAAATGATCTTTAAATCATGATGTTTTGTGAGTTTCTAAATGTTTTCCAGAATTTTGGCCCAAGAGGATGAGTTTTGAAGTGTTTGGTTTGAGTTTGAAGCTTGAAGATCAAATCTGGAAATTCCAGAATTTGAATCTACGCTCGAGCGTAGGAGTTCACGCTCGAGCGAAGCACTCTGAATGCGTGCACTTCCGCTCGAGCGACATGATACCCGCTCGAGCGTGAAATGCATGTATCCAGAAGTTCATATGTCTTGCAGCACGCTCGAGCGACAGAAGTCACGCTTGAGCGAGGGCCTGAGCCTCACGCTCGAGTGGAGATCAAGCGTCTATCGAGCATGAAAAATAAGCAACCAGTACTTTTTCAAGAGTTTACAGTCCGCTCGAGCTAAGGAAGTCACGCTCGAGTGAACCCTCACTTTTTACATGTTCGCTCAAGCGAGGAAATCCACGCTCGAGCGTGGAACCTGTTTTCAGCAAACTTTGGAAAATGTTTTCTAATGCAATTCTTGCATCCTCATTCCATCCTAGGCATTCCTAGGCCATGATTAAGTCACGATAATAAGAATAAGAGTAGAAACTAAGAACAAGTGAAATAAGTTATGTACAATTCGAACGTGTGTTTCAGGTGTGTATTTGTTATGTGTTAATGTAGGTCATGCCGTAGATCGTTTGATTAGCTTGCTCTGTCTGTCTGTGCCTGAAGCCAACTGTGAGTAATAACTTAGTAAAGTTATGTTCGACTTTATTTATTTTCTATATAATGAATTAAGATATGTTTTCTGAAATGATATGTTCTGTACAATGAATGATTGTCCAATTTCTGACAATGTATTCGTGACATCCTTAGCATCATGTGATATCTGTTAGCTGTTACCTGATATCGGAGGTTCCATTATGGAACTTAATATGTCTGCACTCTGTTACCCGTACCGGAGGCTCCATCATGGGGCTCAACATGTTTATTCTCTGTTACCCGGATCTAGAGGTTCCTTTATGGAACTGGTTATTCATAACCACCATATGTTCTGCATCTGTTCTGTATTTGTTATGTTAGCACTAATGGATGTACCACGTATGATTAAGCATGAACTCTAGTTTCTGTACATGGTTTGAACAAGAATATGAATATGAATCTGTTATGAATCTGAATTATGATTTCCGAATCTGTATGGACATCATTCATTAAAATCCTTTACTCCGTTATTATTAATTGGGCTTCCGCTCACTACTTATATTATGTATATAGATGAGCAAGCACGTGACCAGGCCTAAGCTGCCGCTTGGAGTTTTGGTGTCAGCCAGCTATCGTGCCTCCCGTGGAGGTTCCCTTTTGAGATCTGCCCAAGCTTTTCTGTTTGGAACTTTTGTACCTCCTAAATTTTTATGTCTGGACTGAACATGTGTTTGAAAGTTTTGTATAAATGGCTCAAGTGACGTAAGACTGATGCTTTTACAACGTCACATTAACGAGTATAAAGTTTTAAATTCTGTCACATGTATGTCATCACAGCTCATTGGACCTCGTATATTTTGTATATTTGCTTCCGTAGCCCCTAACTATATGATATTCTGTTAAGAGGCCTTTGGTAATCCAAGGATTACTGGCCGGTTACAATGTTAAACCCATAGGGGCGGGTTTGGGTCGTGACAATGTCTTCCTTCCTCAAATGACGGAAACTTTGGCGTATTATCACCGGGGATGTGACAAAACCGGTGAAAGAGAACGCTGACCTTACTGCCACCTATGAAGATCGACTCAAAGATTAGGACAATAAGAACTACCAGATCATTACTTGGCTTCGGAATACCTCTGTTCCCTCTATTAGTCTTCAGTTTGGCTATTTTTAACTTGACTCTGTTCCCAATCCTGCTAAAGCCATTTGGGATTTTTTGAGAGATCGATACCAGACTATTGGTCTTGCTCATCAGTATCAACTTCAGAGTCAACTTCACCGCATGTGCCAAGAAACCAGTCAGTCTATTAATGACTTTCTTTCTCAAATGTATTCTGTTTGGGACCAGCTTGCTCTCTCCGAACCGGCATGGTCTTACCTTGAAGATGTTGCTTTATTCACTAACTGTCGTAATCAGTAGGGTTGGTTCACTTTTGCATGGCTCTTACTCCCTCTTTTGAGCCTGTGCGTGCCTCTCTTCTTCATCACCTTCCATTGCCCACTCTTGAACAATCTATTTCTGAGCTGTTATCTGAGGAGACTCATCTTAGTACTCTCCAGACTCATCAGATGGACTCTGTTCTTGCCACTCCTCAATCATGGCCCTCACCGACCCAACGGTCCACTGCTTTCATTTATTGTCAGAATCAGGGCCTTCCTTCTACTCATTTTCTGGTTCATTGCCCTGTCCGATCCTGCCGATATTGCAACAAACTTGGTTCTGGTCATTTGCAGCAGGATTGTTTTCACAATCCATCCCAGTCATCTTCCACTAGCCACTCCTCTCGTGGTGGCTCTTCTAGGAAGAGCTCTCATCGTCAGTTTAATCGCATTACTGCTGCTGCTTCTGAGGATTTCTCTGAGTCTCCTGCTCCGTCTTCCCCTGTTTTTTCTCAAACTGATGTTGAGGTCATGTTCAAACGGCTTCTCTTTACCTCTGTTACATCTCATCCTACTGCTTTGTCCGTGACTCCAGGGAACTCTTCTTGGTATTTGGACTCCGCATGTTGTAATCATATGACTTCCAGCTCTACTATATTCTTTTTCATCTCTCCCTCTACTCATTTTCCCTCCATTCATACTGCTGATGGTTCTCTCATGTCTGTCAGTCATGTTGGTACTGTTTCCACATCTTAGTTATCTTTACCTCAAGTTTATCATATCCCTACTCTAACCTTAAACCTTATCTCTATTAGTCAATTATGTGAGCTTGGTCTAAAAGTCACATTTTCTGCTACTGGTTGTTTGGTGCAGGACCCTCAGACGGGACAGACTATTAGGATCGGCCGTAAGTATGGACGTCTCTATGAACTGATTCAACTTCATGTTCCTGACTCCCCACAGATCGCTGCTCCTGCATCTGCTTCCTCCTTGTCTCCTTTTCATCTTTGGCATTGTCACTTAGGACATATTTCTGTTGGTCGCTTAAATTTTTTGGTTTCTAGTGGTCAATTAGGTCATGTACTTCTGGATACTTTTGATTGTATACCCTGTCAACTTGCAAAACAACCTACTTTATCATTCAATAAACGTATTTCTGTTTCCCATGCTCATTTTGATCTTATACATTCGGATATTTTGGGCCTATTCCCTACTACTACCATGGGGAGATCTCATTATTTTGTTGTTTTCATTGATGATTATTCATGATTTACTTGGCTTTTTCTCATGAAAACTTGGTCTGAACTTAAACATCTTTATTATAGCTTTGCCAAAATGGTCCACACCCAATTTTCAAAAACCATTAAAAATTTTCGCTCTAACAATGCTATGGAATATGGGGATACCGATTTCCTTTCCTTTCTTTAGAGTCATGGTACTCAGCCTCATTGTTCCTGTGTTGGTACGTCCTAACAAAATGGACGTGCTGAACGGAAACATCGGCGTATTCTTGACACTACTCGCGCTCTTCTTCTCTCTTCTTCCTACCCTGAAAACGTTTGGGGGGAAGTTGCCCTTACTGCTGTGTACACTATCAATTGTGTTCCTACCCCTGTCATCCATCATCAAACTCCCTTTGAACGTCTACATGGCACTCCTCCTCCATACACCAATCTTCGGGTTTTTGGCTCTGCTTGCTTTGTTTTGCTTCAATCCCATGAGCACACCAAGCTTGAACTTCGTTCTCATCTTTGCTACTTTCTTGGATATGGGATTGAACATAAAGGCTTTCGCTGTTGGGATCCTATCTCTAAGCTTCTTCGTATCTCCCACCATGTCATTTTTTGGGAGCACAAAATGTTTTCCTCCCTCTCCTCCTTTCACTTACCTCTCTCCACTCCCGTCATATTTACTAATCCTTTCATAGATCTCTTCTCTAATAACTTTGATATAGGTTCCTCCTTCATCGAGACGCCTTTGTTGATCCCTGATCCCCTCCAGACTGTTCTCCCTAATGGTCCACCTCTCATTGCCCCTTTTAGTCCGTCTCCTCCTTCTTCGCCAGCTCTTCCCCTACTAACCCTCCCACGGGTTGGCCGCATCGGGTAACTCAACCACCTCTTCATCTTCGTGATTATATTGTTGGGTCTGCTGCCTTTTCTACTTATGAACCTACCTCCTATCGTGAGGCTTGCACTAATCCTCTTTGGCAGCAAGCTATGACTGATAAACTCCAGGCTTTGGACAAAACTCATACTTGGAAAGTTGTTGATCTTCCTCTTGGCAAGACTGCAATTGGCTGCAAATGGGTTTACAAAATCAAGACTCATTCTGATGGCTCTATTGAGCGCTACAAAGCTCGTCTAGTTGCCAAAGGTTTCAACCAGGAATATGGCATTGATTATGAGGAGACCTTCTACCCGGTTGCTCGCCTTACCTCTGTTCGCAATTTGTTTACTGTTGCTGCTGCTCGCCACTGGGAGCTATTTCAGATGGATGCCAAAAATGTCTTTCTTAATGGTAATCTTCTTGAGGAGGTCTATATGCAACCTCCACCTAGGTCTCATTTTCCACCTCATAAGGTTTGTAAACTACAGGTTGCCCTCTATGGTCTCAAGCAAACCCCCCGCGCTTGGTTTGCTAAGTTCAGTTCTACCATTCATGACTTCGGGTTCACCTGTAGCTCCTATGACTTTGCTTTATTTGTTCGAACTACTACTCATGGTACCACTCTTCTTCTTCTTTATGTGGATGATATGATTATCACTGGTGATGATGCAGCTAGTATTCTTCACCTCAAACGTTTTCTCCATCGTCAGTTTGAGATGAAGGACCTTCGTACTCTTAACTACTTCTTGGGCCTTGAAATCTCCCATGATTCCACTGGTTCCTATTTGTCCCAGGCCAAATATGCATCTGATCTTCTGGCACGTGCTGGTCTTACAGATTGCCAGACTACCTCTACTCCAGTTGATCCTCAAATTCATCTCACTTCTCTCGATGGGGATCTTCTCTCTGATGCTACTCTTTATCGCCAGCTCGTCGGTAGTCTTGTCTACCTCCCTGTGACTCGTCCTGACATTGCCTATGCTGTTCATCTTGTTATTCAGTACATGTCAGCTCCTTACACTCCACATTATACTGCTCTACTCCGCATACTTCGCTACCTCAAAGGCACTCTGTTCTATGGCCTTCACTACTCTGCTTCCTTCTCTCTTGAACTGTGTGCCTTTTCTGATGCTGATCGGGTTGGTGACCTTACGGATCGACACTCCACCACGGGTTTCTGTTTCTTCTTAGGGGATTCTCTTATTTCTTGGCACAGCAAGAAACAATCCCTCACTGCCCGCTCTATTACCGAAGCTGAATACCGAACTCTTGCTGATACTACTTAGGTACTTCTCTGGCTTCGATGGCTCCTTGCTGATATGGGTGTTTCTTCTTCTGGTGCTACCTCTCTCTATTATGACAATCAGAGTGCCATTCAGATTGCTCACAATGACGTTTTCCATGATCGCACCAAGCATACTGAGATTGATTGTCATTTCATTCGCCAGCATGTTACCCGTGGCACTGTTCTTCTTCTTCCTATTACTTATGTCGATAAACCTGCTGATATTTTCACCAAAGCTCATCCTCCTAGTCGCTTCAGTGATCTTGTTTTCAAACTCAAGCTGGTTGATGCTTACTTTCCTTGAGTTTGCGGGGGGCTGTTAGTGTATTATACCAAATTAGCTGTTGTTAGTGTTATTAGCTGTAAAGTGTCCTTGTGTAATTATGATGTCTTTGCTTTCAGTTCTTTTTAGCAACATTGAACATATTTTTCTCTCTATAAAAAAGAGTAATCTTCTCCTTGTATCATATACTGAATATATCAATATAGACACCATTTCATTCAGTTTCTCTCTCTCTCTCTCTCTCTCTCTCTCTCTCTCTACCAAATTATCACTTATAATTGTTGATTTATTAGTTTTTTGGTGTTTTGGCTATTTTTGTTCTAATGTCCTAAATTTCTTCGGCTAACAATTATTCATTGCTTATGTCAGAATGAAACCCTGATAGCAATTAAAGCTCCACATGACACCACGCTAAAAGTCTCAGATCCTGATGAGGTAAGGTTGAGATCTTATAAGAGATTTAGTAATAATTGGCACATGTATATTCCTAAAATTTTTCTTATTTACCAGGCTATTGACTATCCTCAGAGGAGATACAGAGTAATGCTCAGGAGCACCATGGGTCCAGTAGATGTTTACCTTATGTCAGGTGCTTCTGCTTCTCTTGGGTACAAAACATAGTTTGTGTCAATTACCTCTGTTTCCATCTTTCTTTGTTTTTAACGGAAATAAAGACGAGAGTCCATCTCATGTAGGCTGCTTTTGTAAGTGTTGTATATATATGTATATCTATTTTCTTTTTGTTTCCTTTTTTTTTTTCCTTCTCTTTTCCTAAATGTAATTTGTTTCAGTCAATTTGAGGAGATTAATGGTGTTGCGGCATCCCCAAGCATTCCTTCAACATCAAGGCTCAGTGAAAACCCATCTACACCATTGCTAACTGAAGAAAGCAACCAAAATGAGATTGAAATGTGATACGTTGTAAATGTTTTTTTTTCTTTTTCTTTTTTTCTTTTTTCTTTTTCTTCTTTCCTTTTTGCAGATGCAATCCTTTTGAGTATATGATGATATCTTCGCATGTCGATATTGGAGCTTACTATTGATATCAAAACAAGCTATAGTTTATATGTTTTTTTATTTGTATTGTCGATACTTTTGTTTTGTTTTAAATACAAAAATTTGAGTTCTTGAATATAAAAAATTATTAGTATTGTTGGAGGATATTTTATATATTTTTGTAAAGAATATTTAGTTGATAATTGTTAGAGGGTACATATATATCATTCTTGGTGTACGATTTTGTAGATGTGAATGTGAATGTGGATGTGGATGTATTTTATTTAGAAAATATTTATAATTTGTACAAGGAATGAATTAATAAAATATATATTGATTTTATGAAAATAATTTTATTGCGACAATAATAAACCGTCGCTAAAGTAATCATCAATTCCTTACATTTTATTAGTGATGGTTTAACCCATCGCATATACATATTAGTTCAATTCTTTTGCGACAGTTTAAACTGCCGCAAAGATGGTATTAATTTAATTCTACTTTTTTTGCGATGTTTTTGTCTGTTGCTAATAATACTTTTCACGACTTTAAATACTGTCGCTAAAAAAAGTTTTTGCAACGGCAATCAACATCGTCACTAAAAGTAAAGTTTTTTCTCCTTTTTTTTGTCAGGTTAAACCGTTGCAAAAACCATTGATTAACCGTCGCTACAAGAAAGCGACAGTTTGTAACCGTCGCAAATACCTTTGTCACGCCTCCTTCTGCCACCCCCTATTTCCCATCGCTACTTCGTCACAAAAAGTCTTTTGCAACGATATGTGAACCTTTTGTGACGTTTAAGACCGTCGCAAAAACTCCAATTTTTAGTAGTGTTTGTCTGATTTTTTTTTAATGTTTCTGTGTTGTGAGACTTACACTTTGGTGTTTGTTTAAAATCTTATACTTTTGTTGTGCTTGAATTTTTCTTAGCATTTATGTGTTTACTTTTCACTATTTCGTTTACCTATAAATTTTGAAAATCTATGTTTAATTAATTTATTTACTGCATACAATTTATTTATTTTTCTACATAGTAAACTGACCACCAAACCATAGAAATTGGTAGATTTCATCCGTTAGATTAAAATTAATGCAATACTATAGCCATGATATCTTTCTTTTTTATTTCAACCAAAACTCACTCTCTAAAAAAAAATATGATTATTTGAGAAATGGGGAAAGCACCAAGTTTACACACAACTAGAGAACTACATGCAACTATTTCGTCCACTCCGATGAATACATATTGCAAAAGTGACGAGTTTTGTGATCCAAGTTGAAAGTGTGTCAAGCAAAAGGGGAAAACCAAAATGAAAAGGTAGGAAAGTACACATTTAGCCAAAATATCACTCCCCACCCCACCGACTCTAATTTGAAGCCTCCTTCCTCAAACAAAAAAGTAAAATATAGAAATTTAATTGGGTACTGTTGTTGGTCAACTGCTTATTTTCTGTTGCAAATTGCAAGTGGGTTAAAAAAAATACTACAATAGTAAATATTTGATGATATGGTCTTTGTTTGCATTTGTACGAGTATCCATCACTATTTTCATGTTTTCTTGATAAATTCCAACAATTTCCATTACATTACCTCCGTCATTACGAATCATGGACACCACAATTTTTTGCCACTTGAATTTCTATTTGACAAACAAAAATGCAATCACAATGATATTATTGAAACTTGCTTATTGTTAAAAATAAAATTTTCTGGCAAAATTTATTGTTAACTTCAATTGGACAATTTTTATATGTTTATTGTTAAGTTTGCAATACAAATAGGGAGGGTCTAATTTTTTTGATTAAACAACATCTCTCTAAATTTTATAATTTTGCAAAATATTGATTAAAATATTTAAAAAATTCACTAAAAATAATAAAATACAATCTGAAAATTTAAAAACTATTTTTGAAAACTCCAAAACCAAATAAATTTTGAATTATAAATTTGTAAAAATTATTTTTAAAATATACAACCAAACAAAATTTCAAGTTTGACAAACTCTTTTCAAAATATAGTTACAAAATTCATTTGAAAATCCAAAACCAAACAGACCATGTAACAACCCAGATTTTTAATTATTCTGTAGAATTTATACTAATATTATTTAATCACAGTTAGGAAAAATATATAATTTATTATATATTATTATGTGTAATTTTGTAAAATAATATAATTATTAAAAGTTTAGGGTCAAAATATAAATAATAATAATAATTGGTGTGATAGTAAAATAAATAATTAATTTTCTGTTAGTATAAGATAAAGTGTAATTTAATTAGGAATTAAATTATTTATATAATTATATTAAAAAATTGGGTCAAAATATAATTATCTTAAATATCTATTAAAGATAAGTATAAATCTATAATTATTATCGAATCTGCTAGAAGATTTGCGGGCCACATATGCTCTCTCCTCCCTTTTATAGGGCGGAGGCGTTTCACCTGGAGGCGAAAAGAAAGAAGAAAGGAAAGGAAAGAAAAGAAAGAAGAGAAAGAAAAGGAAAGAAAGAAGAGAGAAAGGAAGGAGAAAAAAAAGAGGGAATGAAGAAACAATAATGGAAGTTGAAAGGGTCTTTGGTAACGAAAAGAAAGAGTGAAGTATTAAAGTTAAGGTGAGTTATATTATACCTTGCGTCACCATAATATATTTTACGTATGTTTTGATTTACCATATTGATTTTATACAAGTTATGTTTTATAAAACATTATAAATTATTTAAATATTTCAATTACGTAGATTATTTTTTGAATCCTATTTGTTAAAAGGAAACCCATGAATATATTTGTTTTATATTTTAAGAATATTTGACTATGATCTTATAAACAATTATGTTTTGTAAGTACCACCACGGGAGTCCCATGCATTGGGAGACTTAAATAACCATTGGCATCTGTTTGACCACTTTGTGGTCCTCTATTTGTCATGGATCTATTGACCTCTGTTCTGTGCGGAGCAAAGTGCTGCGCGGAGATAAGTGCTATACTATTGTGGAAGCCACCTCTATAGTCCGTACAAGTCACCTCTTGAGTCCGTAGCTCTGTTCTGACTGTCACTCATGTGACATCTGTTCTGTTCTGTTTGGTACCGTGGTTATGGTTATTTATTTACATAATTTATATATTTTCAGTTTCTACCACTTAAATGATTTGTTTACCAATGATTTATTTACCAAACTGAATTATGTAAATGTTTTGGCCTAATTAACTATTCATGGTTATTTCGTGTCCCTTATACTCTTGGTATAATATTTCTCACTCTGCCATGTGCTTATAGCTGTTTACCAATTTTCAGGAAACAATACAATTCAGAAATAGCTTTTGGAAAGTCTTAGATGCGGAGCTGCAGAATAGATACACACAACACTTTTATGATATTTTTATATGTAAATATCGGCCTTTTTGGTCAGTAAATTTTGTAATAAAAATAAAAGTTCCGATGATTATTTTGGTACCCTCATTTAAATATTACTTCCGCTCACGTTTATTTATTTATTCAAGAATTTGCCATAGGTAACTTCAGTTACTATCCATCACAATGCTTAACCCTTGAGTACGGGGAACGGGTCGTGACAGACCATCTATTTATAGTCAATTACATTCACTATGTTTGGTTCTATTTTTTTGAATAATTTTTCAAAAAGTGATTTAAAAACTCTATTTTGAAAAATGATCTTTGTTTGGTTTTCAAAAAAATGAATCATAGCAATTTCAAATTTTCCTCCAATTTAAGGAAAGAGACAATTTTGAAAAAAAAAAAATTGTCACATCAAAAAATATTCTCATTTTAGTTATATATATATATATGAAAATATAATTTGGTATGTAGCCATTTATGAATACATATCCTACCATTAACTATGTGATTTTATCATAAAATTTTCACTCATTTCAACCACAGAAAATGTAAAATTTTTTTTTCCAAATTGGCATTAAAAAATTTCTTACGTAGAATTAAATTTTCATAAATATTATGAAGAAAATTTATTTTATCACACAATATCGTAATATTAATACAAATATGTGTAACATCGTCTGAAATTGACATAACAAAATGTCTAAATTTTTTTTACTTCACATTGCAAAAGTTTATAAGTTAGTTATGATTTTTTTTTAATGCCAATTTGTAAAAAAATTGCGTTTTCTGTAGTTGAAATGCGTGCAGATTTAATGATAAAGTCACACATCTAATGCCAAGATATGTACCCATAAATAACTACATACTAATTATGTTTACATATATATATAGCATGTATATATATATATAACTAAGAAGAGAGTATTTTTTTGATGTGATAAATTTTTTTAAAAAAAATTGTCTCTCTCTTTAAATTAGAGCGAAACTTCCATTTGCAATAATATAATTTTAAAAAGTGTATTTAGTTTTCTGAATAATAGTACACTAAAATTTTTAAAAAACTAAGTTTGAAAAACTACAACCAAATAAAGTGATTTTAACTCAAACATTTTATAAATTATATTTTAATTCGAGTAATATTTTTACTATTTTTAGGTACGAACATATATTAGTATTAAAATAAGGTGACAAATAATTGAAAGAGATAACATCGTAAAGCGTGAACATCGGAATTGTCAACTTCCCCCGCTGTTCTAGCATCTCCTATTTCTCTTCTAACGAATATTACTCCACGCCCCACGGCCTGACGAATATGAAATGTAAGAGTTTGATAAGTTTTATAAATATGATTTGAAAAATCATATTTATAAAACTATTAAAAGTTCATAAAAAAACAATAATAAAAAGTTCACAAAAAATAATAAAAAGTTTCGAAAATATTATTTTATTAAAAATATAAAAAAACAAGGACCAATTGTAAAAATAAAAATAAAAAAAAGTTTGCCATGTTTCGGTTGATCGGCTAGTTAATTGGCCGAACGACCGGTTGAGTCAAATTTTTTTTTAAAAAAAAATCTTGCCTAACACAAAATTTTCTTTTTATTGTAAAAATATAATTTAAAAAATGTATCCAAACATGACATTAAAATGTGAGGGTAGAATTATAGTTTAAAAATCTATCCAAACATAATCGAAAATTTTAAAAGTTAAAAAATTATTATATATATATTTTTTATAAAAATTTTAAAAATATTAAAATAAAAATGATACATTTTTTTTAATTTTGAAACTCTAAATAAAATTCTAATGACTTGGCAATTCAAAAAAACAAAAAATACAAGACACAAACATTGCGAGACTCACACATTAATCCTGTTTGGTAGAGTTTATTTCCAGCTTATTTCAGTTTTTAGTTTAATTTAAGTTATTTTGATGTGTTTAGTTCAACTTAACAATACAGCTTATAATTTTTTATAAGTTAAAAATCAACTTATTCTTTAAGTGGGTGAAGAGAAGCTTAATTTATAAGTAAAAAATTAACTTATATTCACAGTTATAAATTATAAGCTGTTAAGTTATAAATTATAATCATTTTCCCACAGCACTATCAAACGGGGTCATTATCAAGAATTAGAGCTCTCAATTTTATTTTTTTTAATTAAAATAATCGATTCTGCTCATCCCTCCTATTGGGCTGTGAGCCTCTGACGATATATGTTCTCACTCACAGTGAATCAGGATCCTCTGTCGTGGTAGCATGCAGTGATTCCTACGTTGATATTTTAAACGACGTCGTTTTATTAAGGTTTTTTGTTTGTTTTTTTTTTTCCTTCCTCATAACTCTCTTTTCCTTTCTCTCTCATCCATTGCAACCTAAACTTGACAGATAAAACCAGAACAGAGGAAGTGAGAGAGAGAAGCTGAAGAAATAGAGAGTCAGCAAGGCGAGTCGGCGGTGAGGCTAGGCGAAACGGCGGCGGTGAGGCTAGGTGAGAGAGGAGGAGCTCACATACCCTAGATCGAGGGTTTTCAAAGAGTGATCGGCGAAGAAAACACAACACAGCCACGGAAAGCTTCATTGCCTACAATACAAAGCCATAAACATAGATCTGCTACTTGTATTGTTCCTATTTAATATTAATGAACCCATTTGTTTTAAAATTTTAGACTTTTATGATAATAATTATACAAATCAAATTCGGAGATGATTGTTTAACTGGGAAGCTTCTTCATATATGAACAATTAAATTTAAGTTGTAGGCTTCTTGCCAACACTTTCTGCCCCTATATTCCTATGAATGTGTGAATCTTTGTATGTGTTATCGGTGTATTGCATCGGTGATGAAAAGATGAAAAACAGGGGCTCCGTTAACATAGAGGTTTGGGATGGAGGTGGAGGTGGGTTGTGGCAGCGAGCTGGTGGGTGTAGGGGAGGGAAGGGTTGGTAAATGTTTTGGGATGGCGAGCTCGCCGGAAATGGAGTGACGGGGAGATCTCCGGCGATATTTCTGTCCTTCCTTCTCTCAGTTTCTTCCTTCTCTTTCTTTCTCGTTTTTTTTTTTTGTCCCAAAACGACGTCGTTTTGGGGACACTGCAGGAACCATGGTAGGAAACCATGGCAGAAGGTTCGGACTCCTCACAGTAGGCGTGAAGTTGCTTGTCTTTTGTTTTCATGACAATCCTACGAGGCCCTACCGTTATAGGATAGAAACACGATAATTATTTGTATTGAAAATCTCCAAAAATGGCTAGAGATAATTATTCAGGAACAACTTGCAACACCAGCGCGTGTCAAACACGCTCCTCTAAGGTGTCTGTTGATAACAAAGATTTTCTCAAAGGAATTTGTATTAAAATAAATAGTAAGTGTGAATATAAATATAAAATTAAGGCTACGTTTGGCATCACTTAAAAAGTTGAAAAGTCAAAAAATCACTATCTAAGTCATATCATCTTATTTAAATCACATCACCTCTTTATCATATCACTTCAAATCTAACCCATATTTCATAAAAAGTCAAAAAGTGTACTTATTTAAATCATCTCAAACAACCCCTAAATATAAATGTAGCTCGATGAAATTACTGAATATTTGATTAATTTATTTTTTGTTGACATATTTTATTTGATATATTTTAAAAAATAGACAATTAAATTATCAAAGTGTGACTCATAATGAATTTCATTAGCCACACAATAGCCATCTCAATTCCAATTATAAAAACAATGGCTCCGTTTGATTTAGTTTTAAAATTATAATTTGAGTGTGAAATTGTGATTTAAGTGTGAAATTGTGAGTTAAGTTTTGAAATGAGAAAATTTGTTCAATTATAAGTTTTGAAAAGAGTTTTAAGTTCTTGAATTTTGAATTTTGAAAATAGTTTTGAGTTTTGAAAAAAAAAAATTTAAGTTGTATTTTGAGTTTGAGTTTTTAAATTTTGAAATTTGTTGGATTTATATTTTAAAATATTTAAAAATGTATAAGAAAATTTTATTTTTTTATTTTAAATTTATAACTTTTATTTAAAAAGTTTTTAACTTTTAATTTTAAATATTTTATTTTATTTTGTTTATTTTCATTTTTGAAGATTTTTTATATTTTTTATTTTTCTTACTTTTTGAAAAATATTTTTTTTTAATTTTTTTTAAATTATTAGCCAAATAATTTGTTATGATTTAGATATATATATATGACAATTCAATTTTTTTTTAAATTTAAATATTTTAAAAAAAAGGAAAAAAGTTTAAAAAATATTTAAAATATTTTTAAAAATATTCGTAAAATAAAAATTTTAAAATAAAAATTATATATTTAAAATAAAAAAATTAATTTTTTTAAAACTTATAAAAATATTTAAAATATTAAAAAAAATACAGCACACAAATGTATGAGATACAGTGCACATTAAAATAAATAAATAAATATTTACAATATAAAATATTTATCCTACAAAAATAAAATTAAGAAAATTTTTAAATATTTAAAAATAAACAAATATACAAATTTCAAAATACAACTTAAAATTATTTTTAAAACTCATAACTAAATTTTTTTTTTCTTTTCAAAACTCAACTCAAAACTCATGACTCAAATTATGATTATAAAAAATAATTAAATTCTTTTTTTTTAAATAGAGTTTATAAAAGAGTTATTAAATTCAATTTTAAGTTATATATTTAATTATAAATTTTAATTTTTTTTTACTTAATATTACAATTTCAAAATTAAACCGAACACCACCAATGTGATCAAGATTATACAATCATAATTTAAACGTTAAAGGGTGCTCATGCGGTATTATTTAATATTGAAAATAATAAAATAATGCATGAAATTTTAGTGAAAAAGTGCATTGTATCATTTAATTCTTTTGTCTTTTCTTACACTACATACCTGGAAAATTTGTGCACAAAAGTGGACCTTGCTTTCATGCGGGAACAATGTTAGGAATTTGGGATTCTGATGTGCCCTACCTTCGGCATTGTTTGGCAAGCTGGTTTGTAGGTAAAATAGTCACAAAAGGT
This sequence comes from Camellia granthamiana, assembly GCA_036172215.1. Lineage (NCBI taxonomy): Eukaryota > Viridiplantae > Streptophyta > Magnoliopsida > Ericales > Theaceae > Camellia > Camellia granthamiana. The sequence goes on along the minus strand of CM069910.1, from coordinate 6,215,661 downwards.
AAAATAGATTATTTTAATCATAATAAATAAAACATTACATCTAACCCATAATTATTACACTCTTTTTTTACAAAAAAAATCAAAAAAGTCAAAAAGTCCTTCCTAAACTAACCTTTTTAGCCCAGGCTAAAATAGTAAAAAAAAACCAAAAAGTCAATCCACTTTCCAAACATAGGCGAAGTATTGTTGTGAGCTCTTTTTTTTTTTTTGTTGATAATTTGAATAGTTAATGTTGTAAGATTCGTCAAATAAATTATTTATATAAAAAATTAAGTTGATTAAATATCTATACTTCTATAATAAAAACACATTTGCTTTTATAAAAAAAATAACGGTTAACATGATTTTTATATATTTTTAAAAACAACTAAGTCCTAATCACATAGTTATGAATATTCGATTAATTTGATTTTTTTACAAGGTAATATTATTGACGAACCTTATAATATGAATAGTTCACATCATCGAAAAACACTTAGGATGACGTTCCACAAAAGGGCATAGCAGCACCCCCATGTTAGAGACACCTAATTTTTTACGAAAAAATCTACCAAACACTCATTAAGGTGTGAGTTCTACGTCTATGTGAGTGATTTGATATATTTGTTAATAATTTTGTTAGAGTAATGTTATAGATCTCAAAAATTTTACTAAATTTTATATAAAATGTCTTACATTAGTGTGTAACCCACATAGGACCCACATGGTGTGGGTACTACATTCATGTGAGATATTTGATAAAAAATTTGATAAAATATTTAGAATTTATAGCATTTTTTATTTTGTTAATATCCCTATTTTTTTTAAAAATTGTATTTATCTTTTCCTTGTGTCCTACTGTATTTGTTAGCAAGACTCATTCAATATTTGTGATGTAGTAAAATGCCAATAAATTACTTATGTCCATTTTTGGGTAATGCATTAAAGGAGTTTCTCTTTTTACACAGTATAGCTTCTTAGCATTGGGATGTTTTTCAATAAATTTTCTTGGTTATTATGGTATTATTGTGATAATCCAATGAGTTTATATTAAAATTAAAATAAAACTATATCATTTTTTAATGTATGATTTTAATATTGTTTTATTTTACTTTAAAACTTAAAATTTTAGATTAGGTAATTTACTATAACTCAACAATATCTATTAATAAAATGGAATGTGTTTATAAGATACTAAAATGGGAATAAAATTTCTCTAAAAAGATGACTAAAAAAGTGCACTTTTTGTCTTTTTGGACTAAAAAAGTTGAGAAAAAAATATGTAGGTTTGGGTTAACTTTTTGGATTTTTTTGGAAAAATGTGTATTAAAAAATTGTATAAAAAGAGTGGGTAAGAGATGAATAGTGACAGGTGGGCCCTACAGTACAATCGGCAGCCGTGTATTTGGGGTTCAAAATTATTGGGTAATTTTTATACAAAGTTTTGAACGGTTTTGTTTGGCCCGTGGGGGTCATCACGGGTCCCATTTTAATAATCTGAACCGTTCAATGTGTGTAACTCGTCGAACACTATATACCTATAAAAAATCACGTTAATCGGATATCGATAGCTATTTGATCAGATATATTTATTTTTCAATCATTAATTATAATACCATCCATTTGTCATACATAACTGATCTGATCATATAGTTACTGATATTCGATCAATGTGATTTTTTGCAGACATATAGTACTCGATGAGTTCTACATATTTAACGGTTCAGATTATCAAAACGGGACCCGTGATAACCCCCACAGGCGAAACAGCGATGTGTGTTAATCACACCCAACCATTTCTCTTTCTCTGCACTGCCGCTGCACTTCTCCCGCCTTTCGGTCCAGGCGCTGTGTCCTTTGACAGTTCTGAAATTATAATTTTTTTTTTTTTTTTGTGAATAGTGATGTATTTTTGGATTTTGGAGTAATTTTTTGACTTTTTGTCTTAAATAGATCACCCCAAACCAGGCCTAAATTTTATTTTATTTTCACTCTTTGACAAAATTTATATAAGTTGCTTTTAGACGTATAAATGTTGTTAATAATTTTTTAAAATGTTTTTAGCTAAAAAAAAGTTTAAAATAACTTCAAAAATTTTATTGGTATAAAAGTTCTATTTGGTTTACTTTTAGAATCATGATTTAAATGAAAAGTTGTGTTTTGAAAATAGAATTTTTAAAATGAGTTTTGAAAAGAAAAAACTTATTTAATTATGAGTTTTGAAAAAAAAAAATTTGAGTTGTATTTTGAATTGTTTTGGATTTATTTTTTTAAAATATTTAAAAATTTTCTTAATTTTATTTTTTTAGGATAAATATTTTTTATTATAAATATTTATTTATTTATTTTAATGTGCGCTGTATTTACTACATTCATACGTTGCATTTTTTTTAAATATTTTTAAATTTTATTTTTATTTAAATATGTAAATTTTAATTTTAATATTTTATTATTTTTTAAATATTTTAATAGTTTTTTTTAAATAATAAATTTTTTAAATTTTAAAAAAAATTTAAATTTTTTTTAATCATCTATATATATATATATATCTAAATCATAAGAAATTATTCAGTTAATATTTAAAAAATAGGGAGACTTATTTATAAGTCCTTTTTCAGAACCTTATGCTAGGCTAAGTCCTGTATAATTTCTTATAAAATCTCAAGTCCTATTTTCATAAGAATATATTCCACAATATCCTAATCTTTTTACCCCCTAATCTTTTTCAGAATTCCTCTCTCTCAATAGGTTGCTGCTATTTGATGCTGCTGCAGATCGCATAGCCCGAGGCAACTGTGAAGGAATTTCCACCCCAATGTTGCTGCTCTCTGGTTTCTTCTGGACTTCATTGCTCTCTAGCTGAGAAGTTGGGGCTACAGGAACAAGCTAAATCACTGATTTCTTCCATTTCTTTCTCTGACTAGGTTTCGGCGCATTGGATTTAACCAAGGTATTCCTGATGTCAGATAAAGCCTTCCTTCCAGGCGGCACATTTTCATCGTTTGTTTCGGCACATTTAACCAAGATATATGTTCTTCACATATATTATTGATAATTTTTTAAATTTTACAATTAATAATACAAAATAAAAATATATTAAGATTATATATCTATTTCAAAACAAACGGATTAAAAAAATAAAAACTTATTAAGTTTGCGAAACGTAATGTGACACATTACGTTACGTTTATGTAAATGTCACATTACGTTTATATAGGTGTCACGTTACGTTACGTTTATGTAGGTGTCACGTTACATTCATATTGGTGTCACGTTACGTTTATATAGGTGTCACGTTACGTTACGTTTATATAGATATGTCACGTTACGTTTACATAGGTGTCACGTTACATTACGTTTATGTAGATATGTCACGTTACGTTTATGTAGGTGTCACGTTACGTTTATGTAGGTGTCATGTTACGTTACGTTTATATCAATTTCCTATATATGGTTTTATTACTTATTTATGATATTGACAACTAATATTGAGGGTAAATGTGTCAACAAACTTCCCACAGAACTTATGGGAACATAAGTTTTTTAGTAGGACCATATGTAGCATAAGTCTCCCTAATAGGACTTCTAAATAATTTTCCCTAAAAAATAAGAAAATATTTTTTTTTGAAAAAATAAAAACATAAAAAAAAATAATTTTAAAGAACAAAATAAAAAAAGCTTGAATTTTTTATTTTGCTTTCAAAATAAAGTTTTAAAAAGAGTGTTTAGTTAGGAGTTTTGAATTTTTTTGATTGAAATCATAATTTTAAAATTAAACCAAATACTATCTAAATTTTTTTAGTAATTATTAAATGCATTAATTATTTTAAATTTAAAATAAATATATAAATAAGCAATTAATAAAAAAAAATTCCAAATCCCACATAAATTTCCATACGCTCTTTAACTGCGCGTAGAGTGAACACACTCCTATATAATTAACACGCAAACACCGTTATCTCTAACTTCAAGTAACCTTTGCAAAACGTCACCACCGTCACTGCGGACACACAGTCCTTGACGCCACCGCCTTCAATAAATACCAAACAAACCCAACCAACCTACACCCTCTCTCTCTCTCTCTCTCTCTCTCCATCTCTCCATCCATTACAATTTCATACCCAGCGAGCAATCAAGCACACAGATCAGTGATATTTCTAGAGAGAGCAAAAGATTTTCGATTTAGAGTGATAAAGGAGTGAAGAAGAATGGGGAGTAACCCTAAGGGAAGAACAATGATCGAGGTCGGAGCTGATGGAGTCGCCGTCATCACCATCATCAACCCTCCCGTCAATTCCCTCTCCCTTGATGGTACTCTCTCTCTCTCTCTCTCTCTCTCTCTCTCTCTCTCTCTATATATATATATATATATATGTCACTCACTTATTAGATCTGATCATCCCACTTTTCACTCCCTTCAAGTTTGCTTCATGGGGTACCTGAATTTCGGCTCGATGCGTACTCAAACCAATGTCAATTTTAGATTTGGATAAAAATCACTCAAATACCTCTCCACTCAAACTTGTATCAAATTGAGTTTTGCCTAAATTTTTACTCAAATCAAGGAAGACTCAAATGTTTTGAGAATAAAATGTTTACTCAAAAATTTCGAGTCCATTTTGTAGCTTTCAAATTTATAACTCCGCCAGATGTAATCGGTAATATTTGCTTTATTATTTTGAACACCGACCGTTCTATAATCAAATCGCACCGAACCCATTGAAACGGTTTAATTCGGCGCAGGTTAATTGGTCTTGGAACTGTTAAACTTGAGCCACACTTTTTAGTATAGGCACTAGTGTATGTAAAACATTGAATTAATTATTTTTCCATCACTTCAAACATATACAATCTATTTTAATAAATACTTTTCAATTCCTAAATTAACAAAAATATATAAAAAAAAAAAAGTTATAAAATATTAAGGCTTTATGAATAATGAGTTAGAGTTAAAGATTATATATAATAAGAGTTTATAAATTTAGGTTATAGAGATGATAAAGTTAATTAATTAAGGTTAATAATTTGTTATATTTATTAATATCATTATATTATTAGATTATATAGATATATTATAAATACAATACATGTTGAAGCGGTCGGTTTTGGTTTAGTTTGGTGCACAACCTGCTTGAACCGATACCGTACCGAAAATCAAAAAAATCAATTAAAAAATTGCACAGATTGATTCTTGCTAAAAAAAAGACTAAATATAACTAGTTTGGTCCGGTTCAATCGGTTTGATCAGATTTTTTGATTTTTCTTACATCCCTAGTTTCAAAAATGATTTTGTTCATTAGAGCTTCAAATCAAAATAAAGTTTTTGGGTAGGGGCTGAAGATGGCCTTAAGATAAATTTGTTTTGCACACTGTCAGTTTTGCCCTAAAGCTTGACTTTTTTTTAAGTAGTTTTTTGGCTTTTAAGAAACGGGGTGCAAAAAAAATTGAGAGAATGAGTTGATTTTTTGTATTGGATTTTTGGCTATTTTAACTGATTGCCAAACATCCCCTAAGTCTATTTTATTTGTAAAATTGCTGTAATTTGACTTGTATCTGAAAAAATTGTTGGGACCTATTACTGTGCTACGGATTCATTGCATTGTTTGCAGAAGTGACTATTTAATTCATTAAAGGTAATAATTTGAATTTGGAAGGAAGAGTAGAGTAGGTTAACTAAAGATTTACTTGATTGTTTGGCACCTTGGAAGTAATCTATATGCTTTCAGCAGCCAAAATCAAGAAGCGATTAGTCTCAAATGCAAAAGAATTACTTTTGATATGCTAAATAAATGGTTTAAATTAGAAAAAATGTATGTGGGAACTCAAGGAATCCTAGGAATGCTGCAAATTACTAGCAATCTAGTGTGAGAAGTGATTGATTTCTCTAGGTTTTTGGAGATGTATGATTTTTTCAATAAATAGATGTTGGATATGGTTGATTTCTATTTATTCTGAACTAGTGGTATAACTCCACTCTCTCTACTCTTCCCTTTTCATTTTTTCAGTATTACAGAGCCTGAAAGATAGTTTTGATCAAGCCTTACGAAGAGATGATGTGAAGGCAATTGTTGTTACTGGTAAATGTGTAGAGATCATGGCTTATTATTTTGTTAAGAATTGTAGATGGCTATGAAGCTAATAATTTCTGTTATTGGAGCAGGTGCAAAGGGCAAATTTTCTGGTGGTTTTGATATAACTGCTTTTGGCGGATTCCAAGGGGGAAAGAGTATGTGTATTGTTTAATCATTTATGTGTTTGATATTCTTGTGCCATCACTTCTTTGCTAAAATTCAAGTTGTATTTGTTCACAGTTCCAGCCCCAAAACCCGGTTTTATATCAGTAGAGATTCTTACTGACACTGTCGAAGGTATATTGTTGGGTTGTTTCATCCTCCTCTCTTTCTCTCTCTCCCTCAAGGTTTTTTTATGGTCATAAAAGTTTGTGTTACTTATTTTCACGGTTTCTCTCTCTCAGCTGCAAGAAAACCTTCAGTTGCTGCTATTGATGGCCTCGCCTTGGGTGGAGGATTAGAGGTTGCAATGGTATGTACTGCTTCATGTTTTGGATAAGACCTGTTCTCTTAAATTCATGTAAAAATGATATTTGTATGTTTTCTCTGTCAGGCTTGCCATGCACGAATATCTACTTCGAGTGCTCAACTAGGCTTGCCTGAACTTCAGCTTGGGATAATTCCAGGATTTGGAGGTATAGTTTTTTGTTTAAATGCAATCATGATAGCTTCCAATAATATGCTTCTTTTTGAAAATAATAAGTGGTTGGAATGGATGCTAGTTCCGTGGAACCGTATTAAATTCGGATTCAGTTTTATGTATTCAGAACTACCACTTCAACATGTAGAAAATTTTAAGGTTCATAGTTGTGCGAAATTTTTTGTTTCTGCATAACATGGAAATGGGACATATAACATGAATTTAAATAGAACTTTTTAAGTTACTGTAATTGCCTTGTTGTGATGCATTTTGTTGCATCACCTTGTTATATGTCAGCATTGTTGCTGTGCTGTTTATAACATCAAGTGTGACTGAAACCTGCTTTTTCTTCATCTGGATGTCCATTCATGCTCCTAAATTGTCTTAGGTACACAGCGGCTTCCACGCCTTGTTGGTCTATCTAAGGCCCTTGAAATGATGTTGGTATGCGGTGACTTGCTTTGCACTTTCTTACTTTTATAAAAGAATTATTGTAATCTTCATATGGTATTTTCTGATCTCTAATAGATGTCAAAGCCAGTTAAAGGGGAGGAAGCCCTCAGTTTGGGTCTAGTGGATGCCATTGTCTCACCTGATGAGTTAGTAAACACTGCTCGTCAGTGGGCCCTAGATATTTTGGAGCGCAAGAGAGCATGGGTTGCCAGCCTGAACAGGACTGATAAGATAGAGCCTCTTGGTGAGGCAAGAGAAATACTCAAGTTTGCTAGAGCTCAGGCCCGAAAACAAGCTCCCAACCTCGAGCATCCAATAGTTTGCATTGATGTTGTTGAAGAGGGTATAGTTTCTGGTCCTCGTGCTGGGCTTTGGAAGGTTCTGAACTGTCCCCAACTCCCTTTCGCCTCCTTCAAATTACTGCTTGCATGTGATAATATGACTCTTATGTGTGATATTGGCAGGAAGCTGAAGCTTTCCAAGGACTTCTGCATTCAGATACTTGCAAGAGCTTGGTCCACGTCTTCTTTGCTCAACGTGGAACCACAAAGGTATGATGAAGTCAAGACTCTTATAATTGTTGCCATTTCGTTCATTGCTTAAGTTAGCTTGTGCAATATGTATACTAACTTCCTAGTCCTCACGTTGAAGTGACGCTTGAAAATTTAGTTTCTATTACACTTCTGTCACCAAAATCAATTTGTAGATGCATGGTGAAATTTGAAGAAGTTTGCAATTTCGATACCAAAACATCAACTTAGTTTTATGTGGATTGCTAAGTTTGGGAAAGTAGAAAATTGTGGTCATTTGAATTTATAATATTTTAATATGATGCAAACAGCTATTATTTTCATGTTCATGCTGGTGCTACTTGAGTTGGGTGTATCAGGCTCAAGTAGGAAAACAGGTGCTGCTGCTCAATGAACCATTAATGGAGTTATAGTTGGCAATCAATAGTATTGAAACAATTTTGTAATTTGGTCATTCAAACTCAAAAATCATGACTTCCAACTTGATTATGAGTTTTCTGAACAGATTGGTGATCATGGAATACATTTTTTTGGAAGCTTTTAAGAAGTGTACATAAGCACAAAGCTCATAATATTGTTCCCAATAATTTGCGCTAATGACAAAAGTAATTATTGCTTGTTGGTTTGGCCTTGCATTTTAGTAAAAAGCTAATATGGAATTTGGATCGTCAATTTACTACCCTGATATCTCCCACGGATAGGAAGAGCCATTAAGCTACAGTCTTTATTGAGGATTACCTGAGGTGGCAGTGCAAAGATTTTCTCTTTGAATTTACTACACCTTTTACTTGGAATTATGAACAGGTTCCTGGGATAACTGATCGGGGTCTGGTACCAAGACGAATAAATAAGGTTGCTATTCTCGGTGGAGGATTGATGGGCTCTGGAATAGCAACAGCTTTGATTCTTAGTAATTATCCAGTGATCCTGAAAGAAGTGAATGATAAGTTCCTACAGGCTGGTATAGGTCGAGTCAGAGGTGAGGCCAGAGTTTTTGTGTTTTAGATTTAGATTACATATTTTGCATTGGTTCTTCTAACTCATTCATTTATTTATATGCTTTCCGAAATTCTAATTAATTTTTCTTTTATTCAGCCAATTTGCAAAGCCGCGTCAAGAAAGGGAAAATGACTCAAGAGAAGTTTGAAAAAACCCTCTCTCTTCTCAAGGGTGTCCTTGACTATGAAAGCTTTAGAGATGTAGACATGGTCATAGAGGTAGTGCAGAATTATGTTAATCCAATTTGTCATTTTTTGGTTTCTACTTTGATGAAAATCTTGAGAGTTTCTTTTTCTTGATGTTTCAATCAGGCTGTTATTGAAAATATCTCGTTAAAGCAACAAATTTTTGCTGATCTTGAAAAGTATTGCCCTCCGCACTGCATACTTGCAAGTAACACTTCCACAATTGACTTGAACTTGATTGGGGAGAAGACAAAGTCCCATGATCGGATTATTGGGGCCCATTTCTTCAGGTAATATCTGGTGTGACATCATGATAGTTTTTTCTTGTATTGTCCTTAATTAAACCATTGGTTTTTGCTTGTGGTGCAGTCCAGCTCATGTCATGCCACTTTTGGAAATTGTGCGTACAGAGAAGACATCTCCACAAGCAATTGTTGATTTACTGGATGTTGGGAAAAAGATAAAGAAAACCCCGGTTGTAGTTGGAAACTGCACTGGATTTGCCGTTAACAGGATGTTCTTCCCTTACACACAGGCTGCCATTTTGCTTGTCGAACGTGGTGTAGATCTCTATCAGATTGATAGGGCAGTCACCAAATTTGGAATGCCGATGGGTCCATTCAGGTACATGAATGTTAATATATTGTTTCGATAATGTTATGGTGACCAAATTTGGATGCTAAATTTTGGAGACCATTTGATATGTCACCACCATTGCATTGGTTTAATGGACCCCACCTTTAATGTCTTATACCACACATCAAATGATATCTAAAATTTGGTATGCATATTTGGTCACCATAGCATTGTTGATGTTGTTTTATGGTATCTTGATCTCATAGTTACTTCTTAATATAGTCTAATATGTTGCATTGAACTGGCTTTGTTATTTTGCTTTTATGTTATTTTGCTTTTATATGCAGATTGTGTGATCTGGTTGGCTTTGGTGTTGCAATCGCAACTGGTATGCAGTTTGTTGAAAATTTTCCAGAGAGAACCTACAAATCAATGCTAATCATGCTCCTGCAGGAAGAGAAGAGAGCAGGTAATATGTCCTGTTACTTTGTTTTTCAGGTTGCTTTTTAAATCATGAAACAATATCTTAAAACTCCTACGTCACTTGCTTCAGGTGAAAGTTCTCGCAAAGGGTTCTATATTTACAATGACAAACGCAAGGCACGCCCAGATCCTGAAATAAAGAAATTTATTCAGAAGGCAAGGGAGATTTCTGGTGTGAATGTAGACCCTAAGGTGTGTGTGTGTGTCTCTCTCTCTGGTTTATTACTAGTTGAATACTTTGGGTTGGGATTGGTGTTTCACCTGCATTGCCTAGGGGTGGGCTTGGGGCTGTGCAGTGGATCTTATACTGTAGATGGTGGACAATACAAATTTACAACACATTAATATGTTGATTATTGAACAACAAGAAGTGTTAAATTTACTCTGTGATTTTAAGAGTTTTTGCTTACGAGATTATGTCTCTATATTTTGTGAGATCTTTCTCTGATTTTGGTGGGCTTGAACTTTGATACAGCTGATGAAGTTATCTGACAAAGACATTGTGGAGATGATATTCTTCCCTGTGGTGAATGAGGCCTGCCGAGTCTTTGCTGAAGGTATTGCAGTCAAAGCAGCAGACATTGACATTGCTGCTGTCATGGGCATGGGGTTCCCACCTTACAGGTTTGTGGTTTCATCTGATTGAAGTGCATTTCCTACAAACCTCAAATAACTGTTGTTAGCGGTTTTCTTTGATCAGGGGAGGGATCATGTTCTGGGCAGACTCTCTTGGATCAAAATACGTTTGTTCGAGATTGGAAGAATGGTCAAACATGTATGGAGGATTCTTCAAGCCTTGTGCGTTCTTGACTGAAAGAGCTGCCAAGGGGGCTCCTCTGGTAAGATTTTTGAAGTTATTGTGTATCTAATAATTAGACCAATGAACCAATTGTCAATAGGTGATGCATCTTTAGTATCTGTTACCAAGATCATTCATGACCATGGTTGGATCCACTATTTATTTGGTGTTCCACTAGGAACTGCTGCTATAGTTATCCTCATGAGTAAGGAACTAAATTTCATTTCATTTCTATCGAAACAACTGAAATATGTCCATTTCCTAGGAAACCAAAATGAAAAATAAGTGAAATACTGAAATTCCAATGTTTACACCAATATTACAAGAAATTACAAGAAACATTGGAATTACAAGAAATGACAAATTAATGTGTTGGAAACATTGTGTCCTGTATTTTTTGACTTGTAAGCGTCTCCATGTCGTATTGCATGCCTACGTCCGTGCTTCTGGACTAAGGTTTGGTTCAATGAAATGAAGTGGAATGGAATGATCATTCCATCAAAAATCTCATTTCTATGTTTGGTTTGATTAAAAAGATGATGAAAAATATATTGTAAATAGAATCATCATTTATCATTGTAAGAGAATGATCATTGAATAGAAGAGCCAAAAGAATGACTATTTCATTCCATCTCATTTTAGTGAACTAAATAGAACATTAGTTTACTGGTTTGTTATTCTGCCGAGTTACTGATTGCTTTTTTTTTGCTGATATTCTTTCACTAACAAAATTTGGACCTGTTTGTTGCAGAGTGCTCCTGTGAAGCAAGCAAAATCTCGCCTATAAAACAATTTTCTGGTTGCATCGTCGCCTAATTTAGTTGTTCTTGTCTCTCTCTTGCTTGCTTTTCTTTCGCTTTATTGATGCTGGAGAAATAATGTATGAGATGTATTTGGAACGGGAACATGATTGACACTTGAGAACTTAAAAGCAATAATATTTCTCTTGACCTTGAATCAATCTAATCTGTATTGGTATTCTTAGAAGTCAAATGGCTTCGTGTGTTTTATTGAACTGATTTTTTATTTAAGAAAAAGAAAAAACAAGAAAACAAAAAGTAGTTTTTAAAAACGTAACTATACAGGGTGAGGTTTTTTAGATTACTCAGTTGGACTTGGTTTGCATACAACTCTATTATACTAAACTAATAATAGATCTTAATTAAGGGTGTGGAGTGGATATATTGATCTGTCTAAATTGACTTAATTGATCCGATTCATTATATTTTAGACAGATACGTGATGACGATCGGATAATTACGGATTGATTTTTTTTCAATCCGTCTAGTTTTAGACGAATGGTGGATTTAAGGTTCTTTTGGTCGTAATTGAACCGTCAAACTGTAAGCATCCTAGTAATTTGTAAGATAGGTTTTTAATTTGTTTAGATATTTTGTTTGTGTTTTCAATTGAAAAATAGTTTAAATATGTTATTGAATATATTCTGTTGAAAAAGAGTTTTTAATTTGAATATATTTTTTGAATTAAAAAAATAAATGTATTATTTATCTATATTTTTTGATTTTTAAATCTAATTTTAAAAATAATAAATAAAAAAGATGATATATGTTGGTTGATTTTTGTTTTCAAAAGCAGATATAAATGTAACAATACATAGTCATACAATCTCTACTGCTATTCTGTTAATGGTTTTGGTGGTTTGAATTGTTTTTATATTTTAAAAACCACAAATTATAATACTTCACGTGGATGAGGCATACTGTGATTATAATATGTGAATAAAGTACGCAATAATATTCTAAAGTTTCAAACTTTCTTTCTTTGATGATGCATGCAGTGATTGTAATACTTTTTTAAGTCATTGACTGTAATATATTTTTTTGTTGAAAAAGTGCACAAATTGAATTATATTGAAAATTTATAAAATTTTAAATCGTCAAACCGATTCGCATCCGTCCGCCAATTTTTTCAATCCACATCCGTCGGATTGGCAGACGAATGCAGATTAATTTTCTCCAATTCGACAATCTGACGGACGGATAGCGAATTAAAGGTTTCATGACCGCAACCAACCTGCACCCATCTTAACTAGTGATCGGCTTTGTTAAAGTAGTTAGTATAAGATGAATTTTAAAAATAAATAAAATACATTTAAATACATTTAAAATTTTATAATTTTTTAAAATTAAATTTAATCAACTTATTAGTCAACTTAAGTGGATTTGTTTGGGTCCTAGTTCTTAGGGTAATGTGAAAAGGGCGCAAGAAGTTATTGAATAAATAGAAATTTCAACAAACTTAAATCATTGTGGGGTTATCTTCTTTAATAGAACAAATTATTAAGAGCTCGTTTGACATAAAAAAGGTCAAAGTTTTTTTTGTTAAAATATTCACAAAAAGATAAAATAAATTTTTTAGTCTAATAAAATAAAATATCACATTTAACTCATAATTATTTTATTTTTTTTTCACAAAAATTAAAAAAAATATTCTAAACGAGACTTTTTAATTCTAAATTTAAATAGTCAAAATTAGCATAATCATAATTAATTGTGGCTGCACATCAACCAACCACCGTTTGCGTGTGTTACACACACAACATGCTAGTTACGAATGAGGAAGTAAATGTAAATTAGTGTCACCAAGACACAATTTCTATTGGAATATATATTTTACTTACATTCCATTAATTTATAAATATTTTTAAATTTTTTCTACTTATGTGATATTTTTGAAAATATTAATTGACTATTTCAATATATATACATATAACATTAATATTAGATGAGTATAAAAAATATCATTATTTACGAAGTGTTCTCAATTATTAAAGTTGCAAAAAAAATTATGAGCAAGATAATATTGACCCATATTTGTTAGGATTTTGAGAAATAATGAATCGAACCTCATGGGTAATGCATACATGATATGTTGTGACAACCATAAATTTTTTTTTTTTTTTTGGTTCATCGGAAAAGGAAAAGACAAAGAATGAAAGAAAAAAAAGGAGATAAAACAAAGAAACAAGGGCAATTGGAGATCTCGACTCAGTGCCTGAGGTAACTTGCCCAACCATGTCCGCTACCACTTGACCTCTAATTTCTTCAGGTGCCTCCTCCATAACCACTAGAGGTTCAGCTTGATTAGCTCCCATCTTTGCAAGACCATCGGTACTTTTGTTGCCTTTGCGCAAAACATGCTGAATGGTGCAACTACATCTTTGCATGAGGATCTTAGAATCCTCCACCAGGCTTCTTAATGAAGAAGATACCACATATCCTTCTTTTAGCAACTCAATGGCAGATGATGAATCAGTTTCGATAGTGAGGCCTTTGAACCCCTTCTCAAATGCTATAGTTAAGCCTCGGTAAATTGCTCTTAGCTTTGCCTCCAAGATTGTACATACATCAAGCTTCTCTTAGTAACCAACGAGCCAAATACCTTTCTCATCGTGGATGAGACCACCAAAGCCACCTTCCCTTGGGTCCCCTTTTGTGCTACCATCGGTATTCAATTAATAACCATATCATAATTAGTAGGATGAATAACAAACGGTCTAAACGCTTCTTTGATATTAGAAGCATATTTACGCAAAAACAAAATACTTTGATACCACGGAAGTTCAACATTTTCAAAAACTTTTTTGTTGTGATCTTTTCAAATTTGCCAAAGAGTAGAAGCAAAAAGAGTTGGACCTAATTTAGAAGAATGTTTGTTCTCCAGATTGATTCCAACCAATTTGACAAGAGGGAATGTGACGATCCCTAGACAGTCACTTCAAATAACCCAGGTTCCTTCAGATAACATCTACTTTAGGACAGCTCCTAAAAATATGGTCAATATCCTTCAATTGATTATCACATCTGCTACACTCAGCTGAGTTAGTAAGACCTCTATTAACTCTTAGGTTGTTTGAGAGTAGCTTGCCATGCAACGCAAATCACAGAAAACCCTTAATTTTTTTAGGAAACTTCAACTTGTTAGATAATGTCTCAATGGGACCACATAATTAAATGTGGTGTTATCATTTATAAGAAGCCTACAATTTAAGTGATTCAATTTAGTTAATAGGCTTAAGGGTATATGTGTTATGGACCTAATGTGTAGATACTAGTTGTATAATTTCTATTTCTATGAGGGGCAGAAATAGAAATTAAAACATATTGGTTAAAGTTGGTTTAATGACTAATTAATTGGTTTAATGGCTAATTAATTAGTTTAATGGTTAATGGGTAACTGATGTCTGTTTAATATCCCATATGGTGGTTTCATGGGACTTTATAACTTTCAGTTATGAAAACCAATTACAACCTTTAAAAGGTTATGGTCCCTATTCCTTCTCAAGTGGTGAAAAAAGAACACTGCCATGTTTTCTAAATCCTCTCAAGGAGAAACATAAGGCACCAAAGGGGAAAGGATTAGAAGGCAATAACATAGTCAATAACAAAGAGTTTATTGATAATCACGCTTCCGTTTAATCATTCATCAATGGATTCAGGTATGTCATTTTGTCTTGATTTCTTGTTGATACACATGGTAATTGATCCGAAGTTTAAGGCTTATGTTCTGAAATTTATTTTAACAATTGGTATCAGAGCCTACATTATCATGTGTATTATCAGAATTGATATGCTTTATTCATTCTATTTAGTTTCCTGAAATCAGATTCTGAATTTTCTTATGGATGTAAATTCTGTTTTTTCCTATTTTGTTCTGTGAAAATGGCAATCTGTTTTCTGGAATTGTAAAATGATTCGGTGGTCAGTTTGTTTTTTGGACCCGTCAATTCTATTTATATATGTATGTATATAATTGGGATTGCTGCAGATTATATAATATTTCGGGGGAACAAATTAAGAAATCTTTAAATTTACTGTAATTTATACAACGTCTACAGCAATTTCATTTCCTAACGTTCTAAATATAAGTCAATTCAAACAAGATGTCACAAAAGTGATCTCTCTTGTCTAGATTGTTTTATATGGAATGTTTTGATGTTCATGTCTGTGTATCTCATGCGGGTATTTATCGGTCCAAAGACATGATTAATACTTGGCAGAATTACACACACATTTTGTGGTGATAAACATGTGCCAATTGTAAAGGAAACCTAATGTGAATAATAAATCCATCCAAAGATAGATTTGTTATTTGACATAACTTATTGTCAATGTTTGATCATTACAACAAGAATACCACTTACAGTTAATATCACTACCCAAAGGTTTGGTATTAATGTTGTGCTAGGTATCTTGAGATGTTGTCATTAAATTAATTTATTTAGAGATTATCTGTTTGGTAACTTAATGTGAGCATAATTGTTTATTCCTTTTATTTTCTTTTGGATTCAGCTTTAATGTCGACTACTTCAATCTCTGCTAACATGAACAATGTTCCAATGTTAAATGGAACAAACTTTAAGGACTGGAAAGAGAACATATTGATTGTTCTCGGCTGCATGGACATAGACTTGGCATTAAGGATGCCAAAACCGAATGCTCTCACTGCACAAAGTACTCCTGAGGAAATTGTGTACTTTGAAAAGTGGGATCGTTCTAACAGGCTAAGTCTTATGATCATGAAGCGTGGGATTCCAGAAGTCTTTCGGGGTGCAATAACAGAGGATGTTACCGTTGCCGATGAATTTTTTTCAGAAATTCAAAAGCGTTTTGCTAAAAACGATAAGGCTGAAACAAGCACGCTTTTAGCAAGCTTGATTTCAATAAAGTATAACGGCAAGGGTAATGTTCGCGAGTACATCATGGAAATGTCTCATCTTGCTTCAAAACTTAAGGCACTAAAGCTCGACCTATCTGATGATTTGCTCGTGCATTTAGTTCTCATCTCTCTTCCTGCACAATTTAACCAATTTAAGGTCAGTTATAACTGCCAGAAGGAGAAATGGACTCTCAATGAGCTCATTTCATTTTGTGTGCAAGAGGAAGAGAGATTGAAGCAAGAAAGGACTGACAGTGCTCATCTGGCAAGCACCTCCAAGCATACGGGCAAAAGAAAGCATAAGGGAAAGGAAGTTGCTATTCCTCAAGGTCCGGAACCAAAGAAACAGAAAGTGCAGGATGGTTGTTTCTTTTGTGGCAAGCCCGGACACAGAAAGAAGGATTGTGCCAAATACGTCGCCTGGCGTGTAAAGAAAGGTACATTTCATGTTTTGGTCTGTTCTGAAATAAATTTAGCTTCAGTACCAAGAAACACTTGGTGGGTAGATTCTGGTGCTACTACTCACATATGTGTTTCTATGCAGGGTTGCCTGAACTACCGAAAGCCAACTGATGCTGAAAGATACATCTTTGTGGGTGATGGCAAGTCAATAGAAGTGCAGGCAATAGCGCACTTTAGATTATTACTGAAAACTGGTTATTATTTGGATTTATTAGACACTTTTGTTGTACCGTCCTTTAGACGGAATTTAATTTCTGTTTCTGTATTGGACAAATTGGGATATTATTGTTCTTTTGGAAATATGAAGTTTAGTATGTCTATTAATTCCAATGTTGTTGGTACTGGTTTACTTAATGTGTTTGATAATCTATATTTGCTTGAAACTATTGCATCTTATAATGCAACCTTGCACGTGGAATCACGAGGTACAAAGCGTAAATTAACTAAGGAAAATTCAGCCTCATTATGGCACAAACGCCTAGGTCACATCTCTAAATCTAGAGTTGAGCGCCTTGTGTCTGATGGAATTTTGGACTCTCTTGATTTTTCAGATTTTGATGTCTGTGTAGAGTGTATCAAGGGAAAACAGACCAAAATAAAGAATTATGGTGCCCATAGGACTACAGATGTCTTAGAATTAATTCATACGGACATTTGTGGCCCATTCCCTATGGCGTCTTGGAATGGTCAACAATATTTTATCACATTCATAGACGACTATTCCAGATATGGGTATCTATTTCTTATCCATGAGAAATCACAGTCTTTGGACGTATTCAAAAAATTTAAGGCCGAAGTTGAGTTACAACTCAACAAACGGATTAAAAGTGTCAGGTCTGACCGTGGTGGTGAATACTATGGCAGATATGATGGATCAGGTGAACAACGTCCAGGACCGTTTGCAAAATACCTGGAGGAATGTGAAATCGTCCCACAATGCACCATGCCAGGATCACCTAGCATGAATGGTGTATCTGAGAGACGAAACCGGACTCTTAAGGATATGGTAAGAAGTATGATCAGTCATTCTACTTTACCAGAGTCCCTCTGGGGTGAGGCTTTAAAGACAGCAACTTATATCTTAAATCGGGTGCCAACTAAAGCAGTTGTAAAAACACCTTATGAGCTTTGGGTTGGGCGAAAGCCTAGTCTAAACCATTTGCATGTGTGGGGGTGTCCTGCTGAGGCGAGGCCTTATAAATCTCATGAACGAAAATTGGACTCTAAAACCATTAGCAGCTACTTTATTGGCTATGCCGAACGATCACGGGGTTACAAGTTTTATGATCCCACAAATAGGTCAATATTTGAGACGGGAATTGCAACATTTTTTGAGGATGTTGAGTTTGGGGGGAGAAATCCAGTTAGAGACATTGTCTTTGAGGAGGAAGCAGGAGTAATCCCACTTACTACTACTACTTTTGACCAATCACAGGTTCCTATACCTGTCATTGCTCGAGAAGTAATTTCGGATCCTCAACCAGACAATGTTGTTCAAGATAATATAGTTCAAACCCCCATTCAAGATGAGGTAATTATTCCTGAGGAACAAACTCTACAACCTCAACCTCAAGAATCTGTGCCATTAAGGCGATCCACAAGAGAAAGGAGATTTGCACTTTCAGATGATTATATTGTATATCTCCAGGAACATGAGGTAGAAAATGGAATGTCGAAAGATGATCC
Source organism: Camellia granthamiana (assembly GCA_036172215.1). Classification (NCBI taxonomy): domain Eukaryota; kingdom Viridiplantae; phylum Streptophyta; class Magnoliopsida; order Ericales; family Theaceae; genus Camellia; species Camellia granthamiana. The sequence goes on along the minus strand of CM069910.1, from coordinate 6,197,119 downwards.
AATCAACTTTCGTCAAGCCATGGAAAGTTCCAACTCTCATAAGTGGATAGAAGCCATGAATGAAGAATATAAGTCTATGCAAGACAATAAAGTTTGGGAACTTGTCTCATTACCAGTTGGTGCGAAGCCCGTAGGTTGTAAATGGATATTTAAAACCAAAAGGGATTCAAATGGTAATGTGGAGAGGTATAAGGCACGTCTTGTAGCCAAAGGCTTTACTCAAAAAGAAGGAATTGACTTTAAAGAAACTTTCTCTCCAGTTTCTTCGAAAGATTCTTTTAGGACAATTATGGCGCTTGTTGCATATTTTGATCTTGAGTTGCATCAGATGGATGTCAAAACAGCTTTTCTTAATGGTGACATTAAAGAAACAATTTATATGGTGCAGCCAGAAAACTTTGTGTCAGGAGACCCAAAGAATATGGTTTGCAAATTGACTAAATCCATCTATGGACTCAAACAAGCTTCTCGTCAGTGGTACTTCAAATTTCATCAAGTTATCACTTCGTATGGTTTTGAAACTAATGTTGTTGATGAATGTGTGTATCACAAGTTCAGTGGGAGTAAACACATATTTTTGGTTTTATATGTTGACGACATATTGCTTGCCACAAACGATATAAACTTATTGCATGACACCAAGAGATTTCTATCTAAGAATTTTGAAATGAAAGATCTTGGTGATGCTTCTTTTGTATTAGGAATCGAAATACATCGAGATCGTTCTCGGGGTATTCTGGGATTATCACAAAGGAGCTATATCGAAAAAGTACTCAATAGATTTGGCATGCAAAATTGTAAACCAAGTGAAACCCCGGTTGCTAAGGGAGACAAGTTTAGTCTCAGCCAATGCCCGAAGACCAGTCTTGAAATTCAAGAAATGCAGAAGATTCCTTATGCCTCGGCTGTAGGGAGTCTAATGTATGCTCAAGTATGTACGCGTCCGGATATTGCGTTCATAGTTGGCATGTTAGGCAGATATTTAAGTAATCCTGGCATGGATCATTGGAAAGCAGTCAAGCGTGTTATGCGATATTTACAGAGAACAAAGGAATATATGCTCACATATAGGAGATCGGATAAGTTAGAGGTCATTGGATATTCCGACTCCGATTTTGCTGAATGCCAAGACAGTAGGAAATCCACATCAGGCTATATTTATCTGTTAGCTGGGGGAGCAATTTCTTGAAGGTCTGCAAAGCAGACGCTCATAGCTTCATCCACCATGGCCGCAGAATTTGTAGCATGTTATGAGGCATCAAACCAAGGGATATGGCTGCGGAATTTTGTCACTGGGTTGCGTATTTTGGAAGGCACTGAAAGACCACTTAAGTTATATTGTGACAATAAGTCTGCAGTTTTATATTCCAATAACAATAGGAGCTCGACAAAATCAAAGCATATTGATATCAAGTTCCTAGTTGTAAAAGAAAGAGTGCAGAGTGGACAGATTTCCATAGAGCACATTGGGACAAACTCCATGATAGCGGATCCACTTACGAAGGGACTACCACCCAAGGTCTTTCATGAGCACACTGCTCAGATGGGTGTTGTTCTATTTGAGAACATTCTGGTTTAGTGGGAGTTTGTATTTATGTTACTGCTTTATGTCAGCCTTAAGTTTTATCTATGTAATTAGATTAATTTCTGCAGAAATAAAGTATTCAGTTTATTACGCTCTGTTACGTAATGTGAAGTATTGATCTCAATAAAGTTAAGTAGGACCAGTTGGAAATAGGCATGTATGGATCACATCACATGTAATTTCCATGCTACGCATCCATGATTGATCTATGTCATTTAGCTGTATTAGTATACGTGACCATTGGTGGGTCGAGTTACGATTGATGTAACGAAGACCGCTTTGATCCTATATTAGTATAGTTAATGGACAAGATTGTTTGGATACCCTCAAGTTATGATAACAAATTTCTGAGCTCACTAAAGTTAAGCACATTTTTCAGGGTACATATGTGGTCCAGTGGGAGATTGTTAGATAATGTCTCAATGGGACCACATAATTAAATGTGGTGTTATCATTTATAAGAAGCCTACAATTTAAGTGATTCAATTTAGTTAATAGGCTTAAGGGTATATGTGTTATGGACCTAATGTGTAGATACTAGTTGTATAATTTCTATTTCTATGAGGGGCAGAAATAGAAATTAAAACATATTGGTTAAAGTTGGTTTAATGACTAATTAATTGGTTTAATGGCTAATTAATTAGTTTAATGGTTAATGGGTAACTGATGTCTGTTTAATATCCCATATGGTGGTTTCATGGGACTTTATAACTTTCAGTTATGAAAACCAATTACAACCTTTAAAAGGTTATGGTCCCTATTCCTTCCCAAGTGGTGAAAAAAGAACACTGCCATGTTTTCTAAATCCTCTCAAGGAGAAACATAAGGCACCAAAGGGGAAAGGATTAGAAGGCAATAACATAGTCAATAACAAAGAGTTTATTGATAATCACGCTTCCGTTTAATCATTCATCAATGGATTCAGGTATGTCATTTTGTCTTGATTTCTTGTTGATACACATGGTAATTGATCCGAAGTTTAAGGCTTATGTTCTGAAATTTATTTTAACACAACTTCCACAACCAAAGCTAGTTATCAGTTTCTTTCTCTTGATTGGCAACAATTTCATACACTGAAATCGTGAAAAAACCAAAACAACAAGAACCATGAAAATGAAAGATATAAGGTAAGTAACATATCTAGGTAAAGGTTACTTTGAGAGCAAATTCAACAGCCTCCTAGAAAGTTTTGAATTCAATTTATTAATATCCCAATCACCTCATAATTTTTCGAGCACAACAATCATGTCCTTTTCTATAAATTTGCAGCTTCCTTGCGGATCACCTGATCACATGATCACATCAATAGTTTCTATTTTTTATTTTTGGGTGGTATCCAATGAATATATATACATATCAATAAAAATAAATAAATGTATATATATATATATTCTTGAGTGGTGAAATTATTATATAAAATATGTTTTCACACATTTAAAACATCACTCAATTTATCTATAATAATTTGGACTGTTACATGTCAATTGTTAATTTGTTTAATAATCCATCAAGTCTCGGATCTTTATTATTTGTGTTGAAACAATTTTCTTTGTAAAATAAATAACTTGAAACAAATCAAACAAATAAAAATAAATTACTTAACGAAATGAATAAGTACAAAAATAGATCAAGTGTAGTGTGTGACACTCTATTCTTAAGACAGATTCGGCCCACTTCGGTGCTTACGGATAAATGGCGTCTATCTCTCAAGATACAATAATTTACACAGATTGTAGTAGTACTCCAAACAATCGGTATAGAGAATTAGAATCTGTGTTTTATACTCTCAGAATTTTCTCTAAAACTAATATGAAGAATATATGTATGCAAGAGAGCAAAATGGAAAGAAACAAGAAAACGTCGGATCTTCAACCTGCTAGAAATGCCTTGGTATTTATAGGGCTGAACATGTATGATTTTCAAACCGAACATATATGAATTCAAACAGAATAGGTGCAAAACAGTTTTAGATCTGTTGGAAATTGCTGGGTAGTTTTAAATTGGAAACTGCTAGGCAGTTTTAAATCTGTCTGAAACTACTGGGCAGTTTTCAAATTGTTGGAAAATGGGCTGAAAAATTAAATTAATCTGTTTAAACTGTTGGAAAATGGACTGAAAAAGGGCACTGTTTGGACCAAAAAATTAAATTAATTTTGTTTAGACGGATGGTGGAGCGCATGTGTGGTGGTTTGAGTCAAGACTCATTTTGTCTATAACTCCTTCCTTCTACAAACTTGGGGTGCCCTTTGGGGCCTAACCCAAATATTCTCACCTAGAACTTATATACACACATAAGTTCTCTTAAAATTTCAATGTGGGACAACCATTCCAAATGAACCCACATATTACTTATTTAAGTGTCCATTTCATGAATCCGAAAACGACGTCAACTTCTCATTCACTCATAAATGGTTTTGACGAATCATTTTCACTGTGTGATTTACTATGCGACAAGGAACACATCACCTCTTTGGACCCACCCCAAAAAACGTGTGAGCCCCAGGCAAATTTGGGCTTAAAATTGGCCCAAAATAAGCCTATAAAAATCATAATTCCAACAACTTGAGTGTGGATAAATTTAAAAATAATATTTTAAGGATCTTTGACATTGCTCAATTGAAAATAAAAGTGGACATTTCTCTAATATTGCATTTAAGATTTGAAAAGTATGAATAAGATTTTCATGCAAAATTTTAAATTATAAACACATATATATAAGAAATTGATTTTGGGTCCTAGCCAAATGTCTCAAAAATTTGCATGTGAAATTAAAGAACGGACGGAATTATTTGTCCAAAAAAAATAAATTTAGTAAAGTAGTTTTTAGCAAGTGGCGTGAAAAAAAGAAAGGAAAAAAAGTTTTTTGATTTTAGCAAAGAGTGTGAGAAATATAATTCATGCCTTGGCCACTGGGTGAGACAGTAGGGCCCTTGAAGCCATCCATTTAAATGATTAGTCCAAGTCATGGTTAGGGCGATCACTGAACAAAGTAATTTGTGAATAGTTTTGAGTTTGATTTAGTGAAAGTTTATTTAAATTCGGTTCGTCATATTTTTTTTTTGCATTTAAATTTAAGTTTGAGTTCGTTAAATTTTTAATAAATAAACCCAAACATTCTAAAGTTCGACTCGTTAGCTTACTCGTTTAAATATATATGAAAAGTAAGATAAATATATTATTTATATATTTAAAAAATATAAATATAAATAATAGTTAATTTAGATAGTACATTTTTTTTTTTTGGGTACATCGGAAAGGGAAACCAAACAAACCGACAAAACAAACAAAAACACAAAGAAAACTAAGAGTCTCCAGAACGAAGTCTGAGATAACTCTGACCAACCATATCCGTAACTAATTGACTTCGGATTTCTTCAGGAGGATCATCCATCACAACCAGCACTTCATTTTGATTTGCCCCCATCTTAGCAAGACCATCAGCACTCATATTGCCCTCCCTCTTGACATGTTGAATCAAAAAGCCACATCTTCGAATGAGAAACTTGGAATCCTCCACTAAACTTCTCAGGAGAGAAAAAACCTCAACAATTCCCTTAAGCATATCAATAGCATATTGGGAATCGGTCTCGATGCTAAGATCCTTATAGCCTTTCTCGAAGGCTATCGTCAAACCCCTGTATAGAGCCCAAATCTCCGTTTCAATGCTGGTACAATTTGTGAGCTTTCCGAAATAACCACAAAGCCACATGCCTCTCTCGTCACGGATGAGACCCCCAAAGCCACCATCACCTGGATCTCCTTTCGAGCTGCCATCAATGTTCATCTTTAATTTGCCTGGAGGAGGAAGAGACCAACTAATTAGCTCTTTATCCAAAATGTTAACAATAGACATATTAAAAGCATCTTTAATATCAGTAGCATATCTATGTATAAGGTGAAGACTATGCTGCCAAGGCAAATCAATATTTTCAAAAATCTGAAGATTTCTATTTTTCCAAATCTGCCATAAAGAGGTAACAAAAAGTGTGGGATCAATAAAAGGATGAGATTTAGACTTTAAAGAAGATTCCACCCAAATTTTAAAAGATAAATTCCTGCAATTAAACAGCCAAGAAACACAATTCAAACCCGTCCAGATAGATGTAGCTTTGGGACAGTTTCTGAAGATATGGTTTAAGTCTTCAACCTGCACACCACAACTATTACACATAGCAGAATTTGATAGTCCTCTTGTAACTCTTAGGCTGTTCGTTAGCAACTTCTCATGAAGTGCCAACCAAACAAAGCCTTTGAGTTTTTTGGGGATTTTCAATTTCCATAACCATAGCCAATTCCCAGAATCCACTCCCGAATCAGTCACCAATTCATAGGCTGCAGTAGTACTGAACTCACCACACCTCGAGCCCTTCCAATGTGGCATATCCGGGTAAGTTACAAACCTAGGAAGCTGAATCTTCAAAACAAGATCTCAAGCTTCCCTAGGTAACTTAACAGATATAACACCCATATCCCAACTACCCTCCTCATCCATGAGAGTATTCACCTTCTCCAAGCTAATGAGGTGAGAGTTAGGAAATAAGGAGGCCAAATTACACTCCCCACACCACCAATCAAACCAAATGGAGACTATATTACCATTGCCAATACACCATTTGCTACCCTTAACAAGGATATCCCGAGTTTTAAGATTGCCTCTCCATGTGAGAGAAGCCTTACGCTTACTAGAATAGCTGAGAAGAGAATCCCCAAGAAGGTACTTATCTTTAAGAACTCTAGCCCATAAACAAGACTCCCCGGAAAGGAGTTTCCAGCCCAGTTTAGAGAGTAAAGCAAGGTTACTATCCTTGGCCTTCTGAATGCCAAGACCACCCAATTTCTTACTATTACACACCGTGGCCCAATTCACTAAATGAATCTTTTTGGAGGTGCCCACATCACCCCATAAAAAATTCCTGTTCAGACGATCTATGTCCTTACACACATTCACAGGTAAGTCCATAGTTTGCATCATATATGCCGGGAGGGTAGAGGTAACCGAATTAATGAGGGTGGCCCTCCTTGCAATAGATAACATATTAGCTTTCCACCCAGTCAATCTGTTATGAAGTTTCTCAAAAATGGCAGTAAAGTGAGCCCTGCTTACTCTGTTATGGAGCAGTGGGATACCAAGGTACTTACCCAAATCATGAGTGAGAGGTATACCACAATTGCTACTAAAACTCCTGGCCTTAGAAATAGGCACATTAGGAGAAATGAACAACTTAGACTTAGCAAAATTAATATGCAAACCCGAACAATTACTGAATTAATTTAAAACATCCATAATGGTATCACAATTCCTAGAATCTGCCTTGGCAAAGAGGAGAAGATCATCAGCAAAAAATAAATGAGAAATAGCAGGGCCCCTAGCAGAAGCCTTGGTACCCTTCCATTCCCCACTGCCAACTTTCAAAGTAATCAAATTAGACAATCTTTCCATACATAGAACAAACAGATAAGGGGATAATGGATCTCCTTGACGGAGACCCTTCTTAAGATGAAATTCACGGACCGTGTCCCCATTCCATAACACAGATGAATTAACCTTAGTAACACAATTCATAATAAGCTCGATCCAATGGGGATTTAGATTAAAATCAACTAATGTATCATGAAGAAAAGACCAAGAGACATTATCATAAGCTTTTTCAAGATCAATTTTGAAAATCATGTCACCTTGTTTACCTTTCCTGAATCTAAGAGTGTGGATAATCTCTTAGGCTATAATAATATTATCATTGGTAGTCTTCCCTGGGATAAAGCTACTCTGATTAGGGCTAATCACATTTACAAGGAGGTGTCTAAGTCTACTCACCAAGGTTTTAGAAAGGGTTTTATAAAGGACATTGCACAAACTGATGGGCCTAATCTGTTTAATGGATTCGGGATTCTCTATTTTTGGGATGAGAGTGATAAGAGTTTTATTAATATCTGGGGGGATATCTCTCGAGTTAAAACAAGATTTAACAAAATTACAAACAGAAGAACCCACAATGTCCCAATAAGAATGATAGAAAAGAGATTGTATGCCATCGCAACCGGGGGCCTTAAAGGCTTTAATAGATTTCATGGCTGACCAAATTTCCAAGTTGGTAACAGGTCTTCCCAACTCTGCATTATCATCCATAGTGAATTTAGAGAGCAGTTCATGCTCCCATCTAATACCAGTGACCTCAGGTAAGGCAGTGAACAACTCCTCAAAATAATTGCCCACATGAGTTTTCAAATCAGTAGGTTCAGAAATCCAGTTGCCACTAAAGTCTTTCAAAGTGATAACCCGAGAATGCCTTCTCTTAGCCAAAGTAGCAATATGAAAAAACCTAGTATTTCTTTCACCCAAAGAGATCCAGTTAGACCGAGATTTTTGAAACCAAAAAATTTCCTCTTGGTACAGAATATTATTGTAATCTTTAATCAATTCTTTTTTCTAAAACAAACAAGTTATGAGAGAATTTTTGGGATTGGGCCTTTTGAATGCCTTCAATTCTGCCCAGAAGCCAACGTTTGTTTCGAAAAATATTACCAAAAACATTTTTATTCCAATGAGAAGCTTTAGCAGTAACAGAGGTAATAGCTTCAAGGATTGAGTTGTTGGTTTCATCCCAAGAATCTTTAACCAAATTTTGAAATCAGGGTTCACAAACCAGGCAGCTTCCATTCTAAAAGGACGCAGAACAGGATTAGAATGTTGCATACCTTTAGTGTAGATAATCATTGGAGCATGATCGGAGTAAGTTCTTGGAAGATTTCGCACTGCCCCTTCTTGAAATTGCAATCTCCATTCCATAGTACAAACAGCTCGGTCAAGTCTTTCAAGAGTATTAGCCATACCCTGTCTCCCGTTGGACCAAGTCAGACGGGGACCTGAACACCCTAAGTCCATGAGCTTACATCTATTTAGCCTGGCCTGGAATTTACGGGTTCTCGCTTGATCCTGGTTAGTAGAGAAGCTGCGTTTTTCATTCAGGTTCGCGAAGTCATTGAAGTCACCCACCACAAGCCAAGGTTCCGAAATATTATCAGCCATGGACTCCAGATTATTCCAAAGAGCATCTCGGGATCTCGGGTTGGGGCTAGCGTAAACGGCCGAGAGTATCCAATCTTGAAAGTTATCTCGTTTGATCTTAGTGTGAATCACCTGCGGGTTAGCATCTAAGGCCATAACAGTAGCTTTGAAAGGGTCCCACAGCACCCAAATACCACCACACTTACCCACTGGGTCAACATGCGTAGAGGCTGTGAATCCTAGCTTGTTGAAAAAGAGCCCCATAGAACTTAGATGGACTTTAGTTTCCATGAGAACCACAATAGATGGTTTATGGTTTGAGATAATCTCACGCAAATTGCGTTTAAACACCTTGTTCCCAGCACCTCTACAGTTCCATACAAGTAACTTCATGGATGATGATTTTGGAAAGTTAGGTAAAGGGCAAAAATCAGGAGTCCCCAAAATTTTCCTTACCCGAATGCGATCGCTCACCATGGCCCTTGTTGAGCCGATCTTGAGGCTGTGAGATTGGGAACCGTAACTCTTCATGTTCAGCTCTATCATGACTCGGGCTTCCTCTATCCACCACTCTGATGCGATTAGGTGAATAGCTTCTATCTCGGGATCTATTACTATGTACATCTGATTGCAGGTGATCCTATGGTGAAGCACTTCTGGAATCTCCATTTACTAAAGGTTGAATTGAGTGAGGAGGGGGTGTGGGTTACTCCACGGAGTGGGGAGGGGATGAAGTAGAGATAATGGATGCAGTGTTTGCAAGAGAAGGGGGACGCTCCTTCTGAATATCAACACAACTCTGCTGGTTTGGGGACTCACCTGCCTTGTATACATCGACTGTAGACCGGTCTATCCTCATCTCTTGGGTTCCACAATACTCTCTCTGAATAGGTGTAGAGGTAGCGTCCTCTGAGTTATTTACAGAAGGTTGTAAGCATCCAAATGGGTTTGATGTGATTAGACTAGGGGAATCAGAGGTTGAACAGGGAACATCACGTGAGCTGCTATCAGTAAAGGTCTTCTTTTGGCCACTGGTTTTAAAAGATGTTTTATGGTTCGGGTTATGAAAATTCTTATAGGGTTGGGCTGAGGTTGATGGGTTTCTCCAATGGGCTTTATGAGAATGTGGGTTTGTGGTTCTATTTGACCCTGCGTTAATGGCCTTGAAAACGGGTCCACTCTTGTTGCCTTGGTGAATAATCCTCTTCCCCTTTCGATCAACAAGCATCCATGGCCCATAACTACTGTTGCCTGTGTCAACAAGCCCATATGGAACAGAATTAGACTGAGATGTGCCATTATGGCCTATAACCTCTTCTCTAACGGTCGGAACCTCATTGGCAGCAACTCCGGTGGAGGCTCCATCTGCAACCATGGCCGGTTTCTCACTACACCATTCCCGCCGATGGCCTACCCTGCCACAATTAAAACAAAATGTATGTAAATGTTCGTATTCAATCGAGTAGTTATACTTACCAATAGCAAAACATGAGAGCAGAGGCTTCTTGAGGTCCATCTCAATACACACACGCGCATATTTACCCCTAGTCGAAGTAGCTGTATTCAGGTCGATTTTCAGAGGTTTACCCAAGGCCTTGGCAATATGAAAAATTACTTTTTCGTTGTAGTACTCTATCGGCAATTGGGGAAATCTAACCCACCGGGCTGTTTTGACCTCCTCAGCCGCCGCCGGTTTAAAATCGTGTTGCCATTTACGAACTGTGAGATAGTGGTCAAGAACAATCCAAGGGCCCCCTGTATAAACATACGCACAGTCCTCTTTCATTTGGAATTTAATGAGGAAAAAACCCGAGTCAAGATCAATGGCTTCAAAGTCACCTTGGAGGTCCCAAAGTTTACGAATCTTTGTCATTAGGAGTCTATATCCCACCCTCTTCCCCAATAACTTGATAATTAAGCAATCCTTCCATGGCCTTCTAATTTTAGCCAACAATTTCTTAGGTAATGAGATCCTGGGAATGCCCTGCACTTCTGTTACCGATGACTCCGCTTCTTCGATCTCGTCACCATCATCTTCGAACTCATCATCTGTGGAAAGATCATCCAGATTATCATCAAAGGGTCTCTCATTCGAACTTCGAGCAGTGAGAGCATCCTTGAAGGATTTGGGTATGGAATCTCGTACTACTTTTCCAGCCAGACTGGGTAACTCTGTTTGAACTTTAGCGAGTTCAACCTGGGTCTCCGCCGACCGGTTATCAAGCATGGTGTCATCGTCTTCGACGTTTGCACCCTTAATCTTCTTAGTGCTCCGGATTAGGTGATTGGTTTCCTCAGAGGATTTGCCTCCATTGTTACCGTTGGTCCTTTCTTTTCTTTCCTCCATGAAGTTAAATGAAATCTTGTGCTAATTAGATATTACATTTATATAATAGTGATAATAGATATTATTTTTTTGATAAAATATTAATTTTTTTAGTATGTTTATATATATTGTATATACAAATGTATAGTCAAAATTTTAATTATAACTTTAGTCTCATACGTAAATATGAATTTATAATTTTGTTTGCTTATTAAGGCTCGTGAATAGACTCGAGCTCAAGTCAAGCCTAAGCCAATTCAACTCGAGCTCGGTTCGTTAAATTTTTATTGAGTTCAAACTCAAATTCGTTAAAATCTTAATAAACAAGTCTAAATATACTAAAGCTCGTCTTGTCTCAGCTTGGCTTGTCTCGTTTGCAGCCTTAGTCATGGCCAAGCCCATTTGTCTAAAAGTAGTAACTTTAAATAATTTATGAGCAATAATGTAGGTAAGATTGCAAATGAATAGAATCATTCGTGAATAAATTTAAACTCAATTCGATAGCAATTCGTTCAAACTTGATTGGTTAAATATATTAACTTTTTTTATCTTATATTTTAATTAAAAAATTATTAAAATAATTTATTTCCAAGATGAAAGCAGTAATAATTTGGGACCGAGTCTTGAAAATTTGTGGGATCGAGTTTTCAGTTATGTCACATTGACTAACTTGGAATCTAATCTTAAGAACACTTTTCCCCACCCCTATACTTATGGGCACTTTGGGAAGATTGATAAAAAGTCAATTTTTTAGTTTTTTAATTTTTTTAGCTAAAAAAATCATTTTTTTTATCCGAAACAATCTAATTTTTTGTCAAGAAAGTCACAAAAAAAGTCAAAAATTTAAAAATTTAACTTTTTACCAACTTCTCAAAATATCACTTAGGGCGACTCTAGCTATATTGAACACCCTGCATTATATCTATATATATATATAAGAATTGTGTGAGTGAAATTCCGATCATACTGCCCTCCTTAGTGAATCAGCTGTAGAACACAGGCAGAATAGATGGCTCCCTGCAATCTGCACAGAAAGAAAAGGCTCCGGCGGTGGTTCTTCCACCCAGGGGAACTCCGACGATCAAGTCAGTCTCAATATCTCTCAAAGATAATACCAGTGCTTAATTTACTGCTCAAAACTACAAATTGCGTACCTTAGACCCGCCGGGGGTGCCCTTCTTTTATAGTCTTTCTCTGTCCTAGTCCCACTAGAAGTCTCACTTCTGTGGACTCTCATTCGGTACCTACTCTGGACTCTACAAGAGATAAGGATAGACTCCCTAAGAATACTATCCTTATCCATCTTGAAGTCTTTCTTCATTCTAGGACTCTTGCCCCTTATCTGTTTATCCCGGATTCCGATATCTTCGGAGATAACCTCGGCAACTCCGAGATTACCTCGGCGTAACTACCACGACACGTGGCACCTCGGCTGATACTTCGGTATCACCTCGGCCACGTGTTGGTACTCAGAAAATACATCCCCACAACTGCCCCCTAGGTTCTATTACCTCGGCATTCTGAGGTGATGGAACCTATATTGAACTTCTTTCTCGTACATCGGCTTAAGAACTTATAGCCGAGATCATCTATTCCAGGCCGAAATGTCTTCTTTTCAAGAACAAGAATTCACTCGAACTCCCCCAAGTGCATGAGCTGTCATGCATCATTTTTCAACCGTTCTACTGACGCGTTTTTCCTTTATTGGTCCGTGCTGGCGACGCGCCTGTTGGCCGTCTTGTCTCTGCTTGCGCCGCCTGACGCATGCGTTAACCCAGGCGCAATAATTGCTTTTGATTTGCCGCCGTTTCATGTTTTGGACAAAAAAGTTTGCCTCTCTCTTTCTTTTTACTTTCGCGTTTGAATATTTTACATTTTCTCTCTCTAAAGCTTTCTCTTCTTCGAATCTGCCATTGCCCTAAGCTCTGAGCTCTGCAACCATCTCCATCTACCATTTCTGCGAAGCTTTCGCCACTGTTGCCCCCGTCGTCTGATCTCGGTGAAGCTCATTCCGGCCTCACATTTTCTGGTAAGCAACTGGCTTCTCTTCCCCAGTTCTTGATTGTTTCTGGAATTTCTTGTTGTTGCTATTCTGTTTTAGCATTCGATTCATGAATTTTCTTCCTGAATGATTCTTATTTCATGCTTCTGTATATGTCTCTTGCATTGTTTCTTGGTCTTCCACCCTTTGTGTTTCCTGAATCTGAAATTCCGTTTCTGTTTTCTGTTTTTTTTGTATTTTCTCCAGATTCGTGCTTTCGTTCTTTGCCTTCGTAGTTCTTAGGTTTGGGATTTGTTTATAGAACCTTTAATTCTTAGGGAAAACTGCAACAATCTTTTGCCAGTATTCACCTAGGTTTAAGCCGAGGTACCAGTAACCCTTCAAGATCACACCGTTTCTGTAGCCAAGTGCCTTTGCTCCAAAAGCCATGGGTATGTGGAGACACAGAGTAAATTCCCCAACCAAACTCGAATTCTTTAGGCAAGAGTTCTCTATCCCTGCCGATGTTCACCTTAGGCTAGCTGGGGATGACGATTCCATTATGCCTACTGACAATACAATGCCCTTTCCCGTTATAGCGTTTATTGAGTGTGGACTTCGGCTCCCACTTAATCCCCTTTTTCGTGAAGTTCTCCACTACTACACTTTGAACCCTATGCAACTCACCATCAACTCCTACAGGATACTTAACGGTATAATAGCCTTAGCTCAACAGGAGAATGTTAGAATTACTCTCGCCGACATCCAATTCTGTTACACTATGTGCGCTCTCAATCTGAAAGAAAAGGGCTTTGTATATTACCTTAAGCCGAGGTCCACCGAGTTTAAAATTGTAGCCGACCTTCCTGACTCCAACAAAGGTGCTGGGGATGACTACCTTATTGCATCTGGTAACTGGGAATTTGGCCCAGATGAGGAAGTCCATCTCTACCCTCTTCCCCAAACAGTTAAAGAGGGCAAGGGTAAGAGCCCAGCGTCAATTACTTAGCTGTTGTTTGTTTCTCTCCAAGTATACAAGAGTTTTTATTTGTTTCTGATGTTGTGTTTCTTTTTGCAGACGTTCGCAAGCCGCCCAAAAATTTTCGCCAGTCTTACTTCCTCGGCAAAGACTTAAAGAAGCTTCTGGATCTTCCTATCCAAAAGCGAAAAGCTCCAGTCTTACTGAATTTCATCCCAACACACAGATCAACTCTTCCCGACGTTCCAAGAAAGAAGAAAAAGAGCTCCTCTTCTCTTACTGTAGTAACTCAAACCGCATCCATATCTCGGACTGATCAAGGTTCAACTTCTGATCCAGCCAATCATCCTTCGACCGCGGCACCATACTTGGTACCGATTTCTGAAAGAAAGCGTCGGCGACGACTTGTAAAAACTGCCGAAATGGTTCGCCCGAAGCCAGTTGTGCAGGACCTTCTGGCCGACCTCCCAACCGACGTGGACGCTGCACCAACCCAAACGGTGCCCCCACCAAAACCAAAAAAGATCAAGAAGGCCCAACCAAAGTCCAAGGCTACTGACGCCGAGGTTGAGGATGCCTTACCCATTTCCCAGCTAGCCGAGAACAAAAAGACTTCCTCTGCTCCTGCCAAAAGACCTGCCGAAGCCCAGCCGTCAGGATCCACTCAGTTGAAAAGGCCGAGGTCATCGTCTGCGACGACCTCGGGGTCCAGAGTTCCTAAGGTTCCCTGGGAGCCGAAAATTACCCTTGAAAACAGGCCCGTTTACGCCCATGAGAGCGCCGCCGATGTCACTATCGGCGTAGCGCTCAGTACTGCAGTTCTCCTTGAAGGCGACCTTGAGCGTAATGCCAAGATGAGTGAATATGAGAACTACGCCTTTATGCTGCAACACTCTATCCTAGTAAGTCTTTGAATTTGATAATTTTTCTCACTGCCACTTTCTTCATACTATATAAAGTCTTGTAATATTTTGTGATAACCTTTGCCTTGTATTCTTTCAGGCCATGCAACATGCCCACTCCTTCTCCTTGCAGGCATTTGAAACGAAGGAGAGACTATCCGAGATGGAGAAGGAGTGTGCTGCCCTTCAAAAACAGAACAAGAATCTTAAAAATAAAATGAAGATTCTGGAAGATCAAGCCGAGGCTGCGACGCAGGCTTAGCAAGAGGCTGATGAGAAGGCCGAGGCCGCCGAAGCCATTAAAACAGTTGCCGAGGCAGAAAAGAAAGAGGCTCAGGCGAAGGCTGCCCAGGCCGAGAAAGAACTGCACGAGGCGCTGGCCACCAAGGACGCCGAAATCAAGGCGGCCGACGACAAGGCGTATGCCCAAGGCATGGCCGATGTTGCAGAAGATTACAAGTTACAAGTTAAGGAGGCATGCAACAGGGGATTTTCCCTAGGTTGGAACTCCTTGGCCAAAAAGCTTGATCTTCCTGCTAACTCACCCTGGCGCAAGGCTGAAGCCATTCCTTTGCCGTTTCCTCCTCCAAGTCAGACTGAGGAGGAAGCTGAATCTGAATCCCAGGCTGAGGATGATGATGAAGACAACAATGATGATGAAGCCTTGGTGAGGAAATCCAAGGATGCCACTAAGACCAAGTCACCTCCTCAGGGTGATCAAGTCCTGGACTTAACCCAAGAGGAGGACGAGGAGGTTGAGATGGTGCCCAAGGAGGCGGACTCAGTTCACTTATCATCTGACCTTCTTTTGGCTGAGAGAAATGTTGAAACAACTCTTGCCGAGATTGATACCGAGATAGCGGCAGACAAGGAGAGCGAGGTTGCGGTTCAAAAAGATGCCGAGGTCGTGCTCCCAGAGACTACCGATGTCCAGATCCAGAATGTTCCTGAAGCTGATGAATCATAGCTTTTTTTCTTTATCTTTTGTACTTTGTTTCTTTTCTTTGCTCTTGTTAATGTTCCTTGAACAATGTAAGCTTCTTCTTTATGGCCGATGTGTCTTTCTTTGTGGCTTTAGAACAATTTACTTCTGCTAGGCCATTGTGCCTCCTTTATATACAACTGTTTCTCTTTGAATGCTGTAGTCTTTAATTTCTCTTCTTTGCTTCTGTTTGATTCTATACTTAGAATATTTTGCATGATTTATATAAGTCTTCCTTCGCTTAATCTCCTCGGGGTTACATACCTCGGGCATGTTTTCCTGAAGATTTACCTCGGCTAGGACTTCACCTGTGAACTTTTCATAGACTTCAACAAGTATAAAGCGTATAAACTTAATTCAACTTCATCTTGTAAATTGCTACAAATTTCAACAAGTGAAGGTAAACAATTATATCGGCTTAACTTTAACTTGTAAATTGCTACAAATTTCAACAAGTAAAGATAAGGAATTATCGGCTTAACTTTAACTTGTAAATTGCTACAAATTTCAACAAGTAAAGATAAGGAATTATCGGCTTAACTTTAACTTGTAAATTGCTACAAATTTAACAAGTAAAGATAAGGAATTTTTCTCGGCTTAACTTTAGTTAAACTTTATCTCAGATTTAACTACTGTTAAACATCTCGGCTTAACTTCGGTTAGGCATTACTGTCTTCTATCTGCCCCCAATGTGAACCTAAGTTCCACTTGGGTTCTCATTATTCAAAAGACAACGTTATGCATAATTTAATAAGTTCTGGAAAATGCTGGAAAGATTTCATTGATCATATCGGCGAAAAGTCAAACAACATCTAATGATAAAAAAACTTTAAATTACAAGTGTTCCAAGGTCTAGGCAATGCTTTGCCTTCACTATCTTCGAGCCGATATGCCCCATTGCCTAACACCGAGGTGATTCTGTAGGGTCCTTCCCAGTTTGGGCCAAGCTTGCCCTCTCTGGGATCCTTCTTATTGCCGACGACTTTCCTCAAGACTAGGTCGTTGACCTGAAAATCCCTTGGATTGACCTTCCTGTTGTAAGCTTTGGCAAGCTGTTGCTGGTATGCTGCAAGCTGGATTGCAGCTTTCTCTCTTCTTTCTTCTAGTAGATCCAGATCTCGGGCTAAGAGCACATCGTTAGTCCCGTTCTCAACTCCCTGGGTTCTGATCCCTGGGATGCCGATCTCCAATGGAATGACTGCTTCTGTGCCATAGGCCATGGCAAAGGGGGACTCTCCTGTTGATCTTCTCGGCATTGTGCGATATGCCCAGAGCACATTGGGCAATTCTTCTACCCACTTTCCTTTTGCTGCCTGTAGCCTCTTCTTTATTCCGTCCAGAATTACTTTGTTGGATGCTTCGGCTTGCCCATTACTTTGGGGAAAGCTTAGTGTTGAAAAGTAATTCTTTATCTTGAACTTTGCACAAAAATTCTTGATAAGTTTGCTGTCAAACTGTGTTCCGTTGTCGGCAACGATAGCTCTTGGAATCCCAAATCTGGTGATGATGTTTTTCCAGATGAAGTTCTTCACATCCACATCTCGGATTTTGGCAAGAGGTTCTGCTTCTATCCACTTTGTGAAGTAGTCTGTTGCCACTAGTAGGTACTTCCGCTGCCCAGTCGCTTGGGGCAATTGTCCAACGAGATCCATGCCCCATTGGGCAAATGGCCAAGGGCTGGAAACCGGGTTCAGGTCGGCAGCTGGCTGATGTATCAACGGTGCAAACCTCTGGCATTGTTCGCACTTCTTCACATAGGCCTCTGCATCTTTTTGCATGTAGGGCCACCAATACCCCTGGGTAATGGCCCTATGAGCTAACGATCTGCCCCCTGCGTGGCTTCCACAAACTCCTTCATGAATTTCGTATAAAAAATCCTCGACCTGAAGAGGGTGTACACACCTTAAAAGAGGTCCAGTGAAGGATCTTCTGTAGAGATGTCCTTCTGCTGTCAGACTGAATCTTGCCGACTTCAATCTGACCTTGTGTGCTTCCTTTCGATCTTCTGGCAGCTTTCCCTCTTTTAGGAATGCAATAATTGCATCCATCCAGCTTGGTCCCATGTCCACACATAATGCCTCTTGCATCGTGTTTGGTGGCTCTATGCTCGGGCCTTCTAGGTAATCGATCATTATTGTCCTTGTCTTTCTGGTTTGCATTGAACTTGCTAAATTGGCCAACGCATCGGCGTGGCTGTTATCATCTCGGCTAACCTGAAGAAGTCGGCAGTCTTGGAACATGTCTGCCAGCCTGATGACTTCTTTTGCGTATGCCGACATCCTTTCATCTCGGGCAGCAAACTCTTCTGTAGTTTGATTCACTATAAGTTGTGAGTCACAAAAAACTATTACCTCATCTGCCTCTGCTGCTACTGCCAGCTTCAGTCCAGCAATCAATGCTTCATATTCCGCCTCATTGTTCGAGGCTTTGAACCCCAGTCGAATAGACTGCTCCAATATCTCCCCATCGGGGGAAATTAACACTACTCCTGCCCCTGCTCCCTGCCGGTTTGAGCTCCCATCAACAAAAAGTTGAAAGGAGTTACCGATGTAAATGCTGCAGGGTCTGAGTTTTTCCTTCCTTGGTTCTTTAGCCTTAGGCTGGGCTTCTCCTTCCTTGTTTGGACATCGTTCATCTCGGCTCAACGGAGCCCGATGTTCGATGTATTCTGGCGAGAATTCGGCCACGAAATCGGCCAAGACTTGGCCCTTAATTGCTGTTCTCGGCCTGAACTCCAGGTCATATTGGCCCAAAACTATGGCCCATCTTGCTATTCTTCCAGTTAAGTCTCCTTGTTGCAACAAGGACTTCAGTGGGTGCTCTGTTAGAACCACTATCTTGTGAGCCTGAAAGTAATGGTTTAGCTTCTTTGAGGCCATTACCAAGGCCAGCATCAATTTCTCCAATGGTAGATACCTTGTTTCTGCATCGGCCAAGGTTTTACTTACATAGTAAACAGCTTTCTGCTCTCCATTCTCTTCTCGGATTATCACAGCACTTACTGCGTGCTCAGAAACTGCTAAGTATAGGAACAGCTCCTCCCCAGGTTGAGGTGTTGAGAGGACTGGAGCCGTGGTAAGATATTTCTTCAGGTCGGCCAGAGCGGCTTCACATTCCTCTGTCCATAGAAAATCCGCGGCCTTTTTTACCAGGTTGAAAAAAGGTTTACATTTGTCCGAACTTCGGCTTATGAACCTGTTTAGGGCTGCGGCCCTTCCAGTAAGCATTTGAACCTGCTTTGCTGACGTCGGACTCTGTAATTCCAGAATGGCCTTGATCTGGTCTGGGCTGGCTTCAATGCCCCTTCTAGTCACTAGGTATTCCAAGAACTTACCGGATCCGACTCCAAATGCGCATTTCGATGCGTTTAGTCGGAGCCGATATGTTTTGAGTATGTCAAAGACCTCTTCTAGGTCAGCAAGATGATCTTTTGGTTCCTTGGTCTTCACGACCATGTCATCAATATAGACTTCTACTGTTCGGTCAATCAAGTGTTTGAACATCTTGGTTACCAGCCTTTGGTAAGTTGCTCCTGCGTTTTTCAACCCGAAAGGCATGACTCTGTAACAATACAGACCTTTGGGAGTGATAAACGCTGTCTTCTCTTCATCCGGGGGGTACATGGCTATCTGGTGATACCCCCTATATGCATCCAAGAAGATGTGGCGTCCACCAACTGGTCGATCTTTGGCAGAGGGAAGCTGTCTTTGGGACAAGCTTTGTTCAAGTTTGTAAAATCTACGCAGACCCTCCACTTGCCATTCTTCTTCTTTACTACCACGGTGTTTGACAACCATGTCAGATAATTGGCTTCTCTGATGGCCTTGGCCTCCAGAAGTCTGTCCACCTCCTCCTCCACTGCTTCGACGTGCATCAACGTCGGTCTTCTGGCTCGTTGTATTACAGGTTTGGCCGACCTGTCAACGTTGAGTCTGTGACATGTGACCTCGGGGTCAATGCCAGGCATTTCATAAGGTGTCCAGGCGAACACCTCAATATTCTTCCTCAGAAAGGCCTCCAACTCCCTTTCCTCTTCTTTGGCTAACCCTGTGCCGAGAAGAAAGAAACGTTCTTCATCGCCCTCTTGGACGAAGACCTTCTTCAATGCTTCTTCACTTTTCTCCGTCGGCTCCTTGCCGACATCATCTAGGACCTTCATGTCCTCTTTTTCAACTTCTGCCTTCTCTGGTTCCCGAATGCTGCAGGTTAACTTCATTGCTGCCATGGAGCAATTTTTCGCCTGCAACTGATCTCCTCTAACCTCAATCCCATGTTCTGTTGGGAACCATAGCAGTTGATGCAATGTTGAGGGAACTGCCCCCATTGCATGCAACCACGGCCTCCCTAAAATGATGTTGTAAGGCGAGGGCGTGTCAATCACAATGAATTCCATCTTGATCTTCTTCGTGCCAGCCTGTACTTCCAAGCTTGTTGCGCCTAATGGCCATGTCGGCATTCCATTGAAGCCGACCATCGGGCCGTTCGACTGATCCATGTCATCAGGGTGAAGGCCTAGCTCCTTATAACATCTGACATACATGATGTCGCAGGAGCTGCCTTGATCAATCAAGATGCGTTTTACCTGGCACTCCCCAACCTGGAAGGATACTACCAAGGCATCATTGTGCGGGTGCTGAACCATATCTAGGTCGGCTTCTGTGAAAGCTATCATCTGTCCTTGGCATTCTTCAGGCCAAGGTCTTTTTAGTCCGACCTGGTTGACGTGCTGCAGGTGTCTTACTCTCTGTGTCTCCCCCCGTATGTCGTTTTCATTCACCTTTGAGTGGATCACATTAACCACCCGAGGTCCGTCTGCCTGTGGTTGCTGTGCTGGCAGTGGCGGGGCTGCTGGTGCTTGAGGCAATCATGCCTGTTCCTCCCTCATTTTGGCCTCATCCACAAGGTCTCTCAGATGACCTTGCCTCACCAAATCTTCTAAGTGTGCCTTAAGGGCTCTGCAACCCTGAGTTGGGTGCCCCTCCTCATTGTGGTAGGCACAACGCCTACCAAGGTTTCTTCCCATAAATTCTCCTGGTGCCCTTACCGGCGCCCTAAAGTAGGGCTGATTCCGAATTTGATCAAGGACCTTGTGGAGCGGAATTCAGAACACCGTTGTCACTGCTTGCTTGGCCCTCAACTCAGTCTCCTATTTGTTGGGTCCGTTGTTACCTCGGCCTCGCTTCGGCGAGCCGT
>CM069910.1:5839286-6175965 GCA_036172215.1 Camellia granthamiana | reverse complement strand
CATACGTAAATATGAATTTATAATTTTTTTTTGTTCATTAAAAGGCTCGTAAATAAGTTCGAGCTCGAGCAATGTTGTAGGTAAGATTGCAAATGAATAGAGTTATTCGTGAATAAATTTAAACTCAATTCGATAGTAATTCGTTAAATATATTAATTTTTATTATTCTATATTTTAATTAAAAAATTATTAAAATAATTTATTTCCAAACGAGATGAATGCTGTAATAATTTGAGTCCGAGTCTTGAAAATTTGTGGGATCGAGTTTTGAGCGATGTCACATTGACTAACTTGGAATCTAATCTTGGGAACTCTTTTCCCACCCCTATACTTAGGCGACTCTAGCTGTATTGAGCACCCTGCATTATATCTATATATATTTATATATGGAGTTTTCTTAAGTGTGCAATTGCACATCATGTGTCACTTACACAAAAAGTGTAAGTGTAAGGTGTAAGTATAAGTATAAGGTGTAAGTGTAAGGTGTAAGGTGTAAGTGGGTTGCATATGGTGTGCAACCTCAAAAAAGGTGTAAGTGTAAGGTTTAAACTTTCACAAAAGGTGTAAGTGTAAGGTGTAAGGTGTAAGTGTAAGGTGTAAGGTTTAAGTTGTAAGTTGCACACCATAACCAAACCCTTTATATATATATAAGAATCACTTAAGTTAGTTGAAATTCGTTGTTTCTTTTTGATTTTTTTTATATTTTAAATAATTTATTAATAATAATCTATATATTGAATGAAAGTTTTTTTTATAATTACGTAAATATTTTTGGTCAATTATATAATATGTTTTTTTCATAATTATACAAATATTCTTAGTTAATTATGAAACATGTTTTTTTCGTAATTATACAAATATTTTTGGTCAATTATGAAACATAATTTTTTTATTTTTTAACAAATTACAAATACACCCATAAGGTTTGTTGAAAATATGAATTAGTCCTATAATACTAGAAATTACAACTATAATTTGTTATGAATTTTCATTTAACACAATACTCAGGAGGAAAAAAAAAAATCAATTTTCCTATGCAATAATAAATTATTAAAATTATTTATTGAAAAATATTTCTCATATCATTCAAAACTGTTAATTAACTTAATAATTTATTTATTAACAAAATGGTTAACTAAATTTTTTTTTTCATATCATTAAAAATTATTAAAAATGGTTAACTGTAATAATAGCCTGTGGTTCGTCTTTTCTTTCTGATTTTGTCCTTTCATTTTGAATAATTTATTAATGGTGGCTTATCTATTGAGTGAATTTTTTTTTCGTAATTACGCAAACATTCTTAATCAATTATGCAATAGATTTTTTCATAATTACGCGAACATTCTTGGTCAATCATGAAATAGGTTTTTTCGTAATTACGCAAACATTCTTGATCAATTGTGAAACATGGATATGTTATTTTTTAACAAATTACCAATACACCCATAAAGTTTGTTTTAAACATGAATTGGTCTTATAATATTAGAAATTACAATTATCATTTGTTATAAATTTTCATTTAACACAATACTTAGGGGGGGAAAAAAAAACCAATTCTCCTATGTAATAATAAATTATCAAAATTGTTTATTGAAAAATATTTCTCATATTATTAAAAACTATTCGTTGACTTAATGATTTATTTATTAACAAAATGGTTAATTGAAAAATATTTTTATACCATTAAAAATTGTTAATTTAATTAATGATTTACTTATTAATAAAATTGATCATTTGTTATGCAAGTATTATTTATGTATAAATAAAATTAGTTATTTGTATATATATATATATATTCTTCTGCTTATTTATTAGTTCAGTTAATTATCTTAATAGTTTTTTTAACATGGGAGAATTATTTTAGTATTTATTTTATATTTATCTGTTAAGAAAAGTTACGTACCATAATTTTTCTTTTTTTTATCTATTTGAAAGAAATGTTAAAGACTTATAAATTCATCCAAAATGATATAATAATAGAATTGGAGTCTACATCATCGGGTGTATAACTGTTGGCTTTTTGGCTTTCGAAGATTATTATTGTAATTGCGAGCGTGCCAGCAAGGATCAATCAGTCCTTACAGAAAATTAATTGCCAATCAATTATCAGACGATTGTGTTTTAGTTCTTTCAGCCTCAATGAAGAGGACTTTTACTGGTGGCTTGATTTAGGAGAATTAAGCAAAATAACAATTAAATGAAGAACAGTTGAAGTATTTTATCAAAATGGAAAACTTACAATGATCCAAACTCAGCCTCGTAGAGGTTTACAGCAACAATCTACTTGAAACTACTCCTATGAACGACGTGCAGTGCAGGAATTTAAAGTACAAGAAATGAAAGATTGGAAATGTAAAACTGGAAAAGAAAAGAAGTATAATAAGACTGGTTTTTCGGATCTGAGTCTGGGCTCTGTTTTCTGGGCCTTCTCTAGTATTTATACTTCTCGAGGATGACCATCGAACTGTATTTCCAACCGTCGAATTGCTCCTCCATGATCGCTTATCATGTTGTCTTATAATTAGCTCCACTGTGCCATCACTTGCAGTTAGGCTTTCCTTCTAAATTTGAATTTAAATGTGAGTAACCGTTGAAGCCACATCACCTTGCATCTCTTTGTTGATCCACTGCTACTCAGATCTCGTAATAACCAATACTAACTACCACGTATACGATCAGGATTGAAGACTTGAATAGTCTTCCTATATTACCCTTATTCTGCCACGCGTCGAATTATAATTAGCTTGTACAAAATATGTAGCCAACATTACCCCCCGCACTAATATACCCAATACTTGGTGATATTAGTGGATTAAGGTTTTTTTATCCACGTCTTAGAACGTGCATGGGCTTTGCATTCTTCTAGAAATGCAACTGTCATTCATCATCTGCATTAAACTCTCCTTCAATCTTTTGAACATCCCCACCACCTTAGTATTCGAACAGACTGATACATTTTTTATGGCCAAATCAATTTTCTCCTCCATTGATCGAGCACACGAAAAGTCATTTGATGATGCTGTTCCTCCTCGAAAGAACCTTCATGTATTAATTAGCCACATTTACCCACCTTTCTATATTCAGGTCATGGTTGCCTTTGCAAATTATCAACCTTTGGACTACGAACACATTGCCCTTAATCCTTTGATTCAGAAACTTACAAATATGGACATGGGAAGTTCTTCTTCTGACTCACCCTTGTACTACGAACAAACTGCTCTCAATCTTTTGATTCAGAAAGTTGCAAATATAGACATGGGAAGTTCTTCTTCACAACCCTCTGCATGGGATAAGGCTGCAGCTTCTTCTTCTTCTGGGGTTTCTGACTGGACAAGCTGGTCAAAACCTGAGGTCTGTGATTTAAGGGAGTAAATCAACCATCACTTTGTCGAGTTTACTGACCCATTAGAGTTCCCTTCCTATGCGCGAAGCTCGGTGGTCTATCCTTACGTGCCTATCGACCGTCGATGCAGTTTGGAGGAAAATCTACTTGTAGCATGGTACATATCCTCCATGCCTACAAATATAGTGCACACTGCCCGACGCTCCGCAAAAGCACAACGGTACAATCTGTCGTTCTTAGCCCAGAAGGCGAAGCTTTGCTTTTCTGACTGGCTCGATTATATTAATGCCCTTGTTCCTTCTGCCCTTACTCCTCCTCCTGAAGTGGAGGCTTCCATACCTTCTCCTCCGCCAACTCCTTGCTGGACAGAGAGACCGAGGCTTGCCCTCTTTGAGGATAAGGTCTTTCCTCCCTACAAGCCTCCACCTTCTCTTACTCCAGCTGAGCGAAAGCAAGCTCAACTTCTGCTTGCGGCCTTTTCTTACTTGCCTTTTAATGTCCTTGAGGACGACATCCCTCTCAAGAACCTTGATGGGCTTGTGACATTCTGACTCGGGGTCACGTCCTCAACCCTCTTGCCCAAGCAGAGCGTCACACGTTTTTGGACCAACTTCTATTGCTCCTCCACTGGCATCGGACCTTTGTGGCCACTACTTAATCTTTGGTCCAACTCTCTATATCCTAGAGTTCATGCCCAGTACGAAGCAGAGAACTTATTCTTGAAGCTTTAAGCTTCAAGAATAAAGATTCTGTGTATTGGGATGACTTGGATATAGACGAGTTGGAACAAAGATTGAGAGAAACAACATTCGAAATGAAGGCTGAAGAGCTCTTTTATGAAGTCAGAGCACATCAACTTATGCAGCTAATCCTAGAAGAAATAGATGATAGAATAAAGAAAGAACAAAAATTCATTGATCATAGTTGGACAAAATTTCATGATCTTGTTATTTATTTTATTCCCTACTTTTATGAGCTTGAATTTGTACCCAAAGAGGGTCATTCAATGTAATTGCTTTTGCTTTAATGCAACTACGACTTTTCTTTGTTCGGCATTGTTTCATCTTGTATCCATTGTCTTTAAAAGCAAATTTAGGGCTTCGAATTGGACAATCTTATCCTTTGAATCTGGACTCAATCGTTTTAAATGAAACACTAAAAAAAACCAACATGAACTTTTCCAATTTATGAAATAAAGTTGACAGTTTTGCTGATCTTATTTGGAATCAGTGCTTCGAATTTTAACAATCTTACCCCTTAAAGCTTGTTTTAATCATAACTAACATATGGCCATGGTTAGTATGATCAATCAATTTTAAATTGACCTTCTTTCCTTCGAACAACAGTTCATACTTTCAAAAATATGGAAGCTCCTTTTGAGGGCTGCACTGTTTTAGTTCGAAAAGACAATCTCTTTTTGTATATATATAAACCAACTAATGGTTTTGATGTTTCGAATACCAATTCCCATCCTTAAGGGGTCTCAAGTTTTGTTTCGAAGGACATCACTCTCATTTAAGAAACCTAAAACAGGTCTTCAATCCCTTTGAAGTAAACAAATACTTGAGCATTCTTACATCCTTAGGTATGGAATGTGTTTCGAAGTCGGATTCTCTATTTCGAAGCCGTTGTTATTTGACTTTTGGCGCCAAAATCTGATTTCGAAGCCGAATATTTTACTTCGAAGTTGGCATCAACATCTGGGATGTGTTTTTCCCTCCAAAAGTATCAATATTGAAGGAAACTCTTCGGATCTGTACTTTTAGTACTTAACGAATCACGCAATACATTTTCCAGACATAGAGGTTTTTAAAACCCTTGTTTTGAAATCACTCGCTCGTTTAACACACAAACCCTTTATCTCTACTGACTCTCTACCCCCTTTTCTAACTTCGTCCTTTGAGAAAGCTTTCAATCAATGGCTTCTTCTTCATTGAAAGTACCAGTTGTAGAGCGCGCGAGCCCGTCTGTAATCCTGAAAAGGATCATTGAGGCCGAATGTGAAAAGTACAAGGCCGGTGAGAAAAGCGCCATCAATGGATGCATCTTCATCCCTCGACGTCATGAGCAACAGGACTATGTGCTTGGGCCCATCTTCAAGGAGATTCTTACTGAGCTTCCAGCGTTATATCCACGTCTAGAAGACCACTGTCTCCTTTACGAAGGTGGTCTTGACTGGGGAACCTGGAGGATGAACCGTCCCCACCGATGCTGGCCCACGGTGAGACCGGAGTGGCAAGAATGGTATGATCGGGTTGTCCCTGCTAGGACTTTGGACCTTCAAGAGCTCTGCCTTGTCGATACCCTTCGACTATGCAGGTTTACCATCTCAGAAGACCCTTTCCTAATTCCTGCTACTATTTGCTTCTGGAATTCTGCTTTAATTTTTTCCAATTCAGATGTGGGATGATGGCCCCTTCTGTTCTTGATATTTGCCATCTATTAGGATTGTCTCCCATTGGTACCCCTATTAGACCAGATTATCCTGACTTACCAGTCCCCTTTTCCCTCTCCTCCCTTAACTCATCCTACAGTGACTTTGTCAAGGCTGAGAACAGAAGGGAGGGCCCTATAACTGATAGGGAATTTTTTTCTTTCATACTATATTGGCTTTGTAAATTCCTTTTTTGCACTTCTTCTCAAAGAATCATGCCTGAATTTGCGTCTCTCGCCAAAGCCCTTGTCCTACAGAAAAAGGTGGCCTTAGCCCCATATGTTCTAGGTCATGTATATAGAGCTTGTTCTCTTTTCTGTGAGAAACCCTTAGATGCCAATCAAGGAGGTCCATTTTGGATACTTCAGCTTTGGCTTTTTGCTTATTTTGCTAAGCTACAGTCTAAGTGCCTTAAATTTTTCGAGTCAAACCCTCCTACTCATGGCATGAGGCTAGCCAATGCTTCACTTTATCCTTCTACCTTTGCTTTTTACTTCTCTTTCTTCTACCAACTTCCAGCCTCCCTTCCTTCTTACAGCTTCGTCTCTTCGAACCCATTACTATTGGCCCATCTTGGTTGAAGAATTTTCTAAGTGATAGGCTCTGTGCTTCACCTCCTCATAAAGATATATGAGCTTCTATTCTGATCCCCAGAGAGCTATTTATTGGGACTATGAACCCCAGAGCCTACAAATGCATTACTAAGCCTTATTATCTTGCTCAATTTGCTAGACAATTTGGTTTCTCACAAGGGGTCCCAATACCTCTTTGCAGTAACACCAATCTGAGTCTTACTAGTAGGGATTTAAACGTTCGAAGGTCCAGACTCGAAGAGGCAACTTCTAAGTTTATATAGGACTTGATCGATTTTGAATATATCCCTTTCATTCCTCAAGGTAACCTGTTGAAGAGGTACCAAAACTAGTTAGTGACCAACATGGAAGTATACTTGGCCATTGCTCCTCAAGACTTATTAATGGTGCTGGATGTGCCCCAATCTAAGCCCAAAGGAGTTGGAGTTGCCACTTCTTCCACTGTTCTTACCACTTCAGTTCCTGTGCCTGCCACCACACAGTCTACTTCTGCTGCTTCCACTTCTCCTAGAGTTACTCGAGCTGCTTCTAAGAAAGGTATATACCCTTGTTTCTTCTCCTTTTTACCTTTTTTATAATGCTTCTTAGCCTCATCTTTAGTTCTTCTTTCGTGAAGGTAGTGCGGGTGCTTCACGGGGAGATTCTCCTCAGAAGACCCAAGCTTTACATCTCCTCAAGAGCAAACAGCAAAAAAAGAAAAGGAAACTCTTGCCTGATCCTGAAAAGAGAGCACCTAAAGTTCAATCAGCAGAAGAAGAAGAAGAAGAAGAAGATCAAGAACAAGAGACACTCTTACAAAGAAGAAAGAGAGCAACTGTCTCGTCTTCTGATTTGGCTCAAGATCCCACTCATGAGACAACTGCCAGAGTAGTAGTAGAGAAACTCACTTCTGAGGAATCTAAATCCCGGATTGAAGAGAGAGAAATTGAGAAGGAGCAGGCAATACCAATACAGAGAAAAAAGAGAAGGAAGATGACTGTTTCCCCTTTTGATTTAGTTGAAGACCCTATTCATGAGGCAGTAGAACAGGAACATTCTAAGGCCATAATTGTTTTTGAGAGAGCTGAGAAGAGACGACAGCAGCAATTCTTAAGAGATGAAGCTGCTGCTGCTAATGCAATCCAAAGAGAAACTGCAAGGAGGCAACATATTGCTGAGCACTATTCTCTTCGCAGCCCTCCCATTGTTGTTACCACTTCTGAAACAAGTAACTTCTTTCATGTCTCTATTCTTTTCCCTTGTCCATTTCTTGGTATTTGAGACTTGACATTACTTTGTACTTCTTCTTTTGCAGCAACAACTACTGGGCCTATTCTTCCAATAAGGACTCCCTCAGTTTCAGTTGAAGTGGAACAAACTCAAGATGTGGAGACCATTCACATAATTCTGCCACTTCCAGGCCCTATATTTCCTATACCCTTCCTCAGGCCAAGTATTCCTGCATCACTTTCTTTTGGCTTAACTCCATATCTTCCTTACTTGTCTTTTGATCTATCTCAATTTAATTCTCTTTCGAGCCTTGCTTTTCCTTCTCCTCCTAAGAAAGTTCCAGCTATTACCTTCTCTTCGATGGTAGCTGATTCCCCTATAAAGGGTGTTGGCAGCTCTCCAACTCGTAGTTTATTACCTTTGCCTAGTTCCAGCACTTCTTCCCTTGATTTATTGGTGGCTAGAACCATAGAGACTACTGAAGATGCTCCATCCATTTCTCCTATCCCTATGCAGTCCTTTGTGCCTTCCACCAAAGCCCTTTCTGCCCCCTTCATGTCCACAGATGAGGTAGACATTTTTGAAGCAAGATTAGCTAGTCTCTTCGACCTGCTTTCTACCTCTCTAATGGCTAGTGATGAGACTGAGCCATTAGTTTTGGCTGATTCCTTACTAGAAATTTTTGAGAGCTCTTCCTCCAGTAGTAAGCCTTCTTCACCTCTGATAGACTTGGACAACTGTCTAGAGCTATTGACATCCTTTTCGAGGATTCCCTTCGAGGCCTTAGAGAGACCTATAATAAGAAATGGCTTCCTTCAGTGCTGCAAGATTGTTGAGCAATCTGGCATGACTGTCTCAAGTCATTTATCTCAGGCAGCAGCCACTATTGACTTTTATATCAACATTTGCCATGCTGTCAAGGCTGCAAAGGAGAAATTGGTTGAAGATCAGAACTTTGTTTCCATAGTGCATACTGAGGTATCAGAACTAAAGGAACAACATTCTTCTGTCTCCCACTTTTGAATTCAATTACTGGAGAAGAAAGCTCAACTTGAGAAGGAGCTATCTACAGTGAACCAGGCCTTAATCCGAACTGACACCAAACTACAGATCACCAACCAAGGACTGGCTGACCGAAAGCAGGAAATGACCACAGCCATCCAGTTGTTCTCATCATTCAAGAATAGAACATCCATTGTAAAAGAACAACTGAGACATTGTAATGATTTCTGGGCCAATTTATGGCAGAATGTATTCAACTCTTTATAAAAAACAAATTCTTATTTATCATTTGAGTATTCTCGTGTTCTTGAACTTAGTGTTTATTTTATTCCTTGTGTTTCCCAAATGGTTGGAAAATCAGGCTTCAAATATCTGTCATTAATCTTTTTGGGATGTATGTATCCATTTAAATTTCTCAAATGGTATGCTCCAAAAGGCAGGACTCTGTGAATTTGATATGATCCTTCCCAATTAGGTGACCATTTGCCAAACTTATGGCTTTTAATCCCTATTGGGAGTATTGTCTTCCATACCAAATCACCTTCATCAAAGCCAATGTATTTGACTTTTTTATTATAGTTTTTGGCTGCTTTCTTCTTTTGAAAAAGAATGCTATTTAATGCTAGAATTCTAGTTTCATCTATGCTTTCTAATCCCAAGCACATACTCTGACGGTATTGCTTAAGATCTAACTGGTCTTGGCATCTTACCCTCAAGGACTTAACATTAATTTCCATAGGTAACATTGCATCATGCCCATATACTAAGGCATAAGGAGTGACTCCTGTGCTTGACCTTGGGGAAGTTCTATAAGCCCACAATACATCCAACAATAAGTTATGCCAATCCCTAGGATTGTCTTCCACAACCTTTTGTATTCCTTTTTTCAAGGATTTATTGGATGATTCAGCTTAACCATTGGCTTATGCATAATAGGGGGTGGAATTAACAAGGCTAATTCCAAACTCTGCCACAAAAGACTTCACCATTTTCCCATCGAATACCGTCCCATTATCAACAGTTATAGTCTGTGGGATACCAAATCTATGGATTAAATCCTTAATGAATCCAATGACCTCAATTTGGTCTACAGCTTTGTATGGCTTAGCTTTGACCCACTTAGTGAAGTAATCAGTGGCCACCAAAATGAAACAATGGTGCTTCGAAGAAGGTGGGTGTAGTTTCCCCATCATGTCCATGGCCCATCCTCTAAATGGCAAAAGCTTCACTACTGCATGCAAGTCAGTTATGGGCACATGCCTTATTGTGCCATGCTTTTGACAAGCCTGACAACCTCTTACATATTCTATGCAGTTTTTAAGGATAGTTGGCCAATAGTAGGAATGCCTTCGAAGCAACCATCTCATCTTCACACCAGATTGATGAGCACCACAGATGCCTTTATGAACCTCAGCCATAGCTGTCAATGCTTCTTTTGGGCCTAAACATTCCAGCAATAGACCATCCCCCCCCCCTTTTTTAGAGAGCATTGCCATATATCATGTATTGTATAGATTGTAATTTAATTTTTCTACTGGCTTTTGAAGATGGGCCAGCCAGATACTGCATTATTGGATGCCTCCAATCTTGTTCTTGTAAGTCATTATGATTGACTTCCAGGATCACATTCCTTTTATTTAAGGGTGGTATTAATTTCTAAAATGTTGTTTGGCTTATGTCCCTTTGAACATTATCCCTTCTCTTGAAATTCGAAACTTTCTGAGCCACATCATTAGCTCTATTATTCAAGAATCTTGGGACATGAGTTACATTTGCTATTTGAAATTGAGAAAGCAGATGTAATGCAACAACATAGTATGGCAACATGCTTATACTTTGACATTTGAAAATCCCTTTCATTTGGTTAACCACCAATTGAGAATCTCCAAATATGTCAACTGCATGACCCTGCAATCCAATAAGAATTTCCAGTCCCACTATTAAGGCTTCATATTCAGCTTGATTATTAGAACAAGTAATCTCATCCACCCTGAAACCATGTGTGGTTTCTACTCCTTGTAGTGATTTAATCACTATACCAATTCCAATTAGGCCATTGGCTTTTGATCCATCGAACCACATTTGCCATGGCTCAACACTAGCCATACCAAATTCTATTATTTCTTGGCTTTCTGTTTGAGATGGATGGTCTGTCAAAAAATTAGCTAAAACTTGTCCTTTTATTGCCTTTTGGGGAACATATTCTAAATGAAATTCTGATAAGGCTAGTATCCATTTGCCAATTCCTCCTCTCAACATAGATCTAGATAACATATACTTGACCAAATCTGTGGTTGCAATCACCAAGACAGTTGTAGGCAAAAGATAATATCTTAATTTTATTGCAGCAAAATACAATGCAAGGCACAGCTTTTCTACAGCTGAGTATTCACATTCACAAGAATTTAAAAACCTACTAAGGTAATAAACAGTTTACTCATTGCCTTCTTCATTGTCTTGGGCTAAGAAAGCTCCCAATGAATCCTCTGCTGCAGCTATGTATAACTTCAAGGGCTTCTCACCCTTTGGTGGTATCAGCACTAGAGGGTTGGCCAAGTAGGCTTTGATTCCTTCGAAAGCAATTTGATGCTCTGCTGTCCACACAAATTCTTCTTCATCTTTTAGCCTTAACAAGGAAGAAAAGACTTTAATTTTCCCTGTAGTGTTAGAAATGAATCTTCGAAGAAAATTAACCTGTCCAAGGAACTTTTGTAATTCTTTCTTACTTGATGGAGGTCTGGCTTCAATGATGGCTTTGGCTTTATTCTGGTCAATCTGTATTCCTTTCTTATCTACTACATAGCCCAAGAAGTTTCCAGATGATACACTAAAAGCACACTTAAGAGGATTGAGTTTCAACTTGAACTTTCTCATTCTTTCAAAAGCTGTTTTAAGTGAAACAGATGCTCCTCCATGGATTGAGATTTTACTACAATGTCATCAATATAACACTCTAAATATCCTCCAATGAGGTCATCAAAGATAGTGCTCATAGCCCTTTGATATGTAGCTCCAACGTTCTTCAGGCCAAATGGCATTTTAACCCATTCGAAGGTGCCAATATTCCCAAGACATCTGAATGCTGTCTTGTGAACATCTTCTTTTGCAATGCAGATTTGGTTATAACCAGAGTGCCCATCCATCATTGATAAAATTTGATGCCCTGCCGAACTGTCTACCAACAAATCCACTACAGGCATAGGATACTCATCTTTGGGAGTTGCTAGATTTAAGTTTCTGAAATCAATGCATACCCTCATTTTACTATTTTTCTTAACTACAGGCACAATATTGGATAGCCATTCAACATACCTGGCTATCCTAATAAAGCCTGCCTTGAGTAGTCTAAGAATTTTCTCCTTAACTTTCTGAATCACTTCCGGACTCATTCTTCTTGGTTTTTGCTTGTATGGCTTGAAGTTAAGCCTCATAGGGAGTCTATGTTCCACTAATGACTTATCCAATCCTGGTAGTTCATTGTAAGACCATGCAAAAAAATCTTTATATTTCTTCAGAACAACCAACAACTGGTCCATGTCCAAAGCTTTCAAACAAGCACTTATATAGATGGGCTGTTGTATAGAACCTTCTCCCAAATTTACTTCTTCTAAGGGTTCTTGTATTTGAGAACTTACTGAAGCTCCTTCTTTGATCCCTTCTGGCTTCGAAGCAATCTCCTTGCTTTGTTCTGCTCCCAAATTCTTTGATTCAATATCTTTACCCTCCTCCTCATAGACAAAGTCTGTCCATAAGGCTTCTTCTTCCTGTATCTCTTGGACTTTTGTTTCAATATCCAATACACCGTATTTATCAAGGGCCAAAACTCTAGCCTGTTGTTGCTTCTGCTTGCAGCCAATTATCATGGCTTCTTTCTCTTGCTCTTGCACTTTCTGGACTATTGATTTTACATCAAATATTGAAAACTTAATTAGAGCCAAAGACTTGGCTTCTTGTGCTTCATCTCTTTGCCTACAACCAGGCATCATTGTCATCCTTAACGACAACCTCTTCATCATCACTTTCCTGGACAAAGTGCTTCAAGTGTGTCACCTCCTCATCAGCGATCACTTCGGCTGAGCCATTAGGTTTCCTCAATATATTGAGTGGTGTCACTCCCTCAATATACAATTTGGCCTCTGCGAAGTCTGCACAGGCTATGAAGGGTTGAGGATCTGCATCAATTTCCTCTGTCTCTCCATTGCCCAAGGCCATCATTATTTTCTGATGCAAAGAGGAAGGCACACATTTGTTAGTGTGGATTCAATCTCTGCCAAGTAAAGCTTGTATTTAGCATTGCTGTCGATCACGAAGAATGCCGTCATGCAGTCCCTGGTTCCCACACTCAGGTTGATGGGCAGAATTCCCTGAGCTATCTGTTTGGCTCCAGCGAAACCAGCAATGGTTGTGCTGGTCGAGATTAACCTGGGATTCCTTTTCCCTAGTTTCTTCAAGGAAGATTTCGGTAGTAAGTTCACTGCTGCCCCATTATCCACCAAGACTCGGTTCAATTGTATCCCATCGAAGAAGGCCTTGATATACAAAGGCTTGACATGCTGTGTCATAAAGTTCGAGGGATACTCAAAAGGATATGAGAGGTTAATACTCACCTCTTCTTCACTCTCATATTTAGTTTCTATTGGGGTAGCCATTCCGGAATTATCTTGCACCATACTCACTTGTGAGTCTTCGCTAGAGACTGGAATTTGGTCAATTTCTTGCCCCTCTTGGTCCTCATCTCCAGCCTGGAATTCATGTGGTAGTATGTGTACCATATTCACTGATACTGAGCCAAATTGAATGGTCGGCTGTGCTTGTTTCTTCTCTTGGCCACCTTGTTCAGTCACTTCAGAAGCATCTTCCATGCTGCATTCTGGCACCTCATTACTAACAGACTCCTTCAAATGGTCTTTTCTGACTGGCTTTTCAACCAAAAATGTTTGTTCAGCCATGAAGACTTCGAACATTTCTTCCTCAACCATTCCTTTCTTTTGGCCTAGGCTAACTTCTTCTTCTGTCCCGCTATCACTCTCCATCAAAGCCTTCTCCAATCCTGCTAGACTGGACTTCTCTCCGGCTTTTAACTCAGAGTGAACTTTGGCCAATTGTTCTCTGCTACAACATATTTTATCTTGTAGAGTTGGTTTTGGAGTATGGTCTGACTTTGGATTCTTCTTTCCTTCTGTCTGGACCAATGAGGTGTTTTCTCCGCTTTCTTTCAGGTCTTTCTGGTACTGAGTGTACCTACGCTGAATCTTCCTTCTTTGTGATCTAGAAATTACGGGGACCATATCTGGTTCCTTTGTTTTCGGGTGTTTAAGCAATACCCAATTGTTTGGAGCCACAAAAGGAGGTTTGACCATCCTACCTTGGTTTCCAACAACATCTCTCTGGGTGGACACTTCCTAGGTTTGTTCTGCATCACAAACCAATCTGGAACTCCAGGTACCCACAAACTTACTGACTCAGCTGTTGAACTATTTCTTTCCTCCTTCGAGGCCATCTTCAAAGCTGGCTGCGAAGGCCACTGCTTGGCCCTGGCTTCATGTTTTGGGCCTAACTCAGACCTTTGATGAAGGTAGACACTTTTTGTCCTGCGTGATGTTGGTCTAGGGGGCCAATCTCTGGCTCTAATCCCACAAACTAATCCCCTCTCCGACCTCCTTTCAGAATGACTGCTCTCCATTCTGTAATAGTTAGGTGGCCTGGACTCATATAAAGGCCTCTTGCCTTTAGAATGCATTCTATGAGCTGTTGGCTCAACCATTAATGGCTGCTACCTAACACTAGTTGGGTATGGCCTTTTGTTATGAGCACTAGTTGGTTTAGGACGTCTCTGCACATCCCTGTAATATTGAATCTGCCAGAATGTTGTCCGAATTTTTAGACAATTTTATACTCAAAATTTCGAGATGATTTCTTCTACAAAGTTGTTGATAATGATGTCTAGTTCATCCAGGAATTTTGGCAACAATTTTTGAGCTTTCTACGAATTTATACAAATTTTTAACTAAATCTGAAACTGTGAGATAGATTTTACTATGCATTTGAAAATTTATTTAAAATTCTATACTAAGCGAAATCTGGTAATTTCTAACTAAAAGATGAAATTTGAGAAGTCTAGTTTCATGATAAATTTTTAGATTATGGATTTGATTTATAAAATTAAGCATGGAATTAATGTAAGGAAATGTGACAAACCTTTGTCATAAAGATTGCTGGAAATTTTACAGGATTATTTACATCTTATTTTTCTGAAATTCTTTCTGAAAAGTGACCTAAACATCCCTATTGAGTATTCTGTTCAATTGCACGAATTTTAAGATTGTGTAAATAATTTATTTAAAATTTTAATATCTAAGTTATTATGTTCATACCATGATTTAAATTAATTGTCTGTTAAATTTTGGACATTGAATTATTATTGTGTGACATGTATAATGTTTTATGTTGGGAGTTTTTTTTTTTTTTGTTGGTATAACATTATTGGTGATTGAGAATTGAATAATTTGTGTTTAATATATAAAGTTATTGATAGAGGATTAATACCAGGTATTCAGGGTGAGCCCTGATTTTTAATAATTTTTAAGTAAATTGTGTCGCGAAACCCTAAGATGGCACGGGGATTATTTGAACCCTTATCGGTATTTGGTTTTGGAATAAGGGTGGATGTACGGGTGGCACGCAGGGAAGTTACGTACCCCTGGCAGACCGTTCCCTTGGGGCAGACCACGGATGTCACAGCTTGGGTATATAACTCCGGGCGTGGGCATCTTTGGTAGTTCTTGAATATTTGACCAAGGGGGGGTTTCCAAATTAACCGTGGCCATGACTTAGTGGTTGGTAAGTTAAACCTCTTTGGCAAGATTTCAAAGGTCACCTAAGTTATTAAAATTATTTGAATTATTTTATTGGTTGTAATTTATGTTTACAATTATATTATTATCTCGTGTTTATAATCTCATTATTTTCTCTAAAAAAGAATGGTAGGTTGGTTATGTTTTCTTACTGTGTTGCAAAACTCATGGCATATATTTTATTGCCCTGGCGTTTCATGCCAGATTATGTCGAGGAAGGGATTGAGGTTGAAATTAGAGCTACTGCTAATATCGAACATTGGCTAACTTAGAGTCAAGATTTTATCAAAATAAAATCCTGTTATTTCTTGTATTAATAGTTAACTATGTTGTGACGTTGTGTGTGAACTTGTAGTTTTATTTTGTTGTTGAACCTTGACTATGTAAGAATTTAAAAGTTCCTAATTATTAGTTAAAATTTTATCTAGCAAGTTATTGTTATTTAAATCTTATGACGTCAAAAAAAATTTTTTGGGCGTCACAGTTTGGTATCAGAGCCTAGGTTTGAACCTTTGGGCCATGGGTAGTAATTTATTATTTTTACATTTAAGAAAACCTTACGTTAATTTGTAATTTTCAGTGACTTAACTAAGTTAGAACCTTTTAATTGTAAGATGCCAGGGTCATCAGACATTAACTCTAATGAGGAAAATTCGGTGGAAAACTATGACATAGAATCTGACCCAAGTGAAGAAATGGAGATACCTATAGAAGACTATGAATCTGAGCCTGAGCTTGACCCTGAACCTGATCCTGAACTTGAACCTGAACCTGAGTCTGAAGAAGTTGTACCAATATACAACCCCCTGGAGGTTATTGTGATTGAGTCAGACACTGAAGATGAGTCTATAGAAGGCAATACCGAGGAGAGCACTGGAGATGTATGAGCCACATTTGAGGGTTGGGATGTGCGAAACGAGTTGCAGATTGGCTCTTTTGTATATGTCAGACTTTATCCCCTAGGAGGTTGTGCTTGGAAAACTGAGAGTTGGGTGGGTACCTATATCGGACCTATCCAGATTCTAAGACAAGAAACTCCCTGGGTATATTAATTAGGCCCCTTCCCGGATGGTTTCACCGATAGGGTAGGCGACCTTTTTGACTTTTGGAGCCTTCAGTATATCATGCCCGACCCAAGCAGAATTATGAGGAGAGATGGGTTAGTGGACTTCAGAGACTGAAGGACCTATCGGGAGGAGCCGGTGCAGCTGCTAGGGCATCGTGTGTGCAAAACTGCTATCTTCGAGAGGGTGCTGTGGCGATTCATGGGGCTTTTCCAAGCCACATGGGAGCTGAAAGCCCTTGTGTGGAGAGACTTTCCTTGGCTATTTTAGGGGGTCTTAAGGGAATTATAAACTAGGCTAACCGATTGTTTTGTATGCTCACATATAAAATTGCCTAGTTTAGAATTGTGAGTATAGGAGTTAACTCGGATTGTAGGGGCTATCTTTTGCCCATAGTATGTTATTTAATCTTTTCCTTTGTTTTATTTGTATTTTGCTAATTGTAACTTATCTAATCTAATTAATGAAGTTTTTTTTTTTTACTAATAATAATGATAATAAATAAATGAACAAATCACGAATTACTAAAGGAAAAAAAAAAATCCCATCATGCAGAATGGCTGGACGAATAAGAAATAATAACAACGGTAATGGTGATGGAGTGTTTGATGGCGATGTCGCTCGAATTATACGCGCGATTGCTGATAGGGTAGGCAATATACCACCCCGAAACCAAGATCAAAACAAATCGGAAATGATAGCAAAATTTGAAAAGCTACGTCCCCACAAACTCCTTGGTGGATCAAACCCCCATGAAGCTGAAGCTTGGTTAAGACAAATTAAGAAGTTGCTAGATACTTCCGACATCTGAAATGAACAAAATAGGAAAAGTGGCATACCGTTTGGCTCTACCACCTCAACTGGCTGGAGTACATAATGTTTTCCACGTCTCTATGCTACGGAAATACGAGCCACACTCTTTTGACATCATCAATTGGGAGGAAATTAACCTTGATGAAGACGTGACATTTGAAGAAAAGCCTGTCAAAATTTAAGATCGTTGCGAGAAGAAATTACGAGGTAAAACTATACCGTTGGTTCGAGTTCTCTGGAGACATCGTGAGACGGAAGAGTCAACGTGGAAACGAGAAGATATGATGCGTGCCAATTACCCTCAACTTTTCGAGTCTAAAGGTACGAATTAATTTCGAGGACGAAATTTTTTTAGGATGGTAGATTTTGAAAACCCATATTTAAATTATTCTTAAAAGAAAATAAATAAATTAATTAATTAATTAATGTTATTCAGAATTTACCTAAAATATATAATAGTGAAAAAAAAATTAGTTTTAAATTAACCCAATTCAATCACTAACAAAGACCTTATTAAGAATAATAAGGTATTGATGTTCAATAATTATTGTTATAAATTATTAGTATAAAAAAAGAAGAAGAGAGAATTAGATTCGGTGGCAGGATGTGCCACATGCTAACTTGCATGTAAGCTTGGTAAATTTCAGCACATCATGATTCTTGGGTTAGGGAGAATTGTAGTGGATAGCATAATGAGAAAGAGAAAAAGAGAGAGGGAGTGAGAGGGGAAAAGGCTCAACAGGATTACTATATAAACAAATGAAGGCTCAACAGGATTTCTATAGATACACATGCATGCCTTTGACGGGTGAAGAGAGTCTAACAAGAAAAAAAAAATTAGTAGAAGGAAAAGAAGAGGGGAAGGTTAAGGAAGTAAAATTTTTCTACCATTTTGTCACCCATTTGAATCCTACTATAATATAAGAAAATCCTCTCAACCCTCTCATTTCTTTTTACTAGTGAAGTTTTCAGATTATGTCCTTGTGATTAAAATGACTACTCATAAATAGAAATTATATATATATGTGTAGGAATTTTGTGATGTGTATATCAAGTGTTTGAAGATGTTGATAGTCTTAAAATCATCTTATTATTGTAAAGAAATAAGCTTGTATGTGTAGTTTATACATTTAAAGAGAAGATTGAAAATAATTAATCTGTTTTAAATATGCTAGAATGTTGCCCGAATTTTTAGACAATTTTATACTCAAAGTTTCGAGATTATTTCTTCTACAAAGTTGTTGATAATGATGTTTAGTTCATCCAGGAATTTTGGAAACAATTTTTGAGCTTTATACGAATTTATACAAAATTTTAACTAAATCTGAAATTGTGTTGAAAATAATCTGTTTTGAATCTGCCAGAATGTTGTCCGAATTTTTAGACAATTTTATACTCAAAATTTCGAGATGATTTCTTCTACAAAGTTGTTGATAATAATATCTAGTTCATCTAGGAATTTTGGCAATAATGTTTGAGCTTTCTACGAATTTATACAAATTTTTAACTAAATCTGAAACTATGAGACAGATTTTACTATGTATTTGAAAATTTATTTAAAATTCTATACTAAGCCAAATCTAGTAATTTCTAACTAAAAGATGAAATTTGAGAAGTCTAGTTTCATGATAAATTTTTAGATTATGGATTTGATCTATAAAATGAAGCATGGAATTAATGTAAGGAAATGTGACAAACCTGTGTCATAAAGATTGCTGGAAATTTTACAGGATTATTTATATCTTATTTTTCTGAAATTCTTTCTGAAAAGTGACCTAAACATCCCTATTGAGTATTCTGTTCAATTGCACGAATTTTAAGATTGTGTAAATAATTTATTTAAAATTTTAATATCTAAGTTATTATGTTCATACCATAATTTAAATTAATTGTCTGTTAAATTTTGGACATTGAATTATTATTATGTGACATGTATAATGTTTTATGTTGGGATTTTTTTTTTTTTGTTGGTATAACATTATTGGTGATTCAGAATTGAATAATTTGTGTTTAATATATAAAGTTACTGATAAAGGATTAATACCGGGTATTCAGGGTGAGCCCTGATTTTTAATAATTTTTAAGTAAATTGCGTTGCGAAACCCTAAAATGGCACGGGGATTATTTGAATCCTTATCGGTATTTGGTTTTGGAATAAGGGTGGATGTGCGGGTGGCACGCAGGGAAGTTACGTACCCCTAGCAGACCATTCCCTTGGGGCAGACCACGGATGCCACGGCTTGGGTATATAACTCCGGGCGTGGGCATCTTTGGTAGTTCTTGAATATTTGACCAAGGGGGGGTTTCCAAATTAATCGTGGCCATGACTTAGTGGTTGGTAAGTTAAACCTCTTTGGCAAAATTTCAAAGGTCACCTAAGTTATTAAAATTATTTGAATTATTTTATTGGTTGTAATTTATGTTTACAATTATATTATTATCTCGTGTTTATAATCTCATTATTTTCTCTAAAAAAGAATAGTAGGTTGGTTATGTTTTCTTACTGTGTTGCAAAACTCATGGCATATATTTTGTTGCCTTGACGTTTCATGCCAGATTATGTCGAGGAAGGGACTGAGGCTGAAATTGGAGCTGGTGCTAATATCGAACCTTGGCTAACTTAGAGTCAAGATTTTATCAAAATAAAATTCAGTTATTTATTGTATTAATATTTAACTATGTTGTGACGTTGTGTGTGAACTTGTAGTTTTACTTTGTTGTTGGACTTTGACTATGTAAGAATTTAAAAGTTCATAATTATTAGTTAAAATTTTATCTAGCAAATTATTGTTATTTAAATCTTATGATGTCAAAAAAAATTTTGGGGCGTCACATGTCCTGCGAAAGGACCTGCGAAAGGTGCTGGAACTAGTGTTGTGTCTCTTCCATTTGTAGGAAAACCTTCCAACCCCCCGGGTATAAATTCCAATAAGGGATTAGTGAACCCCCTCGTGCCAGGTATGGCTTTGAACATTGGATTCTTATGCCATGTTCTTGTACTAGGCCAGATCCACCAATTTGCATGGCTTCACTGTTAAGCACTGAGGCATTTTGACCTGCTATAGACCTCAAAATAGGTTCGTACCAAGAGTGAGGTGATGGTCTTTCATAATTTTAATTACTAGTTTGACCATTAGAATGTACATTAACTTGCATAGGCTGTTTATCTCTAGCCAATCTTTGCTGAGGGATATTTGAAACTTCTTCTATATGTCTTGCATTTGTTGGTTGGTGGGCATTCATTTGATCCAAGAAGGATGTTGCCCATCTTTCCATTGTGTTCATTAACTGCTGTCCCATAGCATCTACTAGGCCACCCCATGGATTTATTAGCTGAGTAGATAGAACAGTGGATGGTCCAATTCCTTGGCCTCGTCCAATATTCTGAACATGTGGAAATTGTTCCGAAGTGCTGGTCTGTTCGACTATAGGTTATGATGAACTGGATGTTTCCATAGGATGTGTTATCACATTATCCTCTGGATTAGGTATTTTTACTTCTCCTTCCACGCCTTCTTCCAAACGTTTATTTTCTCCTTATCTCCTACGCCATTTCAGTTAGTCCCACTGGGCGTGCCAAAATATATGTTGGCTTTTTGGCTTTCGAAGGTTATTATTGTAATTGCGAGCGTACCAGTAAGGATCAATCAGTCCTTATAGAAAATTAATTGCCAACCAATTATCAGACGATTGTGTTTTAGTTCTTTCAGCCTCAATGAAGAGGACTTTTACTGGTGGCTTGATTTAGGAGAATTAAGCAAAATAACAATTAAATGAAGAACAGTTGAAGTATTTTATCAAAATGGAAAACTTACAATGATCCAAACTCAGCCTCGTAGAGGTTTACAGTAACAATCTACTTGAAACTACTCCTATGAACGACGTGCAATGCAGGAATTTAAAGTACAAGAAATGA
The DNA here is from genome assembly GCA_036172215.1 of Camellia granthamiana. Taxonomy (NCBI): domain Eukaryota; kingdom Viridiplantae; phylum Streptophyta; class Magnoliopsida; order Ericales; family Theaceae; genus Camellia; species Camellia granthamiana. Next base: position 6,154,737 of record CM069910.1, on the reverse strand, counting down.
AAGACTAGAAATGTAAAACTGGAAAAGAAAATAAGTATAATAAGACTAGTTTTTCGGATCTGAGTCTGGGCTCTGTTTTCTAGGCCTTCTCTGCTATTTATACTTCTCAAGGATGACCATCGAACTGTATTTCCAACCGTCGAACTGCTCCTTCATGATCGCTGATCATGTTGCCTTATAACTAGCTCTACTGTGCCATCACTTGCAGTTAGGCTTCCCTCCTAAATTTGAATTTAAATGTGAGTAACCGTTGAAGTCACATCACCTTACATCTCTTTGTTGATCCACTGCTACTCAGATCTCGTAATAACCAATACTAACTGCCACATGTACGATCAGGATTGAAGACTTGAATAGTCTTCCTGTATTACCCTTATTCTGCCACGCGTCGAATTATAATTGGCTTGTACAAAATATGTAGCCAACAATAACAAAACAAAAAATGATACATATTATACCACATAATTCTATCATATATCTAATGATTTGTTCTATTTAATTTCATAGATTAATATTTTAATTTTTAAAAAATTATCAAAATACAAACTTAAATATACTGCAATAATAACATGTAATGCATGGACCTTTCGAAACTAAAATATATATATATATATTATTTAGCTTACAATTTTATGCTGTACCTTAATTCATTGAACATTCAGTCTAGTTGAACACTCACCTAATTCACTTTCTTCAACACTCAACCTAATCCCGCCCACAATCCTTTATTTGATACTATATACTAGCTGGTTGTACACATAAAACATGCAATTCAAATAAGGAAGAATGAAAACAAATAATAAAAAAATTAGTATATAATAGGTATGTTTTCTAAGTGGTAAGAGTATTTTTAATAAATACAAGGCCTTGGATTCTCAAACCTTGTGCACCACCCCGTTTTATGAAAATTGTATGATTTTGCAATTGATCAACAATTTTATAGTTAACCTCAATTTAAATTAAAAGAATTTTCTTCATTTTTTTTATCATGCTAGTGATAAAAATTGAGAGGGTAATTTATACAGATAAATTGGGCCGAGCTAGTTTTTGGGCCGCACTATGGACCGTGTTAAGAAGACTTAGAAGATGGGCCGCGGACAAGTGGTAGTTCGGTCCGAAGTAAATTTTGCCACCGGAGGAAGTAAGTGGGTTTAGTTCGGTCTCCGTTATTGGAGGGTTAGCTCGGTCGTGTTGTTCAGAACCGAGGTGTGGAGTCCGTTCTAAGACTTGATTGAAGATTAGCTCGGCTTGGTCCTTCTATGGATAGCTCGGCCTTGCATGTGAAGCCGAGGTAGAAGAAAAGAAATGAAGGCCGAGGTAATGGTTAGATCGGTCGTGACATGTTAGCCCGGTCTAACCACACCACATGTTGTACGTGAGAAGCTGAGGTATGCTAAGTCCTCTCAAGGACTTGGGTCTGAAAATAGTTCGGCTCAACTCTCTTATGGATAGCTCGGTTTTAGCATAGGAGAACCGAGGTAAGGGAAATAAAAGTAAGGGCCGAACTAACAGTTACTTCGGTCATATGGAAGTCCGGCCATGGGAAAAACCATCTCACTTGGTTTAAGCAGTGAGGGGGGTGTTGAAGGATAAGCGTTATCTTTCAGGAGTATGAATCCTAGAAGGACTCTACATGGAAGAGTAAAAGTCCTACTAGGATTGTGCCACGCGAAACCTATAAAAGCTCACCAACACCACCTTTGGAGAGGTAACACAACTTGGTTTTCTGAATACACAGAGCTTTTGTCTATTTGTCAAGCTTACTGACTTAGGCATCGGAGAGGTTTCCGGCACACACCCGCCGGCTAGCTCACGTTTATGTTTTCAGGTGATAAAGCGACGTCGTATGGAGGAGCGCAGACTTGATCAATAGGATTATACGAGAAGGTGTATTTCTTTCCCGTACAATTGGCGCCGTCTGTGGGAACTCAGACAAGAAAAACCTCTTGATCAAGCTTTTCCTCAGAAAGAATCAATGGCGCACAACGAAGATGTGTCGCAGTCCGCCATCGACGGACAAACACCACAGGGAGGTGCGAGACGCGAAGGACTACCTTTGATCCCTCCTATGGCGGACTTGGAGCAACGACAGAATCCCAGGAAGGATACAAGGGAGAGAAGGCGGACTGACAGCCCTCACCACTCCCGTTCACAGAGTCCAGAAAGACAAAGGCGGAGGGTTGATCAAACCTTGGAAGAACGCGTCAAGGAGCAAGACGAGTTGATACGACGGATGGCGGCGGATATGGAATCCCTAAAGCGCCAGATAAAGGGAAAAGAAGTGGCGACAGGAGCGAGGTGCACAACCAAGACGCCTCATCGTCACTCGGAAGGTCGTAGTAGGAACACCACACCTTCACAAGCAGAGAGTAAAAGCCTCAGGACAGGCGATACTCAACCCAGATCTTCCAGAACTCGTCACCCCAGGTCTGAAAGGACGAGATCCGAGAGGTCATACACGGAAGGGAGCACATATTGGCCTTCACATACGCACCAAACAAGATCTAGACTGACAGAGTTGCCCAGATCGTCCGACCTACGAACCGTGCTAGAAGAAAAGGCACGATGCAGGGAAGACGCCAGGGCACATGATCCACATAGAGTTTCTGTCTTACAGCGGTTGGCTCCTCGGACGCATGGAAGCGTCGAGGTTGGAATGCCAATACCGCGCCCTGCCTACGAACCAACGGACAAGGCATTGGCGAGGCTGCAGACCTCGCCGTTTGTTCCAGCAATTGAGAACGCGCCCCTACCATCAGGCTTCCTTCAGCCCAAATTCACTACATACGAGGGGAAGACGGACCCCTACTCACACTTGAGCCACTTTCGCCAGGTCATGGCTGTATATCGGCGAAACGAGGCCTTGATGTGCATCCTCTTCCCGTCAAGCCTTGGAGACCTAGGCCTGACTTGGTTTGAGAAACTCCCAGAAGGCAGCATAGCCTCCTGGGCGCAATTGGCGAAGGCGTTCGTCACACGATTCAGAACAAATACCAAAACCCCGGTGGAGATCGACCAGTTACTCTCCATCGACATGGGCGACAAGGAGACCCTAAGATCTTACAACAGTCGTTACTGGGAGACCTTCAACCAGATTGGGGACTGCCCCACCAATCTCGTCATTGCCCAGTATAAAAGAGGACTTCCAGTTGGGAACAGACTAAGGGACTCAATCACCATGACGCCGCCTCTCACCATGGAAGCCTTGATGGAAAGAGTGCATCAGCACATCAGGGTGGAGGAGGATGGCGCCCGTGCTAAAACAAAGTCTAACACAGCCACAACGCTAGAGAAAAAGGCCTCAGCAAAGGTCAATGCAGTAAACCGTCCGAGCAAAAACGGGTGGGGCAGGCGAGACAACGAAGAAGACCAGGATAAGAGATGGCTGAGAGTCCGCACTGCCATAACCACGGTCTTCAAGAAACCGATCTACCGAATACTTAGCGAGATTCGAGACGAGCCTTTCGTCAAGTGGCCAGCCAAGCTAGGCGAGGCTCAGAAGGATTACGACGACAGATCACGGTGCACCTTCCACAAAGAAAAGGGGCACCGCACTGAAAATTGCACGCCATTGAGACAGCACCTGGAGGAGTTGGTGGCTGCAGGTCACTTGGATAAATATATTGAAGGGGGGGCGCAACCAGCCCCCCAGGACCATAATAACCCCAACGGAATGCCGATCGACGCCCCACCTCAAGGCATTATCAACGTGATACATGGAGTCTTTGAACCTGAGCGTGTATGCGAGCTCAGAGGATCAATCAAGAAGGCTGAGCACTTCAGAGAAGTACTAAGTGCCCAACCTGCAGTCAAGAGGAGGAAGACTGAGGCCACAAACGTCATGTCTTTTTCAGACAAAGACTTGGACAGGATCTATTGCCCTCACAATGATGCTCTGGTTGTCACTCTCCGAGTCAAGGATTTTGACGTCAAGAGGATTCTGATTGACCAGGGTAGTTCATGTGAAATAATGTACTACGAGACGTTCAAACAACTGAAGCTGCAAGACAAAGACTTAGCACCGGCCGTATCTCCCCTGATTGGATTTAATTCAATGCCAGAATGGCCAGTCGGCAAAATCATCCTTCCAGTCAGAGCAGGAAGCGTAACAAAGCAAGTAGAGTTCTGGGTGTTGAAAGTTCCTTCAACTTACAACATCATCTTGGGCAGAACATGGCTGCATGCCATGCGTTCGGTAGCATCTTCCTACCACCAAGTAATGCGGTTCCCTAACGACGCCGGAGTAATAGAAGAAGTTTATGGAGATCAGATCATGTCGAAACAGTGCTTTGTCACGGTGAACGGCAGTCGCGCTAACAAAGGATATGTTCATTCGGTGGAAGAACCTGAGAGTAATGAACTGTTCGCAGATGTCGGCAAAGCGGCTAGCCAGAAAGCGGTGGAAGACTTGGTAGAAGTAAGAATAGATGAAAAGAACCCGGATAAGTTCTTTTTGCTCGGTTCGTCGTTGTCCAGCACTGAGAGGTTAGAGGTCTTGGAATTTTTGACCTCTAACATCGAAGTGTTTGCCTGGACTCCATACGACATGCCAGGCATTGATCCCAACTTCATCTGTCACCAACTCAATGTCCACCCATCCGCCAGACCCATCATTCAGCGCACCCGCAGATCGACACTCCACCACGCCGAGATAGTGGCGGAAGAAGTGGGAAACTTATTGGAGGCTAGGGCAATTAGAGAGGTGCACTACCCCAGATGGATCTCCAACACAGTCGTAGTACCAAAGAAGAATGGCAAGTGGCGTGTCTGCGTCGACTACAAAACAGTCAACAAAGCATGTCCAAAAGACAGCTTTCCTCTACCACGGATAGATCAACTGGTAGACCTAACAGCGGGACACAACCGACTTAGCTTTCTGGATGCATACAGAGGCTACCACCAAATCGCCATGCATGAACCAGACCAGGAGGTGACATCCTTCACAACTCCAAGGGGACTATACTGCTACAAGGTCATGCCCTTTGGCCTAAAGAACGCAGGGGCGACATTCCAGAGAATGGTCACCAAGATGTTTGAGCCGTTGTTAGGCAGAACAATGGAGGCTTACATCGACGATATGGTGGTCAAGAGCAAGGATAAGAATGACCACCTCAAGGACCTAAGTGAGATGTTTGAGATCCTGAAGAAGCATAAGTTACGCCTCAACGCGTCGAAGTGTGCATTCGGAGTAGGATCAGGCAAATTCCTAGGCTTCTTGGTGACCAACCGAGGTATAGAAGCAGACCCTTCTCAGATCAAGACAATACAGGATCTGGAAAGGCCAAATTCAGTAAAGGAAGTGCAACACCTCACCGACATGGCAGCCACACTCAATCGGTTCATAAGCCGGTCGTCAGATAGACTACGACCATTCTTCCATGCGCTGAAGGCCAAGTTTGAGTGGGACGAAGAATGCGACCAAGCCCTGGAAAGCTTGAAGGAGTACATGTCTTCTCCACCACTCCTTGTAACACCAATCCCTGGAGAAGAACTCTTCTTATATCTGGCAGTCTCGCAACACGCAATCAGCGCAGTGTTGGTCCGTGCAGAAGGAGTCCAACATCTTCCCATCTACTATGTCAGCAAGACATTACTGGGCGCCGAAACGAGGTACTTGCCACTGGAGAAACTGGCATTGGCTTTGATGATGGCCTCAAGAAAGTTATCACATTACTTTCACGCCCACACCATAGTTGTTCTCACAGCCTTCCCATTAAAGGCTTTATTTGAAAGAGCAAACTTCTCTGGGCGAATTCTGAAGTGGGCAGTAGAGTTTGGACAATACGACATCAAGTTCCAACCTAGGACCGCAATAAAAGCGCAAGCATTGGCAGATTTTGTCGCAGAATTCACACCAGGAAGTCATCACATCTGCCCAGTCGACCTAACTGAAACAACCGAACTAGGGATGGAAGTTGACGTCGGAATAACGCAACCCCTAGTACTGGTTACTCAGTCAGGCCCCAAGGCAGACCAGCGTAAAAAAAGGAAGGAAGAAATAAACCATGCTATACCAAGTCAGGACTCATCGACAAATAAAGACTTGGTGCAAACAGAAAGCAAGGGGCAGACAGCGAGCATGGATCCTGAAGAAGACACCAGCAACGTGGAAGATCCCAAGGCATCATCTGACCCCTCCACCTGCTGGAAGTTGTTCGTCGGAGAGATATGGAAGCTCTTCGTGGATGGAGCATCCAACCGGCATGGAGCAGGACTTGGCATAGTCCTCATCTCTCCAGACGGCCTAATAGTGGAGTAGGCAATCAACCTTGGCTTCCCAGCATCAAACAACGAAGTGGAGCATGAAGCACTTCTGGCAGGCCTCAAGTCAGCATTCTACATGAAGGCCACCGAACTAATGGTTTACAGTGACTCGCAGCTGGTGGTAAACCAAATATCTGGCGACTACGAGGCAAAGGATGATAGAATGGCCAAGTACCAAGAATTGGTCAGAACAGAGATAAAGAAGTTTGAGGTGGTGAGGATAGAACAGATCGGCAGAGAGGAAAACAGCAGAGCAGACGAACTCGCAGGCTTCGCCTCAATGGCAGACACCTCCATTCCTCACCCACTACTAATCGACTACTTGCCTAGACCAAGCATTGAAGACCCAGAAGCAGAAGAGGTATGTTGTGCAGAGTTAGGCCCTTCTTGGATGGATCCCATCATACTGTTTCTGAAAGACGACACCTTACTAGAAGAAAAGAAAGAAGCCAACAGAATAAGAGCAAAATTGCAGCGATTTTGGCTCTCCCCATCCTTGGCATTATACAAGAAGTCGTTCTCAGGACCTTACCTAAAGTGTGTACACCCCAGCAAAGTAGAAGCATTCCTGTTCGAAATACATGAGGGGGTATGCGGCAGCCATCAAGGAGGAAGATCATTGGCATACCGAGCAATTTCAGAAGGATACTGGTGGCCATACATGCAAGCGGATTCAGAGAAGTATGTCAAAAAATGCGAAAAGTGTCAAAAGTTTGCGCACCAAATACACCAACCTGCCAGAGAATTACTACCATTGACTAGCCCATGGCCTTTCACAATGTGGGGCTTAGACATAGTGGGACCACTTCCAACAGCACCAGGCAACAGGAAGTTCTTCCTTGCGGCAACCGACTACTTCACAAAGTGGGTGGAGGCAGAAGCCTTGGCATCAATCAAGGAAAAAGATGTGAAAAAGTTTGTTTGGCAGAACATCATCACTCGCTTTGGCATACCAAAGGCACTAATCTCGGACAACGGCACTCAATTCGACGGCAGAATTTTCATAGGCTTTTGTGAAGAATACAAGATAGAGTTCTACAATTCTACACTGGCATACCCTCAAGCAAATGGTCAGGCAGAGGCGTCAAACAAGGTAGTCTTGGATGGATTAAAGAAGAGGTTAGAGAGGGCAAAAGGCAAGTGGGCAGAAGAGCTCCCCCATGTTCTATGGGCTTACCACACCACGCCTCGACGATCAACAGGAGAAACACCATTCTCCTTAGCCTATGGCATGGAAGCAGTCATCCCATTAGAAGTTGGCCTCCCCACAATTCGAAGCGAAAACTTTGATCCAGACTTAAATGGCGAAGCCATAGCATTGGAGCTTGACCTTGCGGAAGAAAGAAGAGACAGAGCATTGGTTCACATCGCCTCCTACCAACAAGAATTGTCCAGAAAGTATAACAAAACAGTGCATCCAAGGCAGTTCAAGATCGGAGATTGGGTACTACGCAAAGTGATGGGAAACACCTTGGTTCCAGGAGATGGCAAGTTGGGGCCTAATTGGAAAGGACCTTACAAAGTGGTCGGATTAGCAGGCAAAGGGGCATACCACTTGGAAGATAAGGACGGCAAAGCAATTCCTAGGCCGTGGAACACTGCCAATCTTAAGTTGTTTTATTTCTAGCTTTTTTTCTTTTAAGTATGTGTAAATTTTCACTTTCTCAATAAAACAAGTCGATTCTTTTTCAGTATAATTGTTTTCAGTAGAAAGTAGCTTTAGTAAGATAGTAGTATTGTAAACATAGTTGGCCGGAATAACCAACTATGACCCTTCCTAAGCCCAGGATCAGGATCCAGGCTGCAGGACATTTTGGTCGGAATAACCAAAACACTTTATTCTAAGTTGGCTAGAAAAACCAACTTAGAGGTTGGCTGGATTAAACCAACTCTTGTTACTCTTCAGCCAAAGTAAGTGTATGGCTGAAGAGAGGTTGGCTGGATTAAACCAACTCTTATTACTCTTCAGCCGAAGTAAGTGTATGGCTGAAGAGAGGTTGGCTGGATTAAACCAACACTTTGTACTCTTCAGCCGAAGTAAGTGCATGGCTGAAGAGTGGTTGGTTGGATTAAACCAACGCTTTGTACTCTTCAGCCGAAGTAAGTGCATGGCTGAAGAGTGGTTGGCTGGATTAAACCAACGCTTTGTACTCTTCAGCCGAAGTAAGTGCATGGCTGAAGAGTGGTTGGCTGGATTAAACCAACTCTTTGTACTCCTTGGCCGAAGTAAGTTATATCGGCTGAAGAGTGGTAGGCTGGATTAAACCAACTCTTTGTACTCCTCAGCCGAAGTAAGCGTATGGCTGAAAAGTGGTTGGCTGAAACCAACTCTTTATACTCTTCAGCTGAGGTAAGTTATATCTGCTGAAGAATGGTTGGCTGGATTAAACCAACACTGGATACTCTTCAGCCGAAGCAGCTATATCGGCTGAAGAGTGGTTGGCTAGCAAGTTAGATAGCTAAACCGAGATCACAGTTGAGCAAATGAGTACATGGAAAATTCATTACAAGTACAATCATACAGAACAAGACCGGAATAAGAGTTGAAGAAGATTTTTTCTTTGGAAAGTGCAAAGCAAGTACAATTGAGGGGCCGCAGCCCGGTTGCAAAGATCAAAATACAAAAGAAAAGAAAGGAAACAAAATCAACGGAGAAGTTCATCAATTTCAGCATCAAATTCTGCATCAGCATCTATCTGGAGTCCGGTGTCGGTTGGGAGCACGGTTTGATCTGGGAGCTCGGTCTCAACTTGAACCTCGGTCTCAGCTGGTTGCAGCTCGTCCGTTAGGTCTTCAATGACTGGCTCCAACCGAACTGTTTGACTATTCTGCTGTTGTTCATTGATGACCGGGGTGAGAGTCGGCTCCTCATCCTCTTCATCTTCATCATCATCATCATCATCTTCATCATCACCGGACCCCTCAAGAAATTGCCTTTGGAGATCGGCAGCGTATTGCGAAAGCGAAGCCGGAATGGTGTACGGTGGAGGATTGTAGACATCGGTGTCGGGCGTACAACCGAGCTTCTCCATCGCACTCCTCCAGCCACATTTGAAGAATAAATCCTTGGCTGCGTTGCACTGGAGGGTGTATGCGTCTTCGGCCTTCTTAAAGCCCTGTTTTTCGGCTTGCTTGATGCCCTCCTTCAATTGGGCTATCTCGGTGTCTTTTTTCTTTTCCATCTTAGCCAAAAGGCGCAGGTATTTGTCTTTTGCCTCGTTGGCAACCTTTTGCTTCTCGGCCTCAACCGAATTAGCAAGCTCGGTCAGCCGACCATTTTCAGATCGCAGCTCGGCCAATTGGTTTCTGGCCTCTTCAAGCTCGGCCGTTTTTGCTTCGGCCTCCGTCACGGCCTCCCTGGTACTTCGCCTAAGCTCCATGACCCTCCTATGTGTAACTTGGTTTTTCTGGATGGCCTGCAAAGGAGAAGTAACATCAGCCGAACTGAAAGTTGGGAAAAATTACAAGGAAAGAAGAAAGCTATTTACCAGGATCATGGACTTGGTTGAAAACCGAATGGACTTCAATTCGGTGTTGAGTTGTTTATAGTGGTGCTCCATATCTTTTAGAAGGCACACACTTTTGGCTAGATTAAAAGCCATTAAGTGGTCCTTCTCTGAGACCACCGAATCAGACGCGGTGATATCTCGGTCGTTGAAGGTGAGGGTAGGAGTCCATTTGGAGGAGGCAGTTCGGTCGGTATGCTCCGGTTGGAGGCTTGGCTGAGGGCTTGGAGGAGGGCTGGGTGGCAGAACGGTCTCGTCCTCATCAACAAGTCGTGGCTCGGTTTGGCCAGTCCGGGCACGCTTGCTTAGGCGAGATGAGGACGGCCGTTGGGATGGTAAGGCCACCACGGTCTCAGTGGTCTGGCCGGCTTGCGGTACTTCGGCGGGGTTTGTTGCGGTCAGTAATGCCTTCAGTCGGTTTCTTTTTGCCATTTCCTGTTCGGCTGTGAGAGGTATTAGTTTGACTTCGGGCAAGGAGGGGTCCGGTTGCGGTGCTTCCTCAAGGAGAAAGTCAGTCACCCTCGCTTTTCAGCGACCGCTGTATCGGTAGGTCGGTTCGAAGTTTAGCAATTTAGCCCAACTTCTTTCCTTAACCCGTAGTGCGGCGCACAGAATACCGAGGTTCGGATAACCATAATTCGTTAAAAGATGGGCTTTATCTGCAAAAGAAGACAACTGTTAGTCCGGTTCAAAGTGAAAACCGAATTAAAAGAAAAGAATGAATTGGAACCACAGTATGTATACCAGGTTCTCCTTTTTTCCAATTTATTCTTCGGCCAGGAATCTGGGCTTGATGATCTTCGAAGTTCCCAGACACCCAGAAGAAGTCATCGTCATTTAAGTCTTTGTCCGGTGTATGTTTTATTATTTTCTCTCGGCCACGGCGTATTCTTAAATAATAACACCAGCCTTCATCTTTGGATCCTAAGGAGTATTGATGGAATATTTCGGCTAAACCGAGGTTGAGACCGGTTTGGCGGTTTAGCGCGTCTATGCCCATTATTATACGGTAAGTGTTGGTGGATAGCTGGGTTGGACATAATCTGGTTTGTCTAAGGAATTCGCATATTAAAGGTTGGACTGGGAATCTGAGTCCGGTTTCTATTATTGATTGGATGGTAAAGGGGACAAAGCCTTCGTTGTCCCATGGGTCAATGTCTTGTTCGGCTAAGGTAAGATTTACATCGGCTGGAATGTTGTAATCCTTTCGGAATTCGGCTAGGCCTCCTGGGGTTTCTACAAGGAACCTATATTTCCCCATTTATTGTATAAGTTAAAAATAATTTAGCTCGGTTGAGAAGATGTGCTCAAAAGCTCGGTTGAGCGCGCAGAGGGAGTGCCTGGGCAACCTAAGTCTGCAAAGTGGAAAAACAAGGTGTTAAGCACAGATCATTGACCGTGCTACAAAAACAAAACAAGAAAAAGAAGCCTTACTTCGGCTAAATAGGGTGCTACAGGACCTACCTCGGTTTTAACAAGTTGCTTGTTATCTCAGCTCGGCAGTATGATTGGTTATCTCGGTTCCACCTATGGGTTTTGTTATTCCGGTTATGCTTTAAGGGGCAGCTTTCTGAGTCCGGTTTAGAAACTAAGAAAGCTGGCTTAGCCCCAAAGCTTAGTCCGGTTGAGGGCCAAGACTTCTAGTTCGGTGCGTTTTTATTTCGGCTAGTGTGAATCAGATGGAGACCTCTTGAAACTACTGTGATATGTACAAGTTCTAGTTCGGTTCCAATTTACCTAAATCTTTATATAAGCAAAAACAGTTTCCTAGCTCGGTTGGACGTGTTTGTGGATCAAACAGGTGTTCTACTAACTATTTCTTGAAGTTCATAAGGTTCTCATGAAGTGTTTCCAGAAACAACACGAAGTTAAACACAGAGAGTGTTTTGTAAAAATACATGAACTAAGGCTATGGATTAGACAAATACAAAAGCAAGGAAAGCAAGAACAGGTTTAAGTAGCTTACCAGGTCAAGAGAAGATGGCAGTAGCAGTGGCAAAAACACGAGCTTCAAGATTGCTAGAAGATTGAAGAATAATGGAGGAGTTGAAGAGAGAGAGAAGGAAGTGAATAGTTTGGTAAATGATTTGAAAAGTGAAAAGGGTTTGTTGTTTTGATGAAAAGCCCTCTAGCGGGAACTGTTCAAAAATTACGGAGTACGAGGGCGGCGCGACAGCTGGGATTGGCCAATCAAAGGCTGCCCCGTCTCACTGGAAAGGGAAGCGTTTCAGTTGCTGCAAATTGAAGAGACGTTTTGACCAGGCGTGCGCAGCTCGACTTGAGTATAGGTCGGTTGAAAAGCTAAGTGGTTTTTAGCTCGGCTGGAATGGCTAATGGATGTTTTTAGCTCGGCTGGAGAGGTTAAAACCGTAGCTCAGCTTATAGACAAGTAATCCCTATCATGCTACGCAGACGGAATTAAGGGACAATTGAGAGGGTAATTTATACAGATAAATTGGGCCGAGCTAGTTTTTGGGCCGCACTATGGACCGTGTTAAGAAGACTTAGAAGATGGGCCGCGGACAAGTGGTAGTTCGGTCCGAAGTAAATTTTGCCACCGGAGGAAGTAAGTGGGTTTAGTTCGGTCTCCGTTATTGGAGGGTTAGCTCGGTCGTGCTGTTCAGAACCGAGGTGTGGAGTCCGTTCTAAGACTTGATTGAAGATTAGCTCGGCTTGGTCCTTCTATGGATAGCTCGGCCTTGCATGTGAAGCCGAGGTAGAAGAAAAGAAATGAAGGCCGAGGTAATGGTTAGATCGGTCGTGACATGTTAGCCCGGTCTAACCACACCACATGTTGTACGTGAGAAGCTGAGGTATGCTAAGTCCTCTCAAGGACTTGGGTCTGAAAATAGTTCAGCTCAACTCTCTTATGGATAGCTCGGTTTTAGCATGGGAGAACCGAGGTAAGGGAAATAAAAGTAAGGGCCGAACTAACAGTTACTTCGGTCATATGGAAGTCCGGCCATGGGAAAAACCATCTCACTTGGTTTAAGCAGTGAGGGGGGTGTTGAAGGATAAGCGTTATCTTTCAGGAGTATGAATCCTAGAAGGACTCTACATGGAAGAGTAAGAGTCCTACTAGGATTGTACCACGCGAAATCTATAAAAGCTCACCAACACCACCTTTGGAGAGGTAACACAACTTGGTTTTCTGAATACACAGAGCTTTTGTCTATTTGTCAAGCTTACTGACTTAGGCATCGGAGAGGTTTCCGGCACACACCCGCCGGCTAGCTCACGTTTGTGTTTTCAGGTGATAAAGCGACGTCGTACGGAGGAGCGCAGACTTGATCAACAGGATTATACGAGAAGGTGTATTTCTTTCCCGTACAAAAATAAAATATATTTATGTAAATTTTTGTATTTACATTTTATTTTTTGAAACAATGATATCAATGTATTAAAATTTTATTTTATTTATTTATTTGTGTGTGATTTGAAAAGTCTAAAAAAAAAAAAAAATTTGAATGTCTACCCTAATTTTTTTTTTTTTTTTGGAGTACTCATTGTGAACCTCCTGAAAAATATTCTTGAAGTCGTTACTGCCTATACCATTGATAAAAATAAATAAATAAATTATAGTTTCTGTAATATATTGTCAAGTTATTGATTAAAATGAAAAATGATATAGAAAACGGGGAGAGATAAGATGAAATTATGTGGATTTCTTGTTTTAAATATAATAATAATAAAAAAAGAATAAATGGCTGTAAACATTTGCAACTAAGAGCATCTCCAATGGAACTCTGAAAACACTTGTTAAAGCTATAATTTAGCAATAGTGATAAAAAGTGGGTCTTTAATGGCTTGCTATTTTATTTGTCAAAAATGACATATGTCATATATGTTCTCAAATTTGGCTAGTAAAATAACAACTGCCAAACATGCCACATCAGCAAATATGAACATATTTGTGGCTCCAAATTCAGTTAAAAAAACAGAATTGAAACAGTAGAAAATCAAGTAATTTTTCAAATTTAATTTTTCTATTTAATTTTTCAAATTGAATTATATTTAATTTTTTTTCTAATTTTTCTAATTTTTCTAATTTTTTTCATTTTTTATATTTGTCTAGTTGGGAATAATATAAATATATAATTTTTTTTTAAAATAGTTAAAAAAAAGTCATAAAAGACGAAAAATAAACAAAAATAAAATCACAAAAAAACTTATATCCAAACAACATCTACAAACTAGGAGAAAAAGTTGGTTGAGAATTGCCAAAATAGCAAGTGACCATTGGAGCACCATTGCTATAATTTGGAAAAATAGCACTATTCATTGCCAAATTATAGTAATAGCAATGGTATTATAGCAACAATCATTGGAGATGTTCTGATGCTAACCAAAAAGAGAGAATCAAAGAGGAAGAAAAACAAAATTGATAGTTTGTACATTTTGATCTCTTTTGGGAATTAAATATTTTAGTTAAAAAATTTTAAAAATTATTATAAATTGTCACATCATTCTCTTTATTTTTTTACATATCTTTTTGTAAAAATTTAAAATTTTATTAAAATAATATATTTCTAAATGATATTGAACGAAACTCATGATAGATGGAGTTTTAGACTGTATTGAATAGTATATTTGTAAATTGAATTTTTTTTTTTTAAATTTCTTTTAGGTACTAGATGTTGATGGTCTAGTTTGGCTCATTATGGGTTCATTTTTAACTCATGATGATAATTCGAATCGTTTATTTTGTAAGGTCTATCAAATAAATTATTCATACTAAAAATCAAATTGAACATTATAAGTCACTTAATCAGATCGCATTTATCTTAGCACAATTTAAATGTAATCTGTTTATTTTTTTTCAAATAAATATGATCAAATTACTATTGATATCTTATTAACCTTTTGATAAGAATAATCTATTTGAAAAGTCTAACAAAATAAATATAAAAAAATATTTTGGAATTCTAAAATATGAGCTCTAAGAGCATCTCTAATGCATCCTCTATAACTTCAAATGTGGAGGATTTGTTCCTCAGGGCCCTGAGGGCAGGCAAGAGAGGCCTGCGCCTTGGGTCCCCAAATTTAGGCTAAAAATAGGGGCCTCCAGATATAATTTTGTGCTTTAGATATAAAAAAAAAAAAAAACCCAAATACTATAGGCCCAACTGAACATGAGACCCAAAAAAAAGCAATAAGACTAGATTTTTATTTTTTTTTAAGTATTTGTAATGATTGCTTCTTATTTTAATATATGAAAGTAAATTTTTATTTATAATTTTAATAATTATATGTGCAAATAAATTTTTTTGTAGCTATAAACAAATAAAAAAGTTATAATTTATCATTTTATCCATGATTTTTTTTTTTTCAATGTAAAAGGACCCCATTTCCGAAGTGTAGTCTTGGGCCCCCTAAATCTCAGGGCCGGTCCTGTTGTTCTTCAAACCCATCCTCTAAATCCATCTCTATTTGGAAGGAGGATGAGTTGATCCTCCATATTTGGAGGGAGGATAAAAAATAGAAGATCCCCTCCAAAACACTATTCATTCTATATTTTTTATTATATTACAAATAACTTTTAATATGTAAATTTAATTTTTATAAAATTGATATCATTAAAAAGTATGAAATCATACCTTTAAAATGAGTATCATATTAAATATATTTTACAAAAAGTTCAAAATTAAATATTTGTTAATGAGCAAAAATTTTTTACTTTTTGATGAAATTTTTTTCGAGAGAAATCTTTAGAGAAGAAAATGATGATTAATGTTTAAAAAAAAATGTCCAAAAAGTTTTAAAAAAATAAAAAATTTCAGTAGATAACACCCATCCGGAAAAAAAAATAAAGGTTTGTGATTGGAGTTTGAATAAATAGTGCGTCCTCTATATTTACTTTTTGAATAAAAAGATTTATTTTCATCCTCTTGGTGGGAGGATTGGGTTAGAGATGCTCTAAAAGAGCTCAAAGGGTGATCCCACTCCATCGATGTGATGGTTTTGACTTTTTTTATTTATTTATTTATATATTTTTTATCATTGCCACATTGTTAGAGCTCTCTTTATGATGTGTTTGGTTAAAAGATTTGAGGAGGGATTTGGAAAGGGAAATAAAAAAAGCAAGTGAAATATGAATAAAACATATCTATATTTTATCTAGTTTCATATACTTTTTTCATTTCTCTTTCCAAATCTCTCCCCAAATCCGTCAACCAAATATAGTATGTTCAAAATTTATAACTCTCAATCATTGTTGAATAGGGGTTGGTTTGGAAAGTGAATTGACTTTTTGACTTTTTGATTATTTTAATCTGGGATGAAAAAGTCTCATTTGAAAAAGATTTTTTCACTTTTTATGAAAAAAATATTGTAATAATTATACGTTGAATGTGATATTTTATCTTATTAAATTAAAAAATTTATTTTATCTTTTTATAATAGTTCTAAATTCAACTCAACCCTTCTTTTTAAATGAAGCCTAAATATTTCGAATAATTGAGATGGTACTAGTGGTGGGCCCATACAGCAAACTGTATTGTATTATTGCTTCCCACCAACCGATGAGAAAGCTAACCCTTTCATTTATAAATCTTAAATAATTTTGATAAGTGATAATTTGGAGATGAGCTAAGCCTTTGACAGTATTTGTTTGCAATAATGGTAGGAAAATGGACGATGTGCATGGCAACTAGGAGTGGGCGAGGGTCGGTTGCGGCCATAGAACCTCCAATCCGTCATCCGTTCGTTAGATTGGTGGATTATAAAAAATCAATTCGCATCCATCCGTCAATCCAACGGATGTGGATTGAGCGGATTGGTGGTTTGGCGGATGGATGTGAATCGGTTTAGCGGTTTAAAATTTTATAAATTTTCAACATAATTCAACTTGTGCACTTCCTCAAAAAAAGAAGAAGAAAGTATTACATTCAATGACTTAAAAAAATATTACAATCACTGCATGTCTCATCTACATACTACAATCACAGCATGCCTCATCCACATAAAGTATTACAATCTGTTATTCTTAAAATATAAAAACAATTCAAACCACCAAAAACCATGAACAGAGTATTAGTAGAGATTGTATGTCTCTGTATTGTTACATCTATATCTGTTTTTGAAAATAAAAACCAACCATCACATATCATATTTTCTATTTATGATTTTTCGAGATAGATTTAAAGACCAAAAAATATAGATAAATAAAACGTATATTTTTTTCAATTTAAAAAAGATATTTAAGTTGAAATTTTTTTTTCAACACAATATTTAAACTATTTTTTAGTTGAAAACACAAACAAAATATTTAAACAAACTAAAAACACAAAGTCTTATAAATTACTAGGGATGTTCATGGTTTGGCGGTTCGGTTACGGCCAAAAGAATCTCAAATCCGCCATCCGTCCGCCAGATTGGCAAATTGGAGAAAATCAAGCCGCAACTGTCCATTCGTCATCACGCATCCGTCGAAAATGCGGCGAATCGGTTCGGTTCGATCGATTTTGACGGATTAGTATATCCGCTGCTCACCCCTAATGGCAACCGACAATTCCATGGGCCATACCATAGTGCTGTAAATTTCAAAAAAAAAAAAAAAAAAAAAAAAAAAAAAAAAAAAAAAGAATATAAGACGTGTGATGCACATATTGTTAATTAGGTCCCACCAAAATGATGGGTCATCCTTAATTGCTTAACCAGCATTAGTTAGCCCTACTCAAACAACTCTTAGCCATTGAATTGTTAGATTTGTACAGACTTCTAATACTTGGAAACTCTCTCCCAAAATTCTACACATTAATAATTGTTTTTGGGTAATTATTTTACATTGCGTTGTCTATCCAAAGTAATTATTGAATAGTTCTATAGGACTATGTGGCCTTACTTATCTAGTGTTTCAAATCAATTACTTTAGCAAAAAAATTTATGAGTGGAATAAGTTGAATTACGTTTATTAAGTAGTTAAAATTATTAATTAATTATATTAAGTAAATAATATTATATATGTGTGTATCAATTTTCGACTATACTGCCAAACAGCTACTCAGCTGGAGAGCACCGGCAGAATAGATTAAGCCTGAACAACCTGTCACAGAAAGATAAGATTCCGGCAGTGGTTCGTCCACCTGGGGGTACTCCGACGATCAAGTCAGTTATCTCTCAAAGATAGCAAAAGTGCTTAACTCACTATTCAGAATATAAAAAGCGTACCTTAGACCCACGAGGGTACCTTACTTTTATAATCAACATTGACCTGATCCCTGTAGAAGCCTAGTTTCAATAGACTCTGGCTCAATGTCCATCTAGGACTCTCAAATAAATAAAGATAAACTCCCTAAGAGCTTTATCCCTATCCTGATTGAAGTCCCCCCTCATTCTAGGACTTCTTATAACTTATCCGCTCATCTCGGATTCCGGTATCTCCACAGATAACCTCGGTCTAGCCGAGATTACCTTGGCGTCAAGTCAAGGATACGTGGTACCTCGGCTGGCACTTTGGTGTAACCTTGGCCACGTGTTTGCTATCTAAAAAATATGTCCCCACAACTGCCCTCTAGGTTCTATTACCTTGGCATCCTGAGGTGATGAAACCTATATCATTTGAACCCATAGCACGTTGGCTAATCTTGTTTTGTCATTTGTTACCGAGGTCATTATTTGTCGGCTCCATATGACCAAGACCTGTAATCTGTTTTCATCAATACTTTAGAATCAGTTAACCAAGTTTGTTCAAGTGATTTAGCCGAGATCGCCCCCTAGCCGATGTCTTTGCTTCATTAAATCAAGGACTCCAAGAGTTTCATCACGCGTATGAGCTGTCACGCACAGTATTCCAACGGTTTTTACCACACGTCTCTTCCCCATTGAACCGTACCTGACATGCGCCATTAAGTCGCGTCATATTTACCTGCGCCGTCTGACAAGCACGTCGTCCAAGGCACATTCATTGTGATTTGCCACCCTTTCGTGTTTTTTAGACAAAACTCCACCTTCTCTCTTCGCCGCTTCACTTTTGCATCTTCGTTTTCGTTCAAACATTCTCTCTCTAACATTCATCTCCCAAATCCTCCATTTTTGTTCTTGAAGCTTTCTGCAACTTTTTCATTCTTCCCCTCCGGCGAGGCTTTCGCTGCACTTCTTTACTCATTGCCATCGTCCAACACCGGCGTACCTCACATCGGCCTTATCTTCTTCGATAAGGCACTGTTCCTCTTATTTCAATTTCTTGTTTTCGCTTTAAACTGCTATGCTTGTACACTGCCATGGTGTTTTTATTCATGCTCTGAATTTGTTACTTGTGTGTTGATTTCCCCCATTCATCATCAGTTTCATGATTCTAGTTTTGTACCATCTATTGCTGAATATACACACACTATTCACATACTCATTTATTTTTCCACTAATCTTGGCCTCGCACTTGTGTACACACTTTGTCACTGTGTTCTTGATAGTTCATCACCATTTTTGACTTTGAATCATATTTTTGTTTCTATTTTCTTACTGTTTTTTCCAGATTCCTACCTTTAATCCTCCTGTTTTAGTAACTCTAGGATTGGGATTTGCCTTAGAACTCCAAACTCTAGGAAAGATTGAAACAAATTCTATTTAGATCCTAAAAAACCCTTGCCCCAGCATTCGTTTAGGTTTTGCCGAGGTCCTTAAAACCTTAACAAACCACTTCCTCTTGCAACCCAATACTCTTCCCCTTAAGCCGACGTCATAGGTATGTGGAGGTGGAAGGTAGACACCCCAATTAAGCTAGAATATTTCAGGCAGGAGTTTGTCATCCCTACCGATGTCCACCTCAGGCTTGCTGGGGAGGAGGACTCCATCATGCCAAAGGACGACTCCATGCCCTTTCCAGTCGCAGCCTTCGTAGAATGTGGACTTAGGCTTCCTCTCGATATTCTTTTCCGAGAAGTCCTACACTACTACAAACTGAACCTAATGCAGCTCGCCATTAACTCCTGCCAAGTTATCAATGGTATAATTGCCTTAGCCAAAAGAGAGAATGTTAGGGTCACCCTTGCCGACATCCAGTACTGCTACACCATGCGTGGCCTTAAGTCAGAAAAAAGGCTACATTTATTACCTTAAGCCGAGGTCTACAGAATACAAACTCATCGCCGACCTCTCTGATTCCAACAACGGCGCCGGGGACGATTATTTCATCGTCTCGGGCAACTGGAGTTCCTTCCAAATAAGGATCTCCACCTCTACCCTTTAAGCCGTACACTGTTCAGAGAGGGAGATGGTAAGAGCCAAGTGTTATTTTTACTTGCTTTTAAGTCTTTTTCACTTGGATATTTTTATATGTTCTAACGTCTGTTTGGTTTTGTTTTGCAGTTCTTTCTCAGCCCCCAAAGGACTTCCGCAAAAACTTCTTTCCCAGTAAAGATTTTAAGAAGTTGCTGGACTTGCCTGTTAATCAACACAAGGCTCCTTTGTTACTCAACTTTATCCCGACGTATAGATCTGTTCTTCCCGACATCCCAAGAAAAAGGAAAAGCAAGTCTCCTCCATCAGCAACAACTCTTCAAGCCGAATCATCAAGGCTTGACCAAGGATCAACATCTGGTCTTGTGGAACAACCATCAACTTCAGCTCCACAGCTGATTCCACCTTGTCAACGTCAACGCCGACGTCGAGCTCCACTGCAAGCTCCAGCAGGCAGGACTCGAAGCCGAAGACATCAAAGTGCTGAAGCGTCATCTTTTGACCTAGCAAATCCACCAACAGCTCTTCCAGCAATCCATTTTGGCACAAGGGTCATAGTTGCCGTCTAAGTCGACGAGATAGGTCGTAAGAAGGCCGTTGCTGATGATCTTTTGGCCGACATCCCCAACATTGTTACCGTACAATCTTCATCATCCTAGTCCCAGCCAAAGCCAAAGCCAAAGAGGCTGAAGAAAGCCCAACCCAAGGCAACAGTGACTCAGATTGACATTGAGGACACCTTGCTAATTTCAAAATTGGCCGAAGGTGAGAAGACCTCCTCTGTCGCCGAGAAGAGGCGTGCCGAGGCCGAACCATCAGAATCAACCAACTCAAAGAGGCCGAGGTCGGCCTCTATGGCCACCTCGGGGTCTTTTAAATCTGATGTCCCCTAGGCCCCCTCAATCACAATCGAGGACAAGCCAGTCAGAGCTGGTGACAATGCCGATGATATTGAAGTCGGCGTTGCCCTCTCTACTGCCTTGCTTCTCCCCAAAGATCTCGATCGCAACGCCGAATTCAGCGAATATGAAAACTTCACTCTGATGTTGCAACACTTCGTACAAGTAAGCCCCTTAACACTTATACTTTTCATTCTCTGTTTTTCCATACTTAGAGAATTTTACTAACTTTAGTTTTGTCCATTTCTTCTGGGCAATCCAGCATGCCCACTCCTTCGGGATGCAAGCCTTCGCCATCAAGAAGGAGTTGGCCCAAAAGACCAAGGAGGCTGCTAATTCGCTCAAGTCCCTCAACAAAGCCGATGGCAAGATGAAGGCTTTGATGGATCAGGACCAGGAAGCTAAAAAAGCTCAAGACGAGACCGAGGAAAGGGCAGGCGCTGCTGAGGCCATTGCTAAGATCTTTGAAGCTGAGAAAAAAGAGGCCGAAGCAAAGATGATTGAGGCCCAAAAAGAACTTCAAGATGCCCTGGCCACAAAAGAGGCCGAGATCAAAGCGGCAGATAAGAAGGCGTATGCCGAGGGGGCGACCGACGTCAAAGAAGACTACAAGAAACAAGTGAAGCAAGCATGCAACAAGGGTTTCACCCTTGGTTGGATGGCTGCTTTAAAAGAGTTGGTTGTCCCCAAGGATTCTGCTCTCCGAGAAAATAGCCGAATCGTCCTCCCGTTCCCCCCGACTCCAAGCCAATCCGAGGACGAGGACGAGGACGAGGCTGAGTTCGAGGAGGAAGCTAAGGCCGATAAGTTTGGGAAGGCTGTGGATGTTGGGGCCAAGTCCCCAACTTTGAATGAGCAAATCTTGGACTTGAGTCAGGACGAGGAGGGTGAGGTCTCAAAGGATGCCTCCTTCCATAAGACAACTCCGAGGTGCCAATCACCAAGAAGAGCCTCGATCAAACTCTACAGGAGATCGATGCTGAGCTCGAGGCTGAGAAGGCTGCCAAGAAGTCTTCCCAACTATCTTCTGGGGCCGAGACACAGTCCGTCGTTGACACCGAGTAGTCTGTTTTGATGTTTTTCTTTGTACCTTGTACTTTTTTTCTTACTTTTGAAACGATGTAAGCTTTAATTTGGCCGACGTGCCACCTTTGTAACCCGAACAAGTAATCTCTTTGTCAGGCCGAAATGCCATTTTCTTCTTTTAATGCAAGTATAGCTTTCTCTTACTTTTACTAAGTGTTTGAATACTTGTCTATTTTGCATGCTTCCATACTCAGAATATTTTGCATGTTTTCAATGCACACCTTGACTGTGTAATCTTCTCGATGTGGAATACTTCGGTTATACCTGCTAACAGTTTATCCCGGCCTTGGCCTAACACTTGAAAATATTTTGTGTAATATTTTCACAAGTGTTATTTACAACTTGCCACTTCACTTTTACTTAACAGGACTTCTATCTTCAAATATCTACCAAGTCTTGGCAACATGATAATCTCGGCAAGTACATAAGTACTTCTTTCAATATAACCTTGGCTTAACTTGTAAACTTTTCTCAAAATTTTCAACAAGTGTTAAACCAATCTTCCTTTAATCATAACCTCAGGTTAATTTCAACTTGTAAATTTTTCCTAAAATTTCAATAAGTGTTAAACCAATCTTCCTTTAATCATAACCTCGGCTTAACTTCAACTTGTAAATTTTTCCTAAAATTTCAACAAGTGTGAAACCAATCTTAGCTTGTAATCATTCTCTAGCCCTTTGCCCCCTAATGTGAATTTAAGTTCCACTTGGGTTCTCATTAAGCATGTGGCTTTGACCTCGTCGCCGAGGTAATATTCAAACAAAGACTGGCCGAGGTTTACCAACCTTGGTTCTTCTATTAATCTTATCAAAATGCCCTTAGTTTCAATCTGTGTTTGACTCTGCTGATATGGCAAGTCCGGATTAACTCAACTTAGTTCAACTTTATTATATGCAAGTTTAATTCAACTCTACCATATAATAAGTCTAAGTTATTCATCATGTTTCAATCAGAAATATCGCCAACTTAGTTCAACTCTATTATATGCAAGTATAATTCAACTCTGTCATATAATAAGTCTAAGTTATTTGTCATCTTTCAATCAGAAACATCGTCAAGTGACTGGTCAGTCATACTACACAAGTTAAAAAATCAAGCTAAGACTTTATTATTACTTCGGCTAATAACTAGAAACTTAAAAAACAAAAAATCTAATGATAGAAAAACTTCAGATTGCAAGTATTCCAAGGTCTTGGCAACTCTTTGTCTTCACTGTCTTCAAGCCGATATACACCATTGCCCAGGACCGAGATGATTCTATAAGGTCCCTCCCAATTTGGGCCAAGCTTGCCCTCTCTAGGATCCTTCTTGTTGCCGGCGACCTTTCTTAGAACGAGGTCCCCAACTTGGAACTCTCGTGGGTTAACCTTCTTATTATAAACCCTAACAAGCTGCTGCTGGTATAACCCCAGCTGAATTGGTGCCTTCTCTCTTCTTTCTTCCAGTAGATCCAGATCTTGGGCTAAGAATGTATCATTAGTCCTATTCTCTACTCCCTAGGTTCTGATCCCTGGGATGCCGACCTCTAATGAGATTACTGCCTTTGTGCCAAAAGCCATGGTAAATGGGGATTCCCCAGTTGATCTTCTTGGCGTAGTCCGATATACCCAGAGTACACTGGGTAACTCATCCACCCACCTTCCCTTAGTTGCTTCCAGCCTCTTCTTGATCCCATCCAAGATGACCTTATTGGATACTTCTGCTTGACCATTGCTTTGAGGGAAGCTTGGAGTAGAGTAATAATTCTTAATCTTGTACTTTGCACAGAAGCTCTTGATTAGCTTACTGTCAAACTATGTACTATTGTCTACTATTATTGCCCTTGGGATCCCAAACCTAGTGATGATGTTCTTCCAAATGAAGCTCTTCACATCAACATCTCGAATCTTTGCGAGGGGTTCAGCTTCCACCCACTTGGTGAAGTAATCTATTGCCACTAGCAGGTACTTCCTTTTTCCAGTTGCCTGAGGCAGTTGTCCAACAAGATCTATGCCCCATTGGGCAAATGGCCAGGGACTGGACACTGGGTTCAAGTCCGCTGCTGGTTGATATATCAAAGGTGCAAACCTCTAGCACTTCTCACACTTCTTGACATAAGCTTCAGCATCTTTCTACATGTAGGGCCACCAGTTCCCCTGAGTAATGGCCCTATGAGCGAGTGACCTGCTCCTTGTGTGGCTTCCACATACTCCTTCGTGTATCTCATATAAGAAGTCTTCTACTTGTGAAGGATGTACACACCTCAAAAGGGGTCCAGTAAAATATCTTCTGTAGAGATGTCCTTCTACTGTTAGGTTGAATCTTGCCGACTTCAGTCTGATCTTGTGTGCTTCTTTATGATCATCTGGCAGTTTTTCCTCTTTAAGGAATACTATTATTGCATCCATCGAGCTTGGTCTCATTTCCACACACATTACTTCATGCTCTGTGTTCAGTGGTTCTATGCTTGGACCTGACAAGTAGTCCACCATTATCGTCTTTGTCTCTCTAGGTTTTATTGCACTAGCCAAGTTGGCCAGAGCATCAGCATAGCTGTTGTCATCTCGGCTAACCTGCTGTAGTTGGCAATTCTGGAATAAGGCTACCAGTCTACCCACCTCCTTTACATAGGCCGACATCTTTTCATCTCGGGTTGCGTATTCACCTGTTGCCTGGTTGACGATAAGCTGGGAGTCACAGAAGACTATTACCTCATCAGCTTCCATTGCTGCTGCCAGCTTTAATCCTGCGATCAGTGCTTAATACTCTGCTTCATTGTTTGAGGCTTTAAACCCCAAACGAATGGATTGTTCTAGTATCTGCCCATCTGGAGATACTAGCACTACTCCTGCCCCCGCTCCTTGTCGATTTGAACTCCCATTAACAAACAGCCGGAAGGAGTCGTCGATGTAAATATTGCATGGCCTGAGTTTCTCTTCCTTCCTTTGTTCTACTCTCCCTAGCTGGGTTTCTCCTTGTTCACTTGGACATCATATACCTCGGCTTAACGGAGCCCGATATATGATGGCGCATGGTGTGAACTCGGCCACGAAGTCGGCCAAAACTTGGCCTTTGATTGCTGTTCTAGGTCTGAATTCCAGGTCATATTGGCCCAACAGCACTGCCCATCTGGCTATTCTGTCTGTCAAATCTCCCTGCTGCAACAGGGACTTCAAGGAATGCTCAGTTAACACCACAATTTTGTGGGCTTGAAAGTAATTATTCAGCTTCTTGGAAGCCATTACTAAAGCCAGTGTTAGCTTCTCTAAGGGTAGGTATCTAGTCTTAGCATCAGCTAGGGTTTTGCTCACGTAGTAGACTGCCCTTTGCTCTTCATTTTCTTCTTTAATTACTACTACACTCACTGCATGCTCTGAAACTGCCAAGTATAAGAATAGCTCCTCTCCAGGTACTAGATTTGAGAGAACTGGAGCTGTAGTCAAATACTTCTTCAAGTCGGCCAAGGCGACTTCGCACTCTTCTGTCCATAAGAAGTCTATGGCTTTCTTCACTAAGCTGAAGAAAGGTTTACATTTGTCAGAGCTTCTGCTTATGAATCTATTTAGGGTTGCAGCCCTTCCAGTCAACATCTGCCCTTGTTTTGCCGATGTTGGGCTCTCCAACTCCAAAATGGCCTTGATTTGATTGAGCTAGCCTCAATGCCCCTTCTGGTAATCAAGTATCCTAAGAACTTACCAGACCCAACTCCAAATGCGCACTTCGATGCATTGAGTCGAAACCGATATGTTCTAAGGATGTCAAAAATTGCCTTTAAGTCTTCCAGATGATCCTCAGGTTCCTTGGTCTTCACGACCATGTCATCTATGTATACCTCTACTGTTCTGCCTATTAGATACCTGAACATCTTGGTCACCAATCTCTGGTAAGTTGCTCCTGTATTTTTTAACCCGAACGACATCACTCTGTAGCAATACAGCCCTTTTGGGGTGATAAATGCAGTCTTCTCCTTATCTGGGGGGTACATAGCTATCTAATGGTACCCCCTATATGCATCCAGGAAGCTCATCCTTCCATGCCCTGAAGTGACATCCACCAATTGGTCAATCTTGAGTAGTGGAAAACTATCTTTGGAACAAGCCTTGTTCAGGCTGGTGAAGTCCACACGGACCCTCCACTTCCCATTCTTTTTCTTCACAACCACCGTATTTAATAACCATGTCGGGTAGTTTACCTCTCGAATGGCCCTGGCCTCCAGAAGTTTATCCACTTCCTCCTCTACTGCCTCAACATGCATCAACGTCGGCCTTCTTGCTCGCTGGATAACAGGTTTGGCCGACCTATCCACATTTAGTCTATGGCAAGTGACCTCGGGGTTAATGCCAGGCATCTCGTAAGACGTCCAGGCAAACACCTCAATGTTTTCTCTTAAGAACGCCTCTAGCTCTTTTTCCTCTTCCTCGACCAAGCCTGAGCCGATAAGGAAGAAGCGCTCTTCATTCCTTTGCTGGACAAGGATTTTCTTCAGGGCTTCCTCACTCTTCTAGGCTGGCTCTTTGCCGACATCATCTAGGACTTCCATGTCCTTATCTTTAATCTCTGCGACTTCTGCTTCTCGTATGTTGCAGGCGGATTTCATTGCTGGCACGGAGTAATTCTTTGCCTGTACTTGATCCCGTCTGACTTTCTCAATTTCGTGCTCTGTTGGGAACTGCAACAGCTGGTGCAACGTTGAGGGAACAGGCCCCATTGCATGCAGCCATGGCCTTCCCAGGATAGCATTGTAAGGGGAGGGAGTGTCAATTACTATGAACTCAGTTTTTAACTTTTTGGTACCAGCTTGCACCTCCAAACTTATTGCCCCTAGGGGCCACATCGGCGTTCCATTGAACCCGACCATTGGACCATTGGATTGTTCCAAATCATCTTAGTAAAGGCTAAGCTCCTTGTAACACCTAACATACATGATGTCACAAGAGCTGCCCTGGTTAACTAAGATGCACTTCACTTGGCATTCTCCAATCTGGAGGGATATTACCAAGGCATCGTTGTGTGGATGCTGCACCATCTCTAGGTCGTCTTCAGTAAAGGACACCACTGGTCCCTGGCACTCGTCTGCCCTAGGTCATTTTTACCTGACCTGGTACATATGTTGCAAGTGTTTTACCTTCTGAGTCTCCCCAAGTATTTCGTTCTCATTGACCTTCGAGTGAATCACATTGATCACTTGAGGTCCGCCTGCCTGCGGTTGTGGTGCTGGAGAAGGCGGTGCTGCCGGTGCCTGAAGCAGTCTTGCTTGTTTTTCCCTTGTTCTGGCCTCGTCTACAAGGTCCCTTAAATGGCCTTGTCTTACCAGGTCTTCCAGATGTGTCTTCAGGGCTCTGCACCCCTGAGTCAAATGCCCATCTTCATTGTGGTAAGCACAATGCTTGCTAAGGCTTCTTCCCATAAATTCTCCCGGAACCCTTACTGGTGCTCTGTAATAGGGCTGATTTCGAATTTTTTCCAAGACTTTGTAAACCGGGATTCAGAATACGGTTATGACTGCCTGCGCAGCCCTTAATCCTATTTCTGGCTTATTGTATTCGCCATTATCTCGGCCTCGCTTCGGTGAGCCGTTTCCCTTCCTTTGTTTCAACGCCTTTGTTCCCGACGTGTCTTCCTCGGCCCTCGCATACTTCTCAATTCTGGCCATCAGTTCCTCCATACTTTTTAGCAGTGTCTTTGCCAATGATTTTCGAAGCAAACAATCATCTTTCAGGCCGTTCTTAAAAGACACGACCACCACCTCTTGGTTGCATCCTGGTATCCAGTTAAATACCTCATAGTACCTCTTGGTATAAGCCCTAAGGCTTTCATCCTCACTGATTCTCAGAGCCATCAGGGAGTCCACCCTTAATGGCTGTAGCTTGTTTGTCACAAACCTGGCCATGAACATCTCGGCCAGGCCTTTCCAGGTTCTCACAGTTCCTTTCGGCAACTTGTGAAACCAGTCAGATGCAATTTCCCCGAAGGACGAGGAGAACACCTTGCAAAGCAACGGTTCGTTCCCGGTGTATAGTGCCATCGAGTTCAGGTACAAGCGGACGTGAAAGTTGGGGTCGACATACCGTCGTATATCTGGAATCTCAGCATACTAAACCTTTTTGGGGCCTCAAATTTGTCCAACTCTATCGAGAACGGCATTCTCGGCTTAACCGGGGAAGTTACCTCAACATCTTGTCGCTTCCTCTGAAGGTAATCCCTCAGATCCTCCTTGGTCCGTCCAGGAGCTCGGCTATCACTGGATTTCAGCCTCTTTGGTGCGCTACTTCCAGTGTCATTATGAGTCCTTTTGGACCTCTGTCCATTAGTTGCGTCGAAACAAAGTTCCTTTGCTTGAACATCCTAATGTTTTTTTATGCAGGCTTCTTTGGTTCGACGTGTCTTCTGGGATTCTCTCCTCGTTGATTCTTCATGCCCGACCTCCTGCGAAGGCTGGTGAGAATGTCTCTTAATCCTGTCATGCTGGGGGGCTACAGGGACTACTTTATGCCCTCCCTTCTAGGCATTGTTCTTGGCCGCTAGAATCGGCATATCTTATAATGGGAATGGTGGCTGCATGACGTTATTCTGCATCATGAAATTGACGACCATTTGCAGGTCCGCGAACTTGTTTGTCATTCCCTTCATCTCGTCGTCCCTCCTTAGGCATCTATCTTTCCATACCTGGAGGTCGTCCTCGTTGTAATACCCGCTTCGGTCTGCCTTCTTTGGTACGTCACCCTCTTGGCCGACGTCTTTCTCTCCGGGATTCGGATCTCGACTTTCTTCATTGCAATTATCCTCCTTTATGTTGGGATCAAAGTGCTTACCACTCCCAGTAGGGATGTCATCCCCAACCTTTTCTTTCCGTCCGTCGTTGGCCATCTATTCTTCTTTCGTTCCCACAGACAGCGCCAAATTGTGTGTGTCAATTTCCGACCATACTGCCAAATAGGTACTCAGCTGGAGAGCACCGATAGAATAGATTAAGCCCGAACAACCTGTCATAGAAAGATAAGATACCGGCGGTGGTTCGTCTACCCGGGGGTACTCCGACGATCAAGTTAGTTATCTCTCAAAGATAGCAAAAGTGTTTAACTCACTATTCAGAATACAAAAAGCATACCTTAGACCCACAAGGGTGCCTTACTTTTGCAATCAACATTGACCTGATCCCTGTAGAAACCTAGCTTCAATGGACTCTGGCTCAATGTCCATCCAAGACTCTCAAATAGATAAAGATGAACTCCCTAAAAGCTTTATCTCTATCCTGGTTGAAGTCCCCCCTCATTCTAGGACTTCTTATAACTTATCCGCTCCTCTCGGATTCCGGTATCTATGCAGATAACCTCAACCTAGCTGAGATTACCTCGACATCAAGTTAAGGACACGTGGCACCTCGGGTGGCACTTTAGTACCACCTTGACCACGTGTTTGCTATCTAAAAAATATGTTCCCACAATATAATACTCTAACAACAAGAGAAAGGTATATCAAAATGTCCAAAACAAGAAAGCACACAACTGAGTTGTTGAATAATTCAATAATGCGAATATAACTTTAACAAATTTTTTCCACTATTTATAATCATAGTTATTGGGCATGAATCTTTTATCACAAAATTCATATATATAATATATATATTATTTTTAATTAAACAATTGTATCTCAAGATTCTTACGACATTATAATGTTAAAAGTATGAGGAATATGAAATGAGCATTTAAGAATAGAAGACTTATGGGCCACTTGTTCAATCTTATTTGGAGATTTTTCTATTTTGAGATTTTTATCATATTATACAATTAGAAATATATGTTATTCATATATTATGTGATAAGAATTTTGAAGACATTTTAAGAGAGGTTAGCAATAAAAATCAAATTAGAACACCATGCATACTTGCCCTATCAGCACTAAGTATTTGTTTGGCAATGACTTTTTTAATTGATTTTTTGATTTTTTTGACTTTTTTAATATGAGACTTTTTTATTCGTTAGGTATTTTTGATTGGTTTTTTTTGCTTTTTAGCTTTAAAATGGTGGATTTTTTTTCGTCCTTTTGTGATTTTTGATTTTTTTTTTTTTTGGTCCTTTTGTGATTATTTAGCCCAACTCAAAAACCAAACAACCCTGCTATTCTCGGGTTAGGTGTCATTTTGTCTCCAAAAGCCACCTAACCCCCAAAATGTTCCAAAACAGCATTACTATACATTCACTTCTCTTCTCTGCTATTCTCGGGTTATTATCCAAACATGGAAGGCTTGAGTTTCTTTGTCGGAGTCATAGGTGAATAACAATCCTCTTCCATATATACACAGTATTATATATATATATATATAAGTGTGTGCGTGTGTGTGTTTGGCGGGTGGGGGGCGTTTGGGGGTGGAAGAGATGTTATTAGAAAAACTCATTTTCTTGATTTCTCTTCTTGCATGCAGGCAACATAGTCTCAGTGCTGGTCTTTCTCTCCCCCATGTGAGCTCTTTCAAGCCATTAATACTTTTTTTTTTAAATTCTTTTCTTTGCTTTGTTTTTGGAAGATTATAGTATTGTGATATGTTGGTATTGACGATCAAAATGTTTGTGAATTAATATGCAGAGGTACTTTTTGGAGAGTGATAAAGCACAGATCAACTGAAGAGTTTGAAAGCCTTCCTTATATTTGCACATTACTAAACTCATCTCTGTGGACTTACTATGGAATTACAAAACCTGGTGAAATACTTGTTGCCACTGTTAATGGCTTTGGCATTGTTGTTGAGGCTGTCTATGTCACTTTGTTTCTCATATATGCACCCAAAGGAATGAGGGTAACTTGATCATCACCACCATCATCTTTGTCTTCAACACTGTCATACTTTTATTGTGATTATTTAATGTTGGGACAATCATGTTTGTTTTGTGGGTGTAGGCTAAGACAGCCATTCTAGTGGGGATACTAGATGTGGGATTATTGGCAGTAGCAATAGCAGTCACTCAGCTGGCAATGAATGGAGATGTTCGCATCGATGCAGTAGGGTTTATGGGTGCTGCCCTCAACATCATCATGTATGCCTCTCCCCTCGCAGCCATGGTAACAACCTCCTCCTCCTCCTCCTCCTTCCAAGGAGGATGTGCATATTATAATTATTACAATTTTTTTTTGTGTATAAAATTTAATCAAAGAGTCAGATATAGGCATATGCTATGAAAAGATTGTGTCCAATTCTATGATAAAATTTCTGAATATTTAATTCATTTTTTTTATATGTATATATAATTATTGCTATCATGTGGTGTTTTGAAAAATTGGTAAAAAGTTAATTTTTTGACTTTTTTGATGACTGTTTTGACAAAAAAAACTAGATTCTTTGGCTAAAAAGCTGATTTTTTTGGCTAAAAAAATTAAAAAGTCAAAAAATTATTTTTTAGCTTCTTCCCGAAGTGCACCTATATACGGTTTATTGTGTGGCTGTGTGTCAAATTTCCTGCCACACATGCAATATATGATATCTTTTTTTGATGTTGTCCCACGGTCCAATTAGTATGCATGGCCAAATGTCTTGCATAATTTATTTTTGGAAAATTTTAAAAAAAATAATAATAATAATTCAAGGTTTGATTTTTATAACAAAATAAATTTTTAATTTTTAATTTTATCAATTGAAATCCTAATTTAATTTATTTTCAATCTAAATTATCTATCTATTTTCATTAAGTAAAAAAAATATTAATATATATTTCTAAAAATTTCTTCTTCTCTTTTTTTTTCTTCTTCAGAAAACAGTATTGACAACCAAGAGCGTAGAATACATGCCATTCTTCCTCTCATTTACCCTTTTCTTGAATGGAGGCATTTGGGCTTTTTATGCTGTGCTAGTCCATGATTTATTTCTCGGTGTAATTTCTAATTTTTAATTACCGCCATTTCATGACTAATAATCTTTGTATTTTACTTCTTTTGTTAATTTAATTATTGTAGTTTTAATTAAAAGAAATTTATCCTTTAATTGTGTTCCGTGTACCTTGTATCTAACAAAATTTAAATTATTTTAAAAATGAGAGACGAATATTTTTAAATTCTACTAATAAATTATCAGCTTTCTGTTTAAAATAAACACTAACTTGTAACAAGTTGACATGTAACTGCACCTTAGGGTGTAATGAGAAAATATTAGAAGTTTGAGCGGATGGATTAGCGGTGACCCCTTTAAATGATACACTTTTGTATTTTAACTTTACTAACAAATTTAGAATGTTGACAAAAAAAAAAAAAAAAAAAACGGAAGTGGGTAACTTAAAATGGTGAGTTGTGATTGATTTGGAGCTAAACTGCCTCAAATTCCAACATGGAGGACAAAGTAGAGGAATAGCCAACAAGGGTTACCATTGTTGGATAAGTTTTAGTAGATAATAACCATTGTTGGATGTTTTGAATAAAATCTCAGTTACAATAAAGTCACGTTTGGCAAAGACCAACCAACCTATGCAGTCAATTCAATCCCAGTCACAGAGTTGTCAATGGGTCGGGACTGGTATTCTCAATCATTCACTAGCTTCTTCCAAACCCATACCATATCGCCACCCCACACCACCCATTTTCTCTTTCCTTTTTTTCTTTGGACAAATTACCTGTGTAATTCTTATAATTTGTTTTTGGTGTCAATTTATTTTTTATAATTTTAATTATATTAATTTTGCTTTTTAATTTTTCAAACTGAAATTGAGGGGCAAAATACTTTCCTAAAACGATCGAGGTTTGGTGTCTCATTCGAAATTGTCTATTCCCTTTTGAATTAGTCATTTAATGCTTGATTTTTGTCCAATTTTTCAAATGGATGCTATTAATGGGCTAAATTGACATAACATAAAAAATCAAAGGGAAAATTTTATACAATTAAAATTACATAACTAGATTGATAGAAGAGGCAAATTACATGAATCACAAGTATAATTTGCCTTTTATGAGCATATTTGGGATTTCGCTTTGACTAATCTCTAAGGTAATTAGCAAATTTAAGCCTTAGGAGTGATTCAAAAGAAGTGAAGAATAAAACTTTAACTATTGATCCACCACTTGAGGTTGGAACTCATAACTTAATGAATAGTTATGCTAGGGACCCCAGCACCCCCACTGGCATTTCATTGACCAGGTTTTTTTTTTTTTTTTTTTTTTTTTCAATCACCCACCCCCGCGTGGGGGTGGGGGTACTAGGGGTGGGGAAGTACAGGGGGTCTAGGGCATTTTTGCTTAATAAAAGTCATAGACCCTGAAATGCAATTATATTCATTCATTTGTAAGAAATATTCTTTTATGTCCTTTTTAAAAAATGGACAACTCAGTTTCAGTTAAAGCATACCCAAAAAAAAAAATGCACGCAACCTTAGTCTATTTTTAAGGATGTTTTTTCATACACTAACATGTACATATATGTATTTTCAGCACTGGTAGGAAGCCCGAAAATCTGTAGCTCGAATGGCTCGAAACTGCTAAAACGACGTCGTTTTGCTGCCAAAACGACGCAAAACGACGTCGTTTTGACAGTTTCGAGCCATTTGAGCCACACATTTTGTGGCCCTCAAACATTATTCATGTATCTTTTGTAGTTGTATGAAACAAAAGCAGACACCCTTTTTCTACTTACTAAAGATCATGCAATTTTGGGGGTTGTGTATAGGTACCAAATGGGACTGGTTTTATACTTGGAATTGCACAGCTAGTGCTATATGCTATATATAGAAATGCCAAGCCAACAAGGAATACTACTTTTGATGTATTGGAAGAGGGCTGCAGCCAACATGAACACCTTATCCCTTCTTCTCATCAATTCATAACATAGGATGGATGCACGATGAGTAAAGGCTCCATCTTGTTATCAATTTATTTCATGATAAAAACATATTAAAATGCGAAAAGCACTATATATTTTTAATTTTTTGTTGTTATGTTATATCATCGTATACACGTGAATACACGAAACAAATGCTGCAAAGGACATACAACTATATTTGTGCCATCATGTTTTCTTTTATTCTTTTAGTTTGTTTGCTTTGCTTTGATATATATATATATATATATTTTGCATTATATATATTGATATGTTGTAAGAACTCTTTGTGTATGGAAGATCAATGCATTGTTTTCATGAGAGGACAGGTTTCATAAATTGAATTGGTTTCAAGCTCCAAGTATGTGATGTAAATGAAAATTTCAATTGAACCAAACATCTAATAATTGGGGATAGTTTTTTAAGTGGGCTTTTTCTAGTTTTCATTTCACATTTTGATATTTTACAATCCCTCTTGCTTCTAGCCCAACAAGAACTTCTGCGTTTCCCAAAGTGGCCCAAAATGTGGAAACAAATTCAATTACAAACCTTCCAGTCAACCGATATTTATATAGATTTATAAAACGAATCACGTTATTAAAGTTCAACTTGTAATCGATTTATTAAAAGTTTGGTTGTAATCAATTTATTATGCAAATTAAGGAAACTTAAACATATTTACTTCCTGAGCTTGTCTTGATAGTATCTAATTTAAATCAATAAGCTTAAATCTATTTTCCAAATAAGTGATTTTTATTAAATTATTTTATTACAACCCATTTTAAACCGTTCAAACGTGCCCTCTTACTTTTTCTAATTTCAATCCCGTTATGTAGCTCGAATTTTCCTTGGCTCGAGCGGCCCGAAATTCCAAAACCATGTCATTTTGGGATTTTTTTTTTTTTTTTTTTTTTTGCCCCTTTTCTTCATCATTTTTCATAACTCAGAAGAAAAAGAAAGAAGAAAGCAGAACAAAAAGAAAGAAAGAAGAGGAGAGGAGATCATCAACAAACACACACATACGCATCTGGAGATTATCAACACGACATCATCATCATCACCATCAACAACCAACACATCATACAAAAGAAGAAGAAGAAAAAACACACAAATCAAAACCCCCCTTCCCCACCCCCCACACACAACCACAAATTAAGCCCATCCATACACATACACACATATACAGATCTAGAAGTCAAATCCATGAAACACACACACACAGTGGTGGTCGCAGCAGTGACGGCGACGGAGTGATGTAGCAGCGACAATGGTGGTCGCAGCCACTCTCTCTTCCCCCTTTCTTCTCTCTTCTCTCTTCTCTCTCTCTTCCTTCATCCCTCTATTTCTGCTTCAGATATAAAAGAGGAAAAAAAAAAAAAAATTCAAAACAACGTCATTTCAAATTCAAACTACTCGAGCCACAAAAAATTCGAGCTCTAAAACATTTTCCTCCTAATTTATATTGACAACGACCTGGCTGCATCATTGTCAAGTTGCTTGGCAAATCAGTATACATATAGGGACCATGAAAATCACCATGTTGAAGCATATGATTTTAATTGACTATAATTTTTGTAATGTAGTATAGGTATAGCTTTGAATTTGTGGACACCAGATCACCAAGTAGAGACTAGGGCATGCATGCATGCATTTTCCATGTGACCCATTCATGGGCAATCACACTCACATGGGAAATAACATACCACCAACGTGATGGAACTTAAAATATTGGAGATTTGTGTTTAGTTATCATTTTCAAAAATGATTTTTTTTTTTTTTTTTTTAAATTTTAGTCATTTTTTTTATAGATATATCAATATTAGATGTATCTAAAAAATAAAAATTTAAACTAAAATATAGAGAAAAAAATACTAAAAACTAACAAAAACCTAAACAAAAATGCACACGGTTTTTATTCTAATTTTTGTCTATTTTTAGTATTTTTTAAAAATATTTTAGCAAATTTATTTTATTTTTTAAATGTATCTTGATTAGGTATATCTAAAAAGTACAACGAAGTGATTAAAATACTAAAAATTAATGAAAACTCATTTAAAAAATAATTTTAAAAAATCAAACCAAATAGACACTCCTGTTTTTTAATCTTTTTTGGCCTAAAAATTATGGTTTTCATTACTTTTATTGTTTATAAAAACACCAAAACAAATATATCGAAAATAAAATGATACAATTTATTTTATTTTATTTTAATAAATGTCATCACTAACACAAAGGGTAGCCCAGTTGGTTGAGGGCAAGGGACTAGGGACCTAGGAGTTTGCTCCTCTTTAGGTCTCAGGTTCGAATCTCACCTCCAGCTGACTACTGGTAGACCACTGCGTCTTTGCCTGGTCGATCGGCTCAGGGCCCTGAGATTAGTCGAGGTGCGTCACTCCGAAGGGATGCTGGCCCGGATACTCGGTTATCAAAAAAAAAAAAAAAACAAATTTCTACAGTCACCATTAAATGCAGATGTAAAAATTGTTGCATTTCCAATTTTATCATAATATTTATATAGGCTCATCACATATTTTACTTTGATAATTTAATTTTTTAAAATTTAAAAAAATTATAAATTATTTATACATAAAAATTTAGAAAATCAAATGGTGAAAGTCTTTTACGAGCCAAAAGTCAA
This sequence comes from Camellia granthamiana, assembly GCA_036172215.1. Taxonomy (NCBI): domain Eukaryota; kingdom Viridiplantae; phylum Streptophyta; class Magnoliopsida; order Ericales; family Theaceae; genus Camellia; species Camellia granthamiana. The sequence goes on along the minus strand of CM069910.1, from coordinate 6,118,398 downwards.
AAAGTTGTTTTTAACCAGCTTTTCAAATAACTCCTATATATACATATATATATCAGATTTAATTAGATGATTCAGGAGTATTTTGGAAATTTCATAAAAAACTAACCTTTTAACATTTTTAGTCAAAAAAATCACACAAAAAAAAAAGTAATTTTTTAACCAAAAACCACAAAAAATAAATAAATAAATAACTTTCAGCTAATTTCTCAAAGGGCTTTGATTTGTGACATTAATTTGTTGAGCATTAATAGCACTAATTTCTATATCAAGTAAAGAAAAAATAATAATAAAATTACCAAAATAGAAAATTAGTGTCATTAATACCAACAGTTTTAGTGCCACAAATCATTTTTTCTTCTTAAAACACCCCTCAATCCATCCTACTATAGATCTAAAGACGAGCCGAATATCAAATTTGTCGTATTCCTTGGAAAGTGGCCTATTGTTATTAATGTCATAGGCCTATGTTTTACCCATGGTGCCTCTACTTCCAAGTTTGTTTGGTTATTTATTTATTTTTACGGAAAATGAGTAGGGTTCTAATTAGAGCTACCACTAATAGTGAGTCCCATCCACTATCACAATATATATTATATATGTTTTTATTTATTTTTTTTTTTTACTTTGTCATCTCATTAGTAGTAAGTTTAGAGCCACTAAATTAATAATCTCTAACATCACTGTTATTTTTACCCAGGATGTCTCTACTACAAAGGCTTTGTTTGGGAAGCCTTGTTGGGGTTTTTTTTTTTTACTATTTTAATCACAAAAAATAAAATAGATTTTTTAATCTAATAAGGCAAAATATCACATCTAATTCATAATCATTACATTCTTACTTTCATAAAAAAATTAAAAAAGCTAACAAAGTTAAAAATCTTTTCCAAACTAAACTTTTTAACTCCAAATTAAAATAGCTAAAAAAGTCAAAAAGTCAAAAAATAATCTACTTTCCAAACGGAGGCAAAGTTTGTTTGTTTATTTATTTTTAGGCCTCGTTTGGGAAGCGACCGGTTTAGTCAAAAAGTCAAAAAGTTACTAAAAAGATCAAAAAGCTAACAACCTATATCAAAAAGTCAAAGATTCCCTTTTCTCTCTACTTTTTGCACATCTTTTCGTAAAAAATTAAAAAGTTATTCCAAAAATACTAATTTCTTTTACATTATATTTTAATTAAAAAATCAAAAAATTACTAAAAATACATGTTCCCAAACGAGCATTAATTTGGAGGTATTTTAACCACTTTAACACTGTGTGGTCCACAGTGTCTGTGATGATGCCACGTACATAGAGTTGCACATGCAAATTTATAATCAGTATTAGAGAATAATAGTTATATCCATCCCATATGTTTGCATGTTCGTGCATTAATGTCAAATAGTTACAAATATAAATATTATTATATTTATAAAAGTAAATAGGTATCATGTATGTCTCCTAACTTCACCCACAGTAGCATAAAACTTTTAACAAATAATTAGGTTCAGTTTGGCAATCTCAATATAATCTATCTTTTTATCTTTTTTCATCACTTTATCTCTCTATTTTTTTATACATCTTTTTATAAAATAAAAAAAAATGCACTTTGCAACAATATTTGGCAATGAATTTTTTTTTTTTTTTTTTAAAATGCAAATCAAGTGTTTTCGTAAAGTATTTATAAAATTAAACTATTAAAGTTGATAAAATTTATTATTAATTTGATTTTTTTTTTAAAAACATACACTAAATTGCAAAAAAAAAATTTAGTTTTCGTTTGGAAAAAGCTAAAATAGCCTATTTTTTGACTTTTTGACTGTTTTAGCCTGACTTTTTTAGTTTCGTTTAGTTTTTATTTTTGATTTTTTTGACTTTTGTGAGAGAAAAAGTATAATAATTATAATTTGGATATGACATTTTATCTTATTGACTTATATAAAAAATTTATCTTTTGTATTTTGTTTAGCCAAAACCAAACATAGCTTAAATTTTTTTATTTTTTTATTTTTTTGTTACTTCTATTTTTTAGGAGAAAGTTATTGTTGTAACAAATTTAATGCATTTGACAACCACTAAAAAAAATAACTTCCGTTATTAAAAATAATTAATATTTTTATCACTTTTATATTAAAATTTATATTTTATTTTTGTATTTTTATAATATTTACATTAGTTTAAACCAGTTTATTCTTATTTATTATATTTTTTTTATCGTACAATTAAACATTAATAAATTAATAATTAAATTATTACAGTGAAAAGATATAACTCCATTCACTTACCTCGCTATCATTTAAAATGTGTTATTGTTAAATTCATGTATCGTGGAGTAAAAAGCATGACATGGTCGCACGCGGCGCAAGTTAGACTGAACAAAGGGAAATTCAACTAAATTGTACCAATATACGGTTCACGAGGTCACAGTCAAGTCGCCACATAAAGACAAATGTTTTGAAGATCCCCATGCGTGAGGATAAATCTGACGGATGACAATGACCTTATTTGATAGGATAAATTACTCTCTGCCTCCCTAAAGTTTTATTTATTTTTCACTTTAACCTTTTAAATTTAATTTTTCTTACTTAACCCTTCATGTTTGTAATCCATCCTACTTTAACCTTTTAAGTTTGATTTTTTTCACTTTGACCCTTCATATTTACAATCATTTCAACTTTATTCTTAAACTAACTTCCATCAAAAAGCTAATACCAACACATTAACTTGATGTGTGATATAAAAAAATTATTAAAAATACAAAAAATAAAAAATAAAAAACAAAAAAATTACAAATACATTTTTTTGCATTCTTAATGAATTTTTTACATCATACGTAGAGCCGATATGTTGGTAATATAGTAGATTCTATTAGTTATTTGGATGGAAATTAGTCTCAAAGTAAGATGAGAAGGATTGCAAATATGAATGGTCAAAGTTGGAAAAATCAAACTTAAAGGACCAAAGTAGAAAAAATCAAACCTAAAGGGCAAAAGTGCAAAGGATTGAAAACATACAAGGCCAAAGTGAGAAAAATCAAAATTCAAAGGCCAAAGTGTAAAGAATTGCAAACATGTAGTGCCGAAGTAAAAAAAATAAAACTTAAATGACCAAAGTAGGAACTGTGTGAAATTCAAGGGATAAAGTGTAATTTATCCTATCTGATAATCAAAACAATATCAGAGGTGTTCTTAAAAAATAATTATTATAAATTAGTGATAAATTAAAGGGAGAATTACATGTAAGTGAAAAAAGAAAAAAAAATTACAAATACATAGAGGTGCAAATGTGTCTGTGGTGAGATGTAAATGAAAAACTGTGGGGTGCAAATGTCACTTATATCCCTCCATATATTGATGATTTTTTTTCATTCTCCTACTTACATATAATTCTCCTTAAATTTAATAAATATTGATAATTAAAATATTAAGTTTTCATAAATTTATAATTAACTTCTAAAAATTGTATTGAATTGTAATTTCTTTTATATTATTCATAATTTTTTGAATTAATTGCATCAACAATCCCTTATCAATCATCATTTCCCTCGTCTATATTATAAATTCGAGTAATTTGATCATTTTTAAAATTTTGCATGAGGATATGAAATTCAAGCACTATTATAATAGTTAAAATATACGTATTAATAGATGTGGGGTTAAGATAATATTTATAAATAGTTGAGAGATTTTAGTGTTATTTTTTCGGCGGGGGGGGGGGGGGGGGGGGGGGGGGGTGTGGAATGTATGATGCAGTTCTAAAATTGAAGTTAATGATATGTCATACTCAATAATAAATGTGATATATACTCGTCTGGTTGTTATCTTTTTTTTATGAGAGGAATATTTTGTTTCAAAATTCGATCCACATTTCAATGTATTTTTTATTATATGATTATGAATTAAATTTTTTGATCACATTGTATAATTAACTGTACATTATTGATAATAAAAAAATAATAATAATAACACAAAAATTTTATAAAAATTGACTATCCTAAATTGTGACTAAAGATTTGGCACACCATTGGATGAAGTATTTTTTATGAGTATAATTAAAAATAGATTTGGCTCAACAATTTGGCACATCATTGAAATTTAACAAAAACCTATATGAATTAATAAAGAGTTAATTACTTAAAGGTTTTATTTATAAATGGTATGGTAGCTCATGTCTTACTTAAATTTTTTTAAATCAATAAGTGCTATTTAATAAAATTGAAAATATTATTAAATTTTCTTAATTTTTAAAAGTAAGAACATTATTAATTTTGCATAGTAATGTTGCAAATGATTATTTCACTAACTGATAAAAAAAAAAGCATGAGATTAAATGTTTTTGTCTTTCTATTTACTGGTTTGATTAAACCATCCAAAAACCGAGAACATTAACCTTTTTTTCAGTTTTAAAACTGAGAATATTATCAAATTTTTTTTTAGTTTTGCACATCAATATTCCATCATCATTCTCCTTTATAGACACAAAGTTTTTAGTTTTGCATAAAAAAAAATTCATTTTTTTTCAAAGAAAATTTAGTTTTTTTTTTGGTGCAAATTTTTTTAAAAAACTTTTTTCAATTTGAAAGTTGATGTTCTAAAGTTTTGAAAATCAAAATAAATGTTAAATCATCACGTTCCTTTATAGATAATCATAAATTATTAACGTACGAGCACGAAATATTCTTTCTCGTATAATCCTGTTGATCAAGTCCGCGCTCCTCCAAACGTTGTCGCTTTACTCCCTGAAAACACAAACGTTAGTTGGCCGGCGGGTGTGTACCGGATACCTCTCTGATGCCTAGGTCAGCAAAATAGACAAATAGACAAAAGTTCTGTGTATTCGGGAATCAAAGTTGTGTTACCTCTCCATAGGTGATGCTATGAGTTTTTATAGGTTCCGTGTGGCCCAATCCTAGTAGGACTCTTATTCCTCCATGCAGAGTCTTCTTTATGAATTACTCTCCTGAAAGATAATATTTATCCTTCAACACCCCCATCATTGCTTAAACCAAGTGAGATGGTCCTAGCTCAGTGGTATATTCAAACGACCGAGCTAGCATTGTCATGGCACAATGACATTGTAACCGGGCTAACAATACCCATGTTACATTTATCCCGACGCTTTATTTGTAACATGTACCTCGGCTTCACCGACAGACCGTGCTAACCATTGCGTGCCTAGACCGAGCTATTCACCAGCAAGGTCCTGAGAAGAGGCCCAAATTACTTCAGCTTAATATGGTTTGACCGAGTTAACTCTCACCGTGCCGACCGTGGTGACCGAGCTAACCACTAAACTCTTTCGGACCGGGCTATTCACAAGGCTCCTCCGGACCGGACTAATTACAAGGCCCTTTTACTCAGCCCTTATTAACAATATTGTTTGAATAAAAATTATGACTGCTAAAAATTCAATAGAATTTAAAAATCCAAAAAATCTTAATTAAAATTTAATAAAATATAAGTTCATAAATTATAACTTGTATCTAAATGTCTTATTAACAAATAGCACAAACCATCTTTATTAAGAGATGAGAAAAAAAAGTAGAAATTTTAGAATTTAAAATGTGATTTACTTTAACAATATGATAGTAATAACTAAGGTTTATCATTCGGCCTACATACCCGTAACTCAGGGTATCCTTACTAGCTTATTTCTATTTTATCTTAAAATATTATTAAAAAATTCATTTCTTATTTTAAAAATCACTTTTTTATGTATTTCTCTTAACAAACTTTCTATTTTTTTCTCTATTCTAATAAAATATTGTTTTTAATTAATTTATATTTTATATTTTATATTTTTAGGCATGGAGTTGCTCAAGAACTAATGATAATTGAATAAAAAATAAATTTATATTTTGGGAAGGGGGTGAATAGTTGTTTTCTATATTTGGAGAGCAACCGTAACATTTCTTATATTAGGAATTGTCTTAGGGGAGTTAATGGGGTTGATTTTATGAAGAAAGACCCTCTAAAGTAGGTAAAGAATGGATTTGAGGAATCTACTGAAGATGCTTTTAGCAGATTTTTCTGTCCTCCAAACTTTTCCTCAATCCAAACGAATATTTCATATGAATTGGGCTAGTTCAAATAAGGGGTGCTTTGAGAAGATGGTTAAAAGTTATTTTTTGATTTTTTTATGAGAAAGGAAAGTGGGTTAAAAGGTGGGAAGTAACTTTTAATCTACTTTCCAAAATAGGCCTAAGCCTTGGGTTGAGTGCAAGCCTAGGTGTTGAAACTCGATTTGCCTGATAGAAACTATGTTTGGCATAAAAAGCCTAAGTCAAAATAATCACAAAAAGATAAAATAGATTAAAAAGTTAATAAAATAAAATATCACATACAAACTATAATCATTTTATTTTTTCTTTTATAAAAGAAAAAATTTAAAAATTCATCACAAACGAAATATTTTATATTTAAATTAAAATAATTAAAAAATCAATCCATATTCCACACGAAGGACTAACCAATTATCCCACGAAAATGGGCCTAGTGGCCCAACTTGCGAGCGCTAGAAAAATAAGAAGACAAAAAATAAAACAAAAAAAAATCTAAACTTGAATCTTGGTTTATCTGGTTTTGTTCGTGGATTAAGCCCGTTTAAGCCCATCTTGTCAGGTAAGGTTTTGTCCCAATATCTTTAGGGGTGGTTTAGGATAGCCTAAGGGTGGCTTGACATCCTTAAGGCTCCGTTTGGGAAGAAAAAAGCCAGGCTTTTTTGGTTAAAATAGCCACAAAAGACAAAATAGGCTTTTTTAGTGACAAAAAACAAAACATCACATCTAACCCATAATCATTACACTCCTCTCTCACAAAAAAGTCAAAAAAGCCAAAAAGCCAAAAAGCCCTTCCCAAACCAAACTTTTAAGCCCAGGCTAAAAAAGCCAAAAAAGCCAAAAAGCCAAAAAGCCAACCCACTTCCCAAACGGAGGCTAAATAATTTATCTTTTTATCTTTTTTTTATCACATCATATCTCTATTTTTTTTACATTTTTTCTTAAAAAAATAAAAAGTACACTTATTTAGATCATACCAAACAATAAGTGTACTTTTTAATTTTTTATGAAATATAGGTTAGATATGAGTTATTTTTAAAGTGATATGATTTAAATAAAATGACGTAACTTAAATGAGATAATGATTTTTGACTTTTTGACTTTTTTACAGTACCCCAAACAAAGCCTTAAGCCTTGTTTGACATAACCTATTTTAGTTCATCTTTTTATCTTTTTTGAGTTACATCAATCAACATCTTCTCTCTATTTTTCTACACATTTTTTTATAAAAAATTAAAAAATATATTTATTTAGAACATTTCAAACCAACCTTACTCTTGACCTAGTTTCGCCTGCATCGTAAAAAACACACCTGCAAAACTCAGGGCATGATTAAGCTTGGACGCTAATTCCGTAACCTATATTTATGGAATGGAGAAATTAACCTTTTGTGTAAGTTTTAAAAAAAATAAATACTTCTTCTGTCTCGTAATATTAGTCTCTTATTTTATTTTTTATTGTTCTAAAATATTAGTCTCCCTTCAAAAATCAAGTAAAAAAATAATATAAATTTTCTATTTTGTCCTTTTTTTAAAATTAATAAATAATATAAAAAGTACAATTATGACATTGATATTCCAAAAAAAATACTATCAGAAAGGTAATTTTAGAAAATCAAGTTTTTAAAGTGTAATAATTGTACTAGGAGACGGGGTCACAGCTGTGCCCCTCCCTGCTGTCTTCCCTGCTGTGCCGTGAAACGGCACAGTTTCACCCCTTCTTTTTTCTTTTTTTTTCTTTTTTTTTTTTTTTCATGTTCTCACACAGTTTCATCTTCTTCTTGTTTTTTTTCTTTTCTTTTTTTTTTCTTAAAATTTATTTATTTTTATTTTAGTGTTTAGAGTTTTCTTAAAATTTATTTTTTTATTTTATTTTAGGGTTTAGGGTTTAATTCTTAAAATTTATTTTATTTTATTTTAAGGTTTATGATTTAGGGTTTAATTCTTAAAATTTATTATTTTTATTTTAGAATTTAGGGTTTAATTTTAATTTTTTTATTTTTATTTTAGGGTTTACGGTTTAGGGTTTAATTTTTAATTTTATTTTAGGATTTAGGGTTTAATCCTTAATTTTTTTTTTTTAAAAGAAAAAAAAAAAAGAAGATGAAACTATGTGAGAACATGAAGGAAAAAAAAAAAAAAAAAAGAGAAAAAAAAAAGAAGATGAAACTATGTGAGAACATGAAGAAAAAAAAAAAGAAAAAAAAAAGAAGATGAAACTATGTGAACATGAAGAAAAAAAGAAAAAAAGGGGTGAAACTGTGCCGTTTCACGGCACAGCAGGGAAGACAGCGGGGAGGGGCACAGCTGTGACCCCTAATCCATTGTACTATCAAAAAAGTTAGATTCTCCAAAGGAATCATTATTTTGAGACCGAAGGAGTACAAATAAGTGAAATAATTTATCAATTTTAATAATTATAAGTATAATTTCTTTCATAAATTTGTAAATATTTTATAGAAATATAATTTATTTACAAATTTTTCTTATAAAATTTATTAATTTATATAATTTTATTTTCTTAAAAAAAAATCAGTATTATTATTAACAACAATGATTCATCCCCCCTTTTCTCCCCACCCCCTTTGACCCCCTCTCTCTCTCATTGGTTACTTTTTCTTTTTCTTTTTCTTTTGCTTTTTTTTCCTGCTCTTCCAATCACCCCCGCCACGTGACAAAGGGAGTGAGGGGTGACGCCAAAAGGGAGTCGCAAGCATTATTCTATTATTAATCTATCCACGTGCACGCACGGGGACTCTCCCCATAGCCCCCACCATCCATCACTACCATCACAATTCAATGCCTAATCTATCTAGATATTCATTCGCAATCGTTTGACGCTTTGCTCTCTCTCTCTCTCTCTCTGTTCTAATCCCTCTCTGATTCTGTTTTTGAGCCATTTCAACAAACACTTGGAGGTCGTGTTCAAGGTTATGAAACCACAAACACCATCAAGAGCAACAAGAAGAAGAATCACAAGAAACCCACTTTGGTGATTGATTGTAGAGAGCTTTTGAGGGGTGCAACAATGGTGATGGAAGGTCTCCAAGAAGATATGGGTGATGGAAACATGCAATGTAGAAATCACCCTTACAAAAACAACTCACCAGGTGGGATCTGTGCTTTTTGCCTACAAGAAAAGCTTGGAAAACTAGTCTCCTCTTTCCCCATAGCCGTCTTCCCTTCTTCTTCCTCATCTTCATCTCCTTCCTTCAGATCTGACTTCGGTGGTGGATCCACATCGACCCTCTCTGTTCGACCCAACCACCCATCATCATCATCTTCCTCATCAACCAACAACACCATCAACAACAATGACTCTCACTACCATCAGTATTACTCGAGGCGATCTCGAATACCCTTTCTTCTCACCCACAAGAAGACTAAGAAGAAGAAAGACCTCACTCTTGCTGGTGGTGATTCTTCTACAGACCAATCTAGCATTGTTTTCAAGCGAAGCAAGTCCACCACCACTCCACGGCGAGGGGTTCGTTTCATGGAAGCGGACGAGGACAGCCCTCGGAGAAGAGGGTTCTGGTCGTTTCTGTATCAATCGAAGCACTCTCGCAATCGTAGAATCGATAATCATTGTAAAGAGATTTGCTACGCATCGTCTTCAACAATGGGGGCTTCTTCAAATGGGTCTTTCTCGCAGAGATCGGCGAAGAAGAGAGAGGAGTTTGTGGTGGTGGAGGAGAATGAGAGCCCTGATCAAGCTGCGTTTGATCGGAAAGTTTCCAGATCTAGATCGGTTGGGTGTGGAAGTAGGAGCTTTTCCGGGGACTTTTTCGAGCGAATCTCAACTGGATTTGGGGACTGTACTCTCCGGCGAGTCGAGTCTCAGAGGGAAGGCAAGCCTAAGGTCACCCCTCTCCACCGCGGCGGAGGACAGGATTGTATGAAAGAGAGAGTCAAGTGCGGTGGGATTTTTAGTGGGTTCATGATCACTTCTTCATCTTCCTCATCTTCTTCATCGTCTTACTGGGTTTCATCTTCAGCTGAAGATAACAATCATATGAGTGGCAAGGCGGCTGCACCAGCGAGGCATCTTTCTCATGGGAGGAGTAAGAGTTGGGGATGGGCATTTGCGAGTCCAATTAGAGCTTTGAGTAAGCCTTCTTCAACTGGGAAGACAGAGGGTTCTAATAAGAACAACACCAACACCGCCCCCAACCTCAATGCCATTCCTTCTCTGTTGGCTGTGGGAGGCTAAAGATATGCTTTTTGAGTTTGCTCATTAGCTTAAACCTTTAAAGTAAACATTACAACCTTGTTTTACCTGTGTATGTCTCTCTATATTTCTCTTTTGTATTTGTCTGTGTTTTGTGTCTGTCTCCTTAGCCTGTGTTTGGTACACTTTCTAAGTTGTTCTTTTATCAATTTGGTGTCTTTTTGGTTTGGCTCAATCTTGGATTCCAGTTCTAAGATGGGTTTATGAGGTTGATCCAATTAGACAATTGGGTGCAAATGGGTTTTCAAATTCCCTGTTTATTACACAATTGACTCTCAGCATGGATCACTGTCCTTAAATCTTTTGGTCTCTCTTGTTCAAAATATTGTTTTGAGATTATTGCACTTCAAGATTTTCAATGATTCAGGTTAGAAGTCTTTGGGGGACATGGAGACAAAAACATTTGGGAACATATTATTCTTGGCCTTCAGTCATCTTGTGATTAAGAGAAAAATTGAAACAGAATAGAATGACAGATGATCCTCCGTACTGGATGAATTGATCTAAATTGTGCCACCGATTGTCTTTGATCTTTGTTGCATAAAATCTTATGGGTTGGTCCAAGTGTGTCTAAACCTTTTGTTTGTCCTTGCTTGATGGCAAACAAATCTTGATCATATTAGTCTTTTAAGTAATTAATTAGTCTTTGTGATCAGCTTATAGGAATTGTGTGATGCAATGAATTTGTAATTTTTGCACTGTTTCTTTTGTTAGTTGTAACTTTCGTGTTAATGCAAAAAGAGATTCTGTTGATATATTATATGTTGTGAACAAGTTACAACTTTGCATGTTACACACAGTGATTCTTGCTTGATGGTTTGTATTTGACTCTATATATATACATGGTCCCTATCTCTTGATTAATGATATGATGGCCTAACTTTTATATACAAAATATTGTGAACTTTGTAGTGACTTTTATGTACGTAGTTGTGAATTGTGGCCTTGGAGATCCCTTAATGTCTCAATCTTTTAGTTGCAACTTTTTCCTTTTCCTTTTTTAATGGTTGGTGTCCGTCTCCCCTCCCCTACTTGCAGTACATCTAATCACTCACAAATTATGGGCATCAATTAGACTCGTACTCTCTCACTAGGGATTGAGCCGAACCTAAGGGAATTCGGATCACCCGTAGCCCTTTCCTGTAGCCTTCCCCTGTAGCCCCCAAAACGACGTCGTTTTGGTGGCTAATTTTCAAAAAAAAAAAAAAACGCAGAGATGAGGGAGGAAGGAAGGAGAGGAAGAGGGAGAGGGAGGAAGGAGGGAGGAGGGTCGCCGTCCTCGTCCCTCGCCGCGGTCGCCGTCCTCGTCCCTCGCCGCCGTCTCAGCCGCCGTCGCAGGAGCTCCAGTCCGTCTCAGCCGCAGGTCGCAGCCGCCGTCCCTCGTCGCCTCCGCCTCCGCCGTCCCTCGTCGCCTCCACCTCCGCCGCCGCCGCCTCCTCCTCCTCCTCCCCCTGTATTTATGGCCCCCTCCAGTCCGGCCGGCCCTTCCCTTCCTCCTCCCTCCTTCCTCCCTCCCTCCCTCCCTCCCTCTGCCTCTGCGTTTTTTTTTGAAAATTCGCCCCCAAAACGACGTCGTTTTGGGGGCGACAGGGAAGGCTACAGGAAAAGGGCGACCGACGATCTTTGTCCAACCTAAGGTGTCCGAATTTATTACTTGCTTAACTATTGAACTATCCGTAGGCAAAAGGAGATTCTATTACATACTAGAAGGGTACGAACCTAATATGTGTAGGAAATTGTGGTATAGAGAAAAGAGAATTGTTTGGGATATTGGTTTAATAATTTTACTTTTTAGTTCTTGTGGTAATTGCTAGGCAATGCAAGTATTTAGAGAGAAAAAAATAGTATTGTAGGTTTTTGAGAATAAAATTGTGACCAAGTTGTTCATAGTAATGTTGTGTTTAGTTGGGGGATTTGAAGAGAGATTTGGAAAGGGAAAGGGAAAAGGTGTGTGAAACTAGGTGAAATATAGGCATGTTTTATTTATATTTCATCTACCTTTTTCATTTCTCTTTCTAAATCCCTCAACCAAACACATTATAAGTGAATTGTGTATTTTATATAAGGCTTTTATTAATATATATTTTTAGAACACATGTTATGATGCGTAAAAAGATTATATATCTTGAGATTTTTTTTGAAAAAATTTGTTTGATTTGATTACTCTTAAAAATTTGTTTGTAGAGTTTTTTCCAAAAAATTTTCAGAAAAACAAACTAAACAAGCCCATATATCTTGCTTGAAAGTAAGTATAACAAAGAAGATATAATATTTTAGTCTCTTAATAGATAATTAAAAAAAAACCTTTATATATAATAAGAGATTATATTTGTGAACTTGCATGTACATAAAGGGTTCATGATTGATGATTTGTATGTAGGTATGTATCTATGTATGGTCCCTATCTTTTAATTCATGATATGATGGTCTAACTTTTATGCGCATCAAGATTGTGAACTTGGTAGTGACTTTTTGTGCCACAAAGTGGTGAATTGTGGGCTTATGTAGATCCTCCCTCCCTCAATGTCGCAATCCAGGAGTCTTTTTAGTGTCTCTTTGTATGCATGTATGATGCTCTACTTTTTCTAGCTGGCCTAAAATTATAAAAAAAGAACAATGAATTTGCCAAGCATCACAAGTCTCTAGCATGTGCATGACTCATTGGCAACAACTAATCATTGTCTTAAAGAAAAAAAACAGAAATTTTGAGGATGAAAGACTGAAGAATCACTCTCAAGTTTCAGTCAAAGGAAGGTGCACATGTTTGGTGGGACCATGTCAAAACTCACAGATCTAATTCATGGGGGGGGGGGGGGGGGGGGGTACCCTCCCAAACAGTACTTAAAGCCAGGCTGGGTGAAGAGCAAGAAGTCTCTCCTTTCCTTTGGGCCGTTAAGTGCAATTATACATATATATATATATATATATAATATTTTTAATAAATTAAAAGCAAATAATCAGAGTCAGAAGTTAAAATACTTCTCTACCTGCTTCTCGAACAATTTCTGTGTCATTTTTGTTTTTTGTTTTTGTGTTTTCAAGTTTTGAAAAGCACATTAGTCAATTGAATTTCATTTGCGAGGAAAGTTGTCGGTGCCCAACTCCTCTTGATTGGAGAAGAGGTCGATTCTTCTGGGTGTGTTTTTTTTTTTTTTTTGGCGGGGGGATCCTTTTTCTAAGAAATACCTAAAAGCTATATTAATTAAAATTTATCAAAAAAAAGGTAGTTTGTCTCTAGGGTGCAATTTGGATGGGTTCAAACTGAGCAATCCAAATTCGATTTGAATAAGATATTATTAAATTCGGTATTAGCTTGGGCAAAATTTTGGAAACTCAAATTAAATTTTTACGGGTTTAGATAAAGACGACAAATAATTCGAACCACCTGAAATCTGAATTATACATATATAGATATATAAAAATATTAAATATATATATAAATTATTAGTCATTACATGATATTAAAGTAATTTAGATTATTAAATCATATTGAATATTTATTATATATGCAAATAACATAAAAAATTTTATTTTTACTTTTATTTTCAATCATAAATTGTAAAGACTTATAGCGACATCTCTCTTACATTATATAAAGGAAAATTTATTAGAATTTTTTTTTTCAATTATTTGTATCCCAATTAGTCTATAAGATATTCTTATATTCTAATAAGCCTTATTATTTGAACATTTGATCTAATAAATCATAATTCTTATATTTAAAGTATTTTATGGATATTTCTACCCTTAAAAATATTTTTTGAACGGTTAGTAATTTGATGATGTAAATATTCACATTGACGATATAAATATTCACATTGACATTTTAACATTCACATTGATGATGTGAAAATTCACATTGACGGTGTGAATATTCATATCACGGAACATTTACATTATAAATATGAATATTATTAGGGATATTTGGGTAACTATGTCACCCATAAGTCCTATTAGAATATAAGAAAATAAAGTGGACTAAATGGAATATAAATAGGTGAAAAGAGATTTATGAAAAAGTGCCCCTTATATAAATTATTTGTTTTGATGATATTGATGATTTTTTATATAAAAAAAAATATAAATAGAGTCAAATTTTAATAATTTAATAATGTAGATGCAAAAAAATAAAAAACTAAAATTCATTTACAATTCGAGCAACTCGGGCAATTCGGGATTTACTCTGGTCGGGCTTGGGCAAGCAACCTTGATTATAATCCGGGCCTATGTAGATCTGGATAAATCTCAGCACAACTTAAACTAGATATGGACAACTTTTCAACCCGATCAAACCCACCTGAATTGCACCCCTAGTTGTCTCTAGTCCTATTGAGGACTAAACTGTCCAATTTTTGGTTCATCGCCTTACCATGAGTTGTTATACTGTTTATTTTTAAGTATATATAAATTATTTTTAAATATATTATATTGATTCGACAAATGAGAAGTATAATTTTAAAAATAATTTTTTTTTTTTTTTTTTTTTTGTAAAGAAATGATTTTTTTCAACGATAGTCTATACACCTAGAAAATAAATATTTTGAATAATCACAGTTAAGCTCCTGATGAACCCAAAACTATCTAGTTCAGCAACACAAATTTTTAACTTTTTTCTTTACTTTCTATTTGATCGGATCAAAAAGAAATTTTGGGACTGTTTCGTTCTCCATATGACTGGAGACAAACCAACTTCTTTATAAAACTATTTTTGCATAGAAATAAAAATGATGAATGTTTTCAACTTTATATTGCTTTTGTTTCTAAAAACAAAGAAAATGAAAACAATACCAATTAAGTGAAACTTTCTAGTAGTAAGATTGAAAGATCAAGTTCATAGCACCTGGCCAGTTTAGCCTTGAGAGTGAATAATTAGATTTTTCAAGCATTCTGAAAAGACATGGAATTAAAATATACATGATCTAAAATTCATTTTAATTTCATTTCTACTAAGGTGAGGATATAAAATTCACAGTTCATTTGTTGGACACTTTAAAACTGAAGTAGAAGATGCCTCATTTTCTCTCTCTCGGATTTCTCATCTTGTTTTAGGTGAGGATATAAAAATTTTGAAAATGAAAGTCCAAAATTCATTGGGAAATTTACGGAAAATAAATAATCAAAGCTGGTACATATATACACATGATGACATGAGGGGCAGAGTAGCAAAAAGACATGGAAAAAAAAGGCTGTTTTGAAAGACTGTTATTGGCTCAGAACATGATGAATGGGGCTCAAAGGTCTTGTACTTTAGAACCCCACGAGGCAAATGTATGGACAACCACTACAGTCTACACTTTTATTACATCATTTGAGGGAGAGGGAGGGGGAGGGGGAATTAGTCTTATTCAGAATCATTAATGCAATTTTGATATTGATTAATAATGATTGATCAAATTAAAAAACATGAGGCCGAAAGATAAACATCAAGCTAAGATCAAAATTGACATGATGGTCTCGAACTATATAAAAAGGACTTGGAGGAGAAAGGGCCTTGTGGAGGTGGAGAAACTTTTTCAGATACGGTGAAAAAGAAAAAATGAAAAAAAGCTCTTCGATGAGGTTCTCTCATAATAGGAGTAAATTAAGTCGTACAGAAAGTAGAGTTTGGTTATGGCCTTTCACTGTCACCATTAATCTCTCACAGTGGTATCTACTTTAGCCTTTAGCGTCAGAGAAGTGGTGGGCTTGAGGGCCCATGTACTATACTTCTAAGTTGTCTTCATGGTTCGGAAGAATAATACAATCAATGTGAGGGCAATTTGATAATTATGTAATAGTGGCTCCAATGGAATTGTTATTTCATTTGTCATAACAACTATAATATCAGCTGGGTGCTGAAACAGAGTTGTCAAATTTGGACATTGATATCTTTGTGGAGGACAAGTAGCAAGAGGCTATAAAGCTTTGTGTAACAAAAATTTGGCCCGCTTCAATTTGGAAATTGGATCAGTTAAGGAATGAGTGGCAGTGGTGGAAGTTTAGCCTTTGTCTGGATGTGGATATATAATAATCCTATGCTATATCAAATTACAGTCAAGCTTTATACTGTGTTTTTTCTTGTTATGTAACTTCCTCCATGCGAGGACCTCAATCAACTTTGTTTCTTTCTCATTATCAGAGAAAACCACATTATGATCTTAGGCATGAAAAATCTAAGGTGCATCGTTGTGCAAAGTGAGAATCTAGATCAGAGGACAGGAGAGATTTTTAATCTGTTTTGTCGTCTTGTGATTAAAATCTCAACTAAAGTGTTAGCGTTGTGTTTGAATCTTAAGTTTGTGAGAAATTTTACTCTATTTAAAAAAAAAGAAAAAATTCAATACTATGGTGATACCACATTATCACCAACACATAGTATCACTATCTAATAACAAATTATCATGCAAACATAATAAACTCCACTATATATATGTGGCAATTACAAAATTAACTTAGAACATAAAATTACATCTCAATAATGAGGTTAACTATCCCATGTGTAATTTCATTATCGGTTAGTGTCAACGATGACATTAAAAGCTGTAAAAATGTTTCACATTTAATTGAAAGCTGTTCAATATTTGCTAAGTTAGCTTAGCAACAAGCCATTTCCAAGCTATGTGGAAAAAAAAAATGTAAGAGAGAGAGAGAGACCTGTAATTTCAAAGTTATTGACAACCTACATATTTCACTCTGTTATCTGAGAACTCAAGTTCTCGAAATCAATGTCTCCCATTCCTGTATCTTCCTCTTCTACACTGTCTTCATCTCCACTAGCTTCATTCTCACCAAGGTGAGCCATGTGTTCAGCAGCCAATTTATCCTCCCGTTCACTCACCTAAATTAATGCAACATATTAAATATAGACACATACAGAGAGAGTGAATCTCCCGAGTGTTCAAACAAAAGCAAAGAAAGACATACCAGTCGGCCCTCTTATAATCGATATCCTAGAACTCAATAATTTTGATCAACTTCATAAATTTTTAAGAAATCAACTTCGTTCTATATGCATAATCAATAATTTATTACTTATTAATTAATTTTAAAATGTTCTTCTATTATTAGAGTACAAAATAAAACTAACCATAAGTAATAAACAAGGGGATTAAGAGCTTTCATAGACAAAAGATTTAATATGATACATATATTGTTTTGTTGGAGAAATGTGTTGCCTTAACAAATAATGCATGCAAGTTCTATTTTTATACTGAATCATAAAACTGTGAAGAAACTTTTTCATATTGATAGAATACAGAATTAATATTTACAATTTTTTTTTTTTCCTCCTGAGATTATAAATTATTAGTAGGCCTATTGTGCTCGACATCCACAAGAGAACAATGACAGAATTAAGGGACATAAATTCAACACTCACCGTTCTAGGTGCTACTTTCACAGTAAGTTTCCCATTGTGGCGGTCTATTTCTTCAGTGCAAGCTGCAATTGCTTTATTAAGAATTGATATCCCTCGTTCCTGCCCAAATCAAATCAAAGGATAAAATTTCATGAGAAAATTGCAAACTTAGGTTTTTACAAACTTACGAGATCAATGACTGAGAAGATTAATAGAGATGACAAAAAAAAATCACAGAGCAGCACTAGAAAAACAATCTTTGTTAATAAATAAATCTTAAAATGAAATGACAAACAGAAATTAGATAATTTCTTGGGTTACTCTACAACAAGCTTAGGCTGATTAGCTCATTCGATCTTCAAGACATTAAATTCAAGGTTAACATTAAATCAACAAATAACAAGCTTGAGCACACATGCACAAGGACACAAACACATGCATGCTTATGTATGTCCGTGGGGGCCACCATTCTAATACAAGCAACACAGTCTCAGTTTATCAAATAACATTTAATCTGATGATCTGCGATTACCTTGTCAAGAGTTTGAGTGTTAATAACATACAATGGAGGAGCAACAACTGTAATTTTCACAGGGCAATCCTCATTGCCAGCAGCTTCACCTTTGCGCATGGCTTCCTGTAATGTCAGATGTGAAACAAAGTACAAATCAGGTAAGCATTAGCAATACCCACCACAATCTCACTAATGTTTAGAGATAAACTATCACCAAAAAATATATAGAGAGAGACGAAAAGTGTGGGCAACATTAAGACCTTAATGTGAAGAACACCATCAAACTGGAAACATATCAACTCAAGGTCAGCCCGAATCTTCAATGGCTGTGCAGTCATTCTTCTCCTGATGTTTTTCACAAAAGCATCTTTGACTTCCTCTGACATAGCAGGAACCACCTTAGTGACCTATCAGATGGAAAGATCAACAGTAGGCATCATAACCAGTAGGAAGAAGGTGCCCAAAGGCCTTACTTGAACAAGGATTACCTCCTGTCCATCTGGACCAATTTCTTTGACTTCACGGGTGAGAGAATTAAGAACAGAATCAGGATCAGTAACAATCAACTTGAATGCCTGCAGCCCCAAAAAGGTAAAGAAAGCAGAAAAGAAAAAAGTAGTCTAATCAGCGATTGCTAGTTGTGGAAAAAGTAATAGTTTTAAGAAGCTCTACATAATCTTACCTCAATAGCATGGCCATATTTTCGGTATAAAGGCCAGCCAACATGGATATACAGATCCTGCAATTGATAACTTGCATTCAGAAGTAGCCATGTGAAAACATGCTGACAAATCGGATACTTTAAAATTAATTTGACATAAGCACACAACATTACAAGCAATATGTTCTTTAAAACAAAAACACAGCACAAGAAAGTTCACAAGACATAAGAAAGATGGACTTATTTAGTGGCTACGATGCTAAATAAATTCATTGAAGAAGAAAGGAGATAGATGAGGACCTCCTTATGAGCATAAAAAGTACAGTGGGGCAGCATGGAGGGAGAGATATAAGTTATAAGTCATAACCATTGGAATTACAAATTGTAGTTCATTGAGCTAAAAAATGGATTAAGAGCTTTAGGAACTTTCCAAACCACCCGACTTTCTCAAACGCCATGGAATTTCAACTCAATGCTAGAAAGGCAAGCAGGAAAAAAGAGAACGGAAACAAAATAAATAAATCAAAAGACTAGGTCAAAAACATTGTATATCAGACAAACAAATCAGAAGAAAAGTATCATCCAAATCTTATAACCATGTAGGCTCAGCCAATTGCTAATCTGCTATATTTATTCAAATTACAAAATCAACACCAAAACCAGCCAAATCCAAGTGTATAGAGCAAGGCCCAGCACATGTGAAGTATACATTACATGAAACCCATACGTACAAATATAATGTATTTCAGAAAAGAGGAGACATTTCTATATACTGTTGTTGTTCATAATGTTTGAAGAACCCATGTCAAACCATAGAGTAACATGCTTGTTGGCAGATGCTAGGCACATGCAACATGTATATGTTATGAATTAAGAGTAGCGCATTTCTTGTAGGTTCTTTTTATTTTTATTTTTTATTTTTGCTCTTTTTTTTTTTTTTTTGGTTGGCGAAAGTCAATTATTAGTTGTTGGATTAGCTCCTGAGGCAGTTGAACCACCAACCTCTACCTTTCAAGCATCTAAGGGCTACCTCCATGCCACTATTTTTTTTTTTTTTTTTGATAAATAACCTCCATGCCACTATTATACCAGAGTGTTCCATCAGATGCACTCAAACAAACACAACATTTAAAAATATAAAATATAAATCCATTAATTATTGCTGCAATCACTATAATTCATTGTACATACACCGACTATGTGTGTGTGTGTGTGTGTGGTGGGGAGGCAGATAGTGGTAACGAAAAGAGGGAACTTGAGCCGATATCATCAAGGTCAAAATACCAGGCTGAAATCATAGGACAGACATGCATCCGTGCTACATTTAAAGCACTCTTTACCACAAAATGAATATATCAGGTTCATGGCCTTACCATATGGGTGATTCAATGCATCGTGTTGGTCCCCACTCAAAATGTACAAGTGGAAACCCAATTGAATAGGAAAACTGGATTCTTAAAGATCGAGCTCTATCACTGTTCCCCCAGCTTTACGTATGACTCATTTTAATAATACTGCTCTTTGCAAAGTAATACTTAGTTCTTTATGAACAATTGACACATAATCACAAGTACACAAGGATAATTTTGGTCACACGCCCTTAGATGAAGTCAAATGGAAACTACCACCACAACCACCTAAATGACCAATGACACCACTTGAATCCACCTTTCAATATTTACAGAAAATCAAATTGATGAAAGAATCAATTAAATTAAACTCGAAAATGTTTCTTTGTCTCCAATTTTGAAGAATAGATTGGTTTGGAATATTCATTCATCAGATTCTTTTACTTGTAAATCATTTCTTGATAAAATCATTCATACTTCTCATGTACCTCAGTATCTATTTCATAACAAGATTTGGAAGGCGTGTGCTCTTCTTAAGGTGAAAATGTTCATGTGGATCTTGGTTCATGGGGGCACTCTGACAAATGATTCATTGCAAAAAAGGAGACCCTCGCGGTATCTTAATCCTCAATGGTGCATCATGTGTTATAAAAGTGGAGAATCTCTGGATCATCTCTTTTTGCATTGCTTGGTGGCTAGGTATTTATGGCATAGGATGTTTGGATTGGGTAGTATGATATGGGTGGCCCCAAAAGGATGTGCTCAAATGCTATTATTTGATTTTCAAGTTTTTGGAAGGTCGAAGAGGGCTAAAGTGCTTTGGAGTGGTGTTGTTTTTGCAATTTTATGGATTGTTTGGTTGGAAAGAAATGCCCATGTTTTCGAAGGAGTTGCCTGGGATATAGACTAATTATGGGATAAGGTGAGATACTTTGCGTCTTTTTGAGCCTCGGCGAACTCAGTATTCCGAAGGATTTCGCTTTTTTTGCTTTCTACCGACTGTGTTACATGGACTCGACACTTTGGGGCGAAGTACCCATGTCGACACGACACGACACGACACGACACGGGTGCGGGTGTGGGATTTGTGTCGGATTCGCTTGTTCTCTCTCTGACACAGCTCTTTACAGACAGCAAAAGAAATGAAAGAGGAGAGAGCAAGAGAGAACCTGGTCGAAGCTCCATCCAATCGATCCAGTCGAAGCTCCGTCCAATCGAAGATCGAAGACCTCTAGTCGAAGCTCCATCCGATCGATCCAGTCGAAAATTGAAGCTCCATCAGTCGATCGAACAGTTGAACACACTAGATGACTTCGAAAAGCCTCTCTCTCTCTCTCGTTTTATCTTCTTGACTTGATTCATGTCTATGTCTCTGTCTCTTGATTCATATCTATTCGTATCTATCTATATATAATAATAATAGTTAATAACTATTATTATATAACATATAATATATTTATAAGATAATATATACTTATATATATATATTAATAAAAAAAATAAATACATGTATGTAAAATAAAATAAAAAAGTTAATTAAAACACATTATTTAAAAAATATAATAAATAAATAAAATAATTAATGTATATTAAAATAAAAATATTTATAAAAAAATAAAAAAATTTGTAGTGTCTCCTGCCGTGTCCGTGTCCCCATTTTTTAAAAATTGTCGTATCCCACGTCCATGTTCGTATCCGTATGTGTGTCCGTGTCCATATCCGCACTTCATAGATTTTTATTTTATTTATATAATATAACTCATCTTTGTATATAAATATATATATATTTTTAAAAAAACTATTTAATGTATCCCGTACCCGTATCCAAATTTGGATACATATCCATGTATCCTTAATTTTAATTTTGAAGTGTCCGACTCTTAAATATGCACCCGCACCCGATTCCCGCATCCAAGTCTGTGTAACATAAGTTACCGATTGGGTGTCAATTTGTTCTGTGTAGTAGTTTTAAGGTTGAAATTTTTGTATTTTCTTCTCTCTTTTTGGTTTTTTTTCATTTTTCTTGCAAGAGGATGTCTTATCCTCTTCTTCTTGCCTTCGATCCTTAATATATCTTTGTTTGTTACTGATAAAAAATTAAAAAAAAAAAAAGGGTACCCCAAAGCATTTCAACATAACACCTCTACAAATTGTCAATGTCACCAACCAAACACTAGTACCACCACCAATTGCACGAGCATCAACATGACACATTACCACACCATGTCACTTGCAACAAGGATTGTTTTGCAACTTGGATTCAGTATACAAATAAATTTATTAGTTTTTTAACAGAAACATGATTCCTAACCATGCTTTAGGTGGAATGGCATATAAATTTGTCTGCACACTAATTGTTTAATTTTGGATTTGATATATATATATACCCATCAATTTTACCGAGAAACTATTTTCCATGAAAACAAACAGCGTCAAAAGGGAAGAAGAAAAACAAACCACGAAACTACCTCTAAATCGACGGCCATAGTTTCGGCAACGTGGCGCATGAGGGAGTGAACGAGCTTGCTCTTATTATAGCGATCCTCACAGGCGAGAATGTCCTCCTCGGCGACTCTGCGCTTGCTGAGATTGACGTAGTCTTTGTCAGGGTCGACGCTGAGGACCATGACGGGCTCGGTGCGGCCGACCTTGATGAGGCTGTTGATGCTCCGTATACGGCGGCGCGAGAGCTCTGAGAGGAGGATCATCCCTTCGATGTTGTTGTATTCCAGAAGATAGACGTATGCGCAGAGGTCACCGATGCTCTTCACCTGCACCATAACCGCCGTGTCTACCTCCGGGTACTTTGCCTCGTACATTCTGCAATCCAAATTGGGCGGCGCGTTTACAAGCCCCATTGTTTTCGCTTCTTCTGATCGTGACTCTCTCTCTCTCTCTGTATCTAGGGTTTCTGTGGTGGGTGAGCAGAGCTTAAAGGTGTTTGAAAAAATGTCTCTGAGAGGAATGCAAAACACGCAACTGCACCGCCTCTTTTAATAGGGTTTTGTGAAGGGTCTCGGAGTAAAATGGGGATTTTAAAGCTTGAAAAACTTGATTTGTTCAAAAAGGTTATATACGCCCACCGTGGGGCTCGAACCCACGACCACAAGGTTAAGAGCCTTGCGCTCTACCAACTGAGCTAGACGGGCTTTGCTTGAAGGGATGGATTTTTAAAGCTAATTAAAATGAATACAATTATGTACTTTGCTTATACTTAGATGGCCCTTTTGATAATGTTCTTGAAAATAAAACTAGGGTTTAATATCATTAAGAAAATGCCTAGTTTCTTGTAATCATTTAATGCTTATTGATAATGTTGTTTTGTCGGATGAGGAATGGGTCGGACAGGGTCCGGATGCTCCACAGGATGATTGAACCTCATCTTCCCAGTTGTACCTGCACCAAGTCCGTTGAGAAGGACCCGGAGGTGGGGTTCCTTCTTGAGGACCCCCCGATGTTTAAGTTAGATGAGTCTCTAGTAGAAAAATGGAAGCTTTTAGCTTAGAGAGGAAGTAGAAGGTAGTTAGAGAGAGAGAGTAATTACTTGTATATATTGATTTCTTCCATACCTTTCTGGCCTCTTCGCTTACCGTGCCCTGTCAGTCGACCTGTCCTATCAATCGTAAGTCTATGGTAGTGTTGTCATGCCGTGGACTTCACAAAAGGAGGTTGCTTGTCTCTTCTTCTTGTCTGGCCCCTGGGCCGAAGTTGGGTTAGGAATTGTTTGGACAGCCCACTGGGCCACTTTTTTGGGCTATGCACATCACTTATAAACCCTCTTCTCTCTCTGGAACTATATACATAAAAAATGAGAGGCAATTCACAAAAATAAAGTTAAAATGAAATATTAAAAGAAGAGCAAGATGTATATAGTTATAGCCTCATTTTTGAATAATTTACTTTCATGACTGAAATTCACACCTACTAAACGTTAACAGACAATTTATCGTTGGGCCAAATCCCTTCTTGTTTTTGTGTGTTTTTTTAGTTGGGTAACTTGGTTGGGTGGGTGGGTGGGTGGGTGTTCAGCGTTGGGACACTTGTTTTAATTGCTACTGGGATGTGTCTATTGCTTATGGTACACATATCTAATGAGCTTGCTAAGTTTCCACCACACGATGACAAGGGGGTTCATATGTTTAAGGAATCATGGCTTTCTTCCACCATGACTTCTTCACATGGAGGAGGAGAAAGCTTTCTGACATTGAAAAAGGAAGATGTGGTGAAGGCCTCTAAGATAGGTTTTAAAACACTACTACTTAAAATTTGGTATTAAATTAGCTTTATCAAAGTTTGAGTAATATTATACAAATTAATAAATTTTACAAAACAAAAAATTATTTGCAGAAGTTTTTTTTTAATTATATCATTTGAATCGCACAAATTGCATAAAAATCGTTCACATCACACAAAAAAAGACACAATAGGACTCACATAAAAGAGAGGGTAAAAGTCCCATGTGAGCCCCACAATCTTGTGGTAGGTTGTTGGTTAATGTTGTGTTTAGTTAGAAGATTTGAAAAATAATTTAAAAAAGTAAAAGGAAAATACATGTAAAACTATGCGAAAGGTAAAATATATTTTATTTACATTTCACCTACCTTTTCATTTTCTATTTCCAAATCCCCCAATAAAACACAACATAAATCATTTTCTATTTCCAGATCCCCCAATAAAACACAACACAAATAGATTTACAGATACTATTTTAGTAAATCCTGTTTGTATTGATTAATGCTGCATATATAAGAAATTTTAGTAATTTTATATTTTTTACATAATTTTCCAGAGGATATAACCGATATTTTTTTAAGACTGAATAAAACCAAATGAAAAAAAATGCAGGGCACATACCCAATAGATATATACAAAAATTCTCTTTCAAACCAGTAAAATGTTTCTTGGCAGATTTATTTTTTGTTGTTTGTATTTTTGTTTTATTGTTTGGTTGGGATAACCTTTGGAGTCTTATTTATGTACTACTGTTATTTTATTAATATAATATTTCCCATGTTCTCCAAAAAAACAAATCAGTAAAATGTTAAATTTCCTGTGACGTTTTCATAAATATTGTCACACATATTTCTTGTGAAATAACTAAACCACAGAACATAAAACAAAAACAAAAAAAATTTAGCCAGAACATTCCCAAGTTCACCACAATAGGAAGCTCAAAATGAAGAGAGCAATTCAAAAAATCAAACTCTATCATTAACAAATTGCAGAACTATAGTAATCTGTAAAACAAAACTCAGGATTCCAAATTCTGAAGTATAGAGTACTCTAAACAAAGTAATTCTAAGATAGTGTAGAAGGGAATGTGGGGATGCAAAGGAAATCCTTTGCCAGGAATTTAGTTTTCATCCTCGCCCTCATTCTCAGCAATGTTGAAGTATCACAACTCATAAATGTTACGGTCCTTGTTCGATCCAATTACTGGAAGCCAATTCCAGACATTATTTGAGTTTGGGAGATGAGTTTTAGAGATAAAAAGTACGAAAAGTTGTTTGGTTTGATTTTTTTCAAAAGATGTTTTAGAAAATTATTTTGAGAGAGAGTTTTAGAAAAAGTGATTGATTTGATGTGTATGAGAGAGAGATTTGTTTTGAAAACTTGTAAACCAAACAAGTTTTGGGAAATTTTTTTGGAAAAATTTGTTTGGTTTGATTATTTTTGAAAACTTATTTGTAAAGAATTTTTCCCAAAATTTTTTGAGAAAATCAAACCAAACAAGGCCACAGTGTTTCTTCAGATATTCTTTGTCAGATACTTCAGATACTTGAATACCACCAATTATTTAAGATAAGCAACAGGCATGCAAAACAAAATTCAACAAGCCTAAAGTGAACTAGGGCATAGAACCTTTACCAAATGAGATCTCATTTAACAGAACTATGAAGGTCATCCAATAGGGTACTATTACACACATGAATATGCCCACATCGGATAAATACCAACAGCAGTGTAATAACTTCTCATAAACATTAAAAATAAAACTTATTCTATATGATCAAGACAACAACATCCAGAACAAAAATACACATTTCATAGAGTGAGCTCCAGCAGAATGTAAAAGCACAAATTTGTTGCGTCTTTTTCAGGTGGGTTCTGTACACAATAAATCGATGCCTGTTAGAGGTGAAGTTGGCCCTGGAAAAAATCCTACTGCAATGTGTCATCTGCTGAAAGGCTTTAATGGCCAATTTTATAGCCCAAGGAAATGAAGAAATACGTTACAATTCTGAGATTTTAACCACCAAAAAAAAATAAATAAATAAAAATAAATAAATAAAAAATCAGTGTGTTTGATTTGAGCTTTTTGATTTAAGTTTTTTGAAATTGAGTTTTTTAGTTTTCGTATTTTTTTGTTTTTAGTGAATATTTTTAAAATTTTAAACATTTTTTTTACTTTTTTAGATGCACCTTACTTAGATGTATCTAAAAAATAAAAAATTTGTGAAAAAATATTTTTAAAAATTAATAAATACATAAAAATACAAAAAAATGTACTGAATTCTTCTATTTTTTTTTTTGTATTTTTGGTATTTAGTGAATTTTTAAAAGGTTTTTTTCAAATTTTTTTTACTTTTTAGGTATATTTATGTTAGGTATGTCTAAAAATTAAAAAAATTCCGTAAAAAGAAAAAAACACAAAAAATAAGAAAGTAGAATTTTCTGAAAAATGTTTTTGAAAAATGATAACCAAACATAGTGATTGTGTTTGGTTTGAATTTTCTGAATTAAATTTTTTAAAAACTAAAGGTATGTTTGGTTTTGTTTTGGGAAAGTAGTTTTTAAAAATTATTTTGGAAAGAGGGTTTAGAAATTGTTTTGGTTTGTTTGGTTGTGTATTTTGAAAGTAGTTTTGGAGTTTGAGAGTTTAGAATGATTTGATATTTTGTTATAATTGAGTAGATATATGTGAGAAAAAAAGTGATTGAGAATGAAAAAGAAGAGAGAAAAAGTGATTGATTGATAGGTAAAAGAGAGTGATTTTGAAAATTATTTTGAAAAATTTATAAACCAAACAACATTTTTAAATTTTTTTTCCCAAAATCACTTCAGAAATCCAAACCAAACATACCTTAAGTTTTTTGGTTTTCGTATTTTTTTGTTTTTAGTAAATATTTTTAAACATTTTTTTTTTTACTTTTTTAGATATACCTCACTTAGATGTATCTTAAAAAGTAAAAAATTTGTGAAAAAATATTTTAAAAAATTAATAAATACATAAAAATACAAAAAATATACTGAATTCTTGTAATTTTTTTTGTATTTTTTGTATTTTGTGAATTTTTAAAAGACTTTTTTACTTTTTAAGTGTATTTATGTTAGGCGTGTCTAAAAAGTAAACAAATTGCTTAAAATATTAAAAAAATTCAGCAAAAACAAAAAAAATACGAAAAATAAGAAAATAAAATTTTCTAAAAAGTATTTTTGAAAAAATAGAACGACGCAAGCTAAATCCCCGTGTCTTAATTGCCAAATTGATTGCACAGGTAAATGAAGAAATAAGTTACAATTCCAAGATTTTAAATATAAAAAATCCTGTGTGTTTCTCTGAACAGTGAGATTATAGTTGATGATGTTGAGGAAACTGTTTGTTTGCATCATTGAATTGTTTTTGCTCAACACTAACACTGAAACCAATATATTTTCATAATGTCGGCGAGCTAAAGGGAATTCATGTAACCTTTTAAAAAGTAACAGCTCAATATAACCATCACAAAGCTCCTCAAGCACAGACAAATTACTCAGGCTGAAGCGAATTTAAATGTTGCTGATCAAAAACGAAAAAAAAGGTGTTTGGCTCCTTCATATTGCTCTAAAGTTCACCACCAAATTTTGCATATTTTGAGCGTTTGCATCTAAAATATTGTAAATGATATATTAATAATATTAACTCGAACCTTAAGTCTCGTTTAAGAACAAGTTATTTTAGTAACTTTTTTAACTTTTTATGAAAAGACACGCAAAAAAATTTTTTTTAAAATGATGTAACTTATAGTGACTTTTTGACTACTTAACTATTTCAGTTGGAGTGGTGGCACCCACCATGCACCATGTATTATTTATATAAAATAATTAAAGAAAAACGGTGAGGGACAAACCCACCCACCCCATTTCCGGTGGTGTTCACCACGCACCATAAGAAAAACACAAAAACAAAACAGTGGGGACAAAAAAAACGGTGCGTGGTACGTGCAACCACCACCAAGTTTCAAGATACTCTTCATGGTTTCCAATTTTTCTAAACACTTTTTAAAAAATTTTACTTTCTTATTTTTCGTGTTTTTTTATTTTTACTGAATTTTTTTAATATTTTAACCAATTTTTTTACTTTTTAGACACACCTAAAATAAATACACCTAAAAAATAAAAAAATTGTAAAGAAAATCTTTTAAAAATTCACTAAATACCAAAAATACAAGAATTCAGTACATTTTTTGTATTTTTATGTATTTATTAATTTTTTAAAATATTTTTTCACAAATTTTTTACTTTTTAGATACATCTAAGTAAGGTGCATCTAAAAAAGTAAAAAAAATATTCACTAAAAACAAAAAAACAAAAAAATCAAAAAAGTCAATTTTCAAAAAACTTAATCCAAAAAACTCAAACCAAACACAGTGATTATTAATATATTATTTACAACATTTTATATACAAACAAAGCCAAATAGACTCCGATTACTAGCCCATAACTATAGCCCTGTTTGGTAGAGCTGTGGGAAAGTGCTTATAGCTTATGCCTAAACAGCTTATGGCTTATAACTTTCAGCTTAAGCTGATTTCCAGCTTATTCTTAAAGCATCTCATGCCCACTCAAAGAATAAGCTGATTTCTGACTTCCAAAAAGCTATAAGCTATAAGCTATAAACTAAACCAAACACATCAAAATAGCTTAAATTAAGCTGAAAGCTGGAATAAACTGATTATAAGCTGTGCCAAACAGGCACTATGTATGACCTCATCATGCTTAACCTTCTTTTTTATTTTACTTTTTATCACACTGTTCCCAAGTTCAAACATCTAAAGTTTCACAAATGGGCTAATAAGTTCGGAAATATCAGTTTCAAATATCTGCAGCAAAATCAATCTAAGCAGTTACTTCGATATGAACCATGACATACCATTACAACTAAAATTAATATTTTTTGAACCCAAAAAAATATTCAATGGGAGGTCAAAAAATGTGAGAAGGATGGACTGGTAATTTTAACAAACAAATGAGTATATATTTAATATTTTTTGAACCCAAAAAAATATTCAATGGGAGGTCAAAAAATGTGAGAAGGATGGACTGGTAATTTTAACAAACAAATGAGTATATATAACGCCCACCCCAAGCATGAACTAACTACTGGCGGAATTTTTAAAGAATAATTGTTGAAAAATCCAGATTAAAGAGAGTACAAAGCATTAAGTCCAATGAATATTTTTTTGTTGGTGGAAGTTTTACCATTTGTTAAATAATTTGGTGATAAACATGTTCAACAGAACAATAAATCCACAGATTTATCCTTCCATCCAAAATTAAAATGATGAAAACACCATTAGATTGAGAGTACAACAAATCTGGACTCAAATCTTAACAAATCTTAACTATCTCCTGCTATAATCACCATTAAAACCATTAAGAACTACAAAAAAGGCCCAAACCAGATTGAAAACCAAAAAAAAATAAAAATATTGGGTTTGGGTTTCATATTCAAAGCCATTCACAAACAGATATACACATGCACACACACATATGAATATAAATGTAATGTAGCATGAAACAGAGTGAAGATGAGAGAGAGAGAGAGACGGCGACAGATCTATGGAATCTGACTCTAGAATCACTACCGTAGCTGCCGATTTGAGGTGATGATGAGACGACGACAACGGTGAGTGTGGATGAGATCGGCAAAGGGAGAGAGAGAGAGATGTATTTGAGTGCGGGTGGTAGTTTGTGAGAGAGAGCAATGTTGAAGACAACTTTGATGAGTGCCCTGTGATTATCAGTGCATCACAAAAGCTTGATTGGAGAGTAGAGTTGGAGCGGAAGGACCTTGAGAACGAAGCCCTCGCAATCCGACTCAATGTGCCATGATGACAGTAGAGAGGAAACAAAGGTGGGAGATGCAGTGCTAAACTTAACTGTTGGAATGGGAAGAGGTCATCAACAAAGGAGGGCAAAAGAGCGCGACGGAGGAAGCACAATAGAGAGAGGAGAGTTTGAAGAGGGAAAAAGAGAGCATGCAACTTGAAGTTGAACCGTGTTATAGGATATATATATATATATACACAAGGGTTTTTTTTGGTCATTTTGCTTAAACTTATCTTTTTGGACAAAGTATTTCAACGCCTAAACTTTTGGCCAAACAAAATTGAGATTTGAATTTGTGTATTGAGCGCCCAAATGTTAATTGGAGAGTGGGCAAGAAAGAATACAAGGAAATTATGATACCTTGTAGAGTGTTAGTTCTACCAAATTTTCATTGAAATTCTTACTCTGAATATATAGAATCATTCTCCAAATCAAATACAACAATCAATATATGTATTTATTCTTCAATATTTTCTGAGTTCCTACATTTCAACTTTTTAAAATGCCTTGTTTATACATTTTGTTTGAATTTATAATTATTATAATTTCTCATTAACAATTTTAACTTCTTTTAAGTTGGTCATACAATGACCAACTTCGTTTTGCATTATTTCTATTCCAATAATGTAAAATTCATCAATTATTTGTCATTGATAATTTTAGTTATTGTTTATTTTGTTTGTGCAAGTATATGACAATAAACAATGACAAATGAGCTATTTTTTATGATTAATATATCGTGATTATACAACTAGTATTTTGTAGATTACATTGTTGACTACATTAGCTAAATCTCCGTCACAACAATATGGGATTCTAGAATTATTAATGGGGAAAACATGTTTCTTGCATTAATATAGAAGCTCATATCCATTTCTTCCAAACACATTATTTCAAAATAGATAGACATAAACTACATAATAGTAATTATGTTTTCCCAACTCAAAATTCTAAAATCTCATGTTATTGTTATGAAAATTTGGTCAAAAGTAAACATATGTCAACAATGCAACTTAAAAAATATTAGTAATAATGGGCCACGATCCACAAAAAATCCGATTTGACAAGGTTTATTGTAAAGATGGACGCGAGTCAGGATGGTTCAGATTAGAGCCAAACCTAGAAATGAACCAATGTGATCATGATTGATTCCAAATTTTCAGATCCAAAACCAAACCAAACATTGTTTGAAAACTAACCCAAATAAACTCAAGTTAGAAGTGTAGTTCCACCTATTTTTTATTTTATTTTATAAATGCTTATTATAAAACAAAATTTCAGAGAAAAAAAGAGTTATTAAAAAAACTTCTGAAATTACCAATTTGTCTTGGTCAATTCCACTGTAACTCTTTAAGGATATAATTATTGAATGAAATCATATATGAAATATATATATATACATACAGTTGGTTTGGGTTAGTCTCAAGCTAATTCGAGAACCAAACCAACCTAGTAGGGTTAACCATTTTTAGACCTAGAATCTCATATTAACAACAACTAACCCATTAATCCATGAATTTTAAATTCTTGGCAAATAACAAATATGCAATTTTATATTAAATAATACGTAGGAACTAAAAATGTGTGACGGGCCAAAAGTCTAAATTGTAATTTTGTTTACCCAAAGGTCCAGGCGCTAGAATATTTTGTTCAACCAAACAAGCTCAAGCAAAATGACTAACATACCCTTCTTTATATATATCATTACACGATCCTAAAACCCAAAAACAAAAAACAAGTCCCGTTTCCTCTCTCTCTTCCCTTTACTCTCTCTCACTCTCTTCTTTTCTCTCCTCTTCTCTCTCTCTCTCTCTCTCACTTGAAACCCTAACTTCAACCAGAGAGAAAACCAATACCAAACCATTCTTGTCCAAAATTCGAGGACGACGGTGCACCTCCAAAGTACCAGAGCGTTGCCTTGATCATCAGCATCAACGGCATCGTCAGCAACAACCTCGCGGAGATCCTCTCTCTCTCCGACACCCCGGCGGCCCCTAGAAAGTCCATAGCATCGTTTGCAGCCCTTGTCCCCATCGAATACATCCAGTGTGATATATCCAACGATGCACCACCAAAGCCTCCTTCGGAGGGTTCAGACTCACCATGATTCAGAGTGAGGAAGGGAGTGCTATGGCTTTGACGATGCCTCTGCAACCTCCTTGTAGATGGCCAGCAAGACCAGGTTAGGGGTTTCATCTATATTGCGTTTATGCTATCAGAAACCTAGTCCTTAGCTTGATTGATATGTATCTAAATCCATAGTGGCAGTGAAAATGACAACAAAGATGGATGCTGCTGGTGAAATATTACAGATCTGCACCTCACGACCTTGCCTATCTCTCTCTCTCTCTCTGTGATGATTATGATGATGGAAATTTTCTAAGACAATATAGGAAAAAGAACAAGTAATTGGTTTGAAAGAACAACCAAATTTATCTTTCCTTCTCCATATTGATATAGGGTGCTGCATTCATCTCATAGGCACAATATCAATAGCCAAAGAGCCAAACTTCAGCCCCATTAACAATCCCAAACCCAAACCCTACATTTTCAATAATGTTTACCCATTTTCTTAGTAAACAATCAGAATACTAAAAATAGAAAATTTTACTGCTTAGAGAAGGGGGAGTCGAAGGTGACGGTGATCTTGCTCTTTTCACGAGAGACGGTGACGGAGTCGCGGAGAGCTCCGGCTTTGCCGCCGACCTTGATGCGTTCCTGGAGGAACTTTTCCAGTGAAGCGACGTCCATGATCTTATCTTCCATCAGCTTCACGCAGTCAATCGTGAACATCACCCCTTTCTTCCCCTTCGCACCACCACCACCACTGGCAGCGGCTTCGCCGTCTCGACTCATCGTCGCTTTGTCTACAACCACAAGCCGGTAGTGATAGACTGAAACTCCGAATATATAGAGAGAGAACACGCCACTGAAATGACCCAACTGCCTGGTTAGGGTTAGGGTTAGGTTTCACATGCATAAGATGTTGCTAACGTCGTGCGAGTCGAGAGTGATTATGTCGGCCGTAGCCCGTGGGTCATTAATTTGTGGATTCTTAAAATGTAATGGGCTCGGCCCTCTATAATTTTTGGATTTGGAGATGTGTTGTTTTTAATGTTGGAATATTGTTGATTAAATTTGATTATTAAATTTTCAAGATGATATTAACATTATAAATTTTGGAATTTGGAGATATGTGTTTATTTTTGCAACATTGTTGATTAAATTTGAGTATCCAAATTTAATACTTAAATTTGTTACCCATCGAACTTGATTTTATTCATTCAAATATCGAGGGCATGTTGAGGCGCCACCCTCCACCCACTAGCACTTGAAAAGTATATCGGGCATGTTTAAGGATTGTTTGGGATGACCTAAATAAGTGCACATTTTGTCTTTTTACAAAAAGATGTGCAAAAAAGTAAAGAGGTGATGTGATGGAAAAAAGATAAAAAGATGGATTATTTTTGGGTTGCCAAACTTGGCCTTAATGCAGCTTTCTCATGTTTAATATTAAT
Organism: Camellia granthamiana; assembly: GCA_036172215.1. NCBI lineage: Eukaryota > Viridiplantae > Streptophyta > Magnoliopsida > Ericales > Theaceae > Camellia > Camellia granthamiana. Next base: position 6,084,664 of record CM069910.1, on the reverse strand, counting down.
ATAATTGGAAAAAAATAAAATAAAAATTTTCACCCTTTCATCAGTTTCTAAATAATTAGCTCTTTTTAACTAATTTTTTATCTTATAAATTAAAAGTTGCATAAAACATTCTAGCATAAGTTCTTAAAATAAAATAAAATCATTTTAAATAATTACAAAGAGAATTTATAAACTGCACCGAACAACCTATAATCCTTGCTTGAAGTCTCTTCAAGTCATTCTAGACTAGGCTAGGTTTGGCATCCCCTAAAAAATTCAAAAAGTTAAAAAGTCACTATCCTATTTAAGTCACATTATCTTATTTAAGTCACATCACCTTTCTACCACATCACTTCAAACCCAACCCATATTTTATTAAAAGTCAAAGAGTGCATTTATTTAGAACATCTCAAACAACTCCTAAATAATCTAAAAAAGGTTAGATGATGCATATCTAGGAAGACTACTATATATATATATATATCTCCCTAATAAAAATCATGGAAAATGATATCAAAACATGTTAATGTTTGAGATAGCATGAAATTATGGTTTGTAGTCAACGGTTGTTGCCCTAAAATACACTGTTGTTGAGTAACAACAGATCTTATAATATTAAATACACTGTTGTTGAGTAACAACAGATCTTATAATATTAAATACACCGTTGTTGAGTAACAACAGATCTTATAATATTAAAAATGGAAGACAAAAACAAATTACATAATAGAAGTAAGTAGAAGACAATCTACAAATGTAAAAAATGGATATCTCCAACTCTAAAGAAAGATATATATATATATATATAGTACTCCACACAAACATCTCTTCTTTTTCCCTCTTTGTTTTGGGACATTTATTTGTGAAAAAGGAAGTGACAGAGAGATAATAAATATAGTTGTTTTAAAACATTTATTATGCTCTACCCTTGCCTCTTTCTACTTTCTTCCTCACTGCGCCCTTTGGTTTATGTCAATCTATGCTGAGGACATACCCATGGCGCCGCCACCCCATCGAATACATCCAGAGCATCTCACAAGATGCTTGATTAGAGAGCAGAGCTGGAGCGGAAGGACCTTGAGAACGAAGTCCTCGAAGTCCGACTCGATGTGCCACGGCGGTTGTAGAGAGGGAACAGAGGTGGGAGGTGCGGCACCAAACTCAGATCTATCGGAGAGAGAAGAGGTCATCAACGAAAGAGAGCAGAGAAGCGCGACGGGAGAAACACACACACACACAGAGTTTGAAGAGAGAGAGAGAGCGAATGTGTGACTTGAAATTGAACCGTGTTATATGATATATATATATATATAAGGGTTTTTTTGCTCATTTTACTTAAACTTGTCCTTTTGGACAAAATATTTCAACGCCTAGACTTTTGGCCAAACAAAATTGAGATTTCAATTTATGGATCGAGTGCCCAAATTTTAATTGGAGAGTGGGCAAGAAAGAATACAAGGAAATTATGACACCTTGTAGAGGATTAGTTCTTCCAAATTTTCACTGAAATTCTTACTCTCAATATATAGAATCATTCTCCAAAATAAATACAACAATCAAAATATGTATTTATTCTTCAATATTTTCTAAGTTCCTACATTTTCACTTATTAAAATGCCTTGTTTATACATTTTGTTTGAATTTATAATTATTATTATTTCTCGTTAACAAATTTTAACTTCGTTCAAGTTGGCAATACAATGACCAACTTCGTTTTGCATTATTTCTATTCCAATAATGTAAAATTCATCAATTATTTGTCATTGATAATTTTAGTTATTGTATATTTTGTTTGTGCAAGTATATGTATCATTCATTGGTAACTAGTGTTTTAGTGACAATAAGGTAACGTTTGGTAACGTTTACGTTTTTGGTTTATGTTTACAAAAATTTTATAAACTGGTTTTGTTTATTTTTAGAAAAACATAAATTACAAACACGTTTAGTTTGAACAAAATGTTTTAAAAAATTAAAAAACATAAACTAAAAAATATGTTTATTCAGACCTAAAATATTTATATTTATTTTTATTATTTATGACAATGGGATCACACACTTTATAATTGAAAAAAAATTAATTAAAAAAATTAATTGAAAAATAAAATAAAATTAATTGAAAAAAAATTATTTGCAAAAAAATTAATTAAAAAAACAATTGAAAAAAAATTTAATTGGAAAATAAAATATTTGAAAAAAAAATTATTTGAAAAAAAAATAATTGAAAATAAATTATTTGAAAAAAAAAGTAATTGAAAAAAAAATTGAAAACTGAAAACGTAAACTCATTTTTTGAGTTTACGTTTTTTCATCAAATTTATAAACTGAGACAATCATTTATAAAACAAAAAAATTATCAAACAAATTTTTATGACATTTTTTTTAATTTTTGTAAATATAAATTGAAAACTGAAAATGGAATGGTTACCAAACAGGCCCTAAACAATGACAAATAAGCTATTTTTTATGATTAATATATCGTGATTATACAACTAGTATTTTGTAGATTACATTGTTGACTACATTTAGCCAAATCTCCGTGACAACAATATGGGATTCTGAAATTATGAATGGGGAAAACATGTTTCTTGCTTTAATATAGAAGCACATATCCATTTCTCCCAAACACGTTATTTCAAAATAGACATAAACTACATAACAATAATTATGTTTTCCCGACTCATAATTCCAAAATCTCATGTTATTGTTACGAAAATTTGGTCAAAAGTAAACATATGTCAACAATGCAACTTAAAAAATATTAGTAATAATGGGTCACGATCCACAAAAAATCCCATTTGACAAGGTTTATTGTAAAGATGGACGTGAGTTAGGTTGGTTCAGATTAGAGCCAAACCTAGAAATGAACCAATGCGATCATGATTGATTCCAAATTTTTAGATCCAAAACCAAATGAAACATTGTTTGAAAACTAACCCAAATAAACTTAGGTTAGAAGTGTAGTTCCACCTATTTTTTATTTTATTTTATAAATGCTTATTATAAAACAAAATTTTAGAGAAAAAAAGAGTTATTAAAAAAACTTATGAAATTACCAATTTGTCTTGGTCAATTCCATTGTAACTCCATATATATAGTTGGTTTGGGTTAGTTTCAAGCTAATTCGAGAACCAAACCAAACCAACCTAGTAGGGTTATCCATTTTTAGACCTAGAATCTTATATTAACAACAACTAACCCATTAATCCTTGAATTTTAAATTCTTGGCAAATAACAAATATGCAATTTTGTATTAAATAAGAATATGTAGGAATTAAAAATGAGTGCTCGGACCAAAAGTCTAAATTGTAATTTTATTTGGTCAAAGGTCTAGGCGCTAGAATATTTTGTCCAAAAGGACAAGGTTAAGCAAAATGACTAGCATACCTTTCTTTATATATATCATTACACAATCCTAAAACCCCAAAACAAGTCATGCTTCCTCTCTCTCTTCCCTCTACTCTCTCTTACTCTTTCTCTCCTCTCCTCTCTTCAGCCGCTCTCTCTCTCTCTCTTTCACGCCTACACTTGAAACCCTAACTTCAATCACAGGGAAAACCAAAACCAAACCATTCGAGGACGACGATGCACCTCCAAAGTACGAGAGTGTAGCCCTGATCATCGGCGTCACCGGCATCGTCGGCAACAGCCTCGCCGAGATCCACCCTCTCTCCGACACCCCGGCGGCCCTTGGAAAGTCCACAGCGTCGCTCGCCCCCCTCATCTGCTGTGGAACGCCAACCACCCCATCGGATGCATCCAGTGCGATATCTCCAACGATGCACCACCGAAGTCTCCTTTGGAGGGTTCAGAATCGACATGATTCAGAGTGAGGAAGGGAGTCCTAGGGCTCCTTGTAGACTGCCGGCAAGACCAGGTTAGGGGTTTCATCTATATTGTGTTCATGCTATCAGAAACCTAGTCCTTAGCTTGATTGATATGTGTTTAAATCTGCAGTGGCAGTGGAAGTGACCACAAAGGTGGATGCCGCTGGTGACATATTACAGATCTGCACCTCTCGAACTCGCCTGTCTCTCTCTCTCTCTCTCTCTCTCTCTCTCTCTCTCTCTCTGTGTGTGATGATTATGATGGTGATGGAAACTTTCTAAGACAATATAGGAAAAAGAACAAGTAATTGGTTTGAAGGAACAACCAGTTTTATCTTTCCTTCTCCATATTGATATAGGGTGCTGCATTCATCTCAGAGGCACCATATCAACAGCCAAAGAGCCAAACTCCAGCCCCATTAACGATCCCAAACCCAAACCCAAACCCTACATTTTCAATAATATTTCCCCCATTTTCTTAGCAAACAATCAGAATAATAAAAATGGAAAATTTTACCGCTTAGAGAAGGGGGAGTCGGAGGTGACGGTGATCTTGCTCTTTTCACGAGAGACGGTGACGGAGTCGCCGATTGCTCCAGCCTTGCTGCCGACCTTGATGCGTTCCTGGAGGAACTTTTCCAGTGAAGCGACGTCCATGATCTCATCTTCCACTGGCTTCGCGCCGTCGATCGTGAACATCACTCCCTTCTTCTTCCCCTTCGCACCACCACCACCGGCAGCGGCTTCGCCGCCTCGACTCATGGTCGCTTTGTCTACAACCACAAGCCGATAGTGACAAACTGAAACTCCGAATATATAGAGAGAGAACACGCCGCTGAAATGACCCAACCGCCTGGTTAGGGTTATGTTTCACATGCATAAGGTGCTGCTGACGTCGTGCGAGTCGAGAGTGATTATGTGGGCCGTAGCCCGTGGGTCATTAGTTTGTGGATTCTTAAAATGTAATGGGCTCGGCCCTCTAAAATTTTTGGATTTGGAGATGTGTTGTTTTTAGTGTTGGAATATTGTTGATTAAAGGGTTGTTTGGGTGTTCTAAATAAGTGTATTTTTTGTCTTTTTGAATTAAAAAGTTGAGAGAAAAAAGATGGATGTTTGGATTAACATTTTATCTTTTTATGAAAAAATGTGTAATAAAAAATTGTATAAATAAAGTGTATAGTGGAATAAAGGTGATTGGTTGTACGGCTGGCCTACGGCTGCCCCAGCATGTCTGCATAGAAAATAATTGCTTCCTTCGGGGCAAATAACTTTTGGACAGTGATGGTCGGTCCGTGGGGGCCACCATATGTTCCATTTTAATAATCTAAACCGCTTAATATATAAAACTCGTCGAGTAGTATATGCCTGTAAAAAATCACGTTGATTGGATATCGATTGCTATATGATCGGATTAGTTTTTTTTAACAGTTAACTATCACACCATCTGTTTTGTTTATACAAAACTGATTTGATCATATAGTTAACGATATCCGATCAATGTGATTTTTTACAGGCATATATTACTCGACGAGTTCTACATATTCAACGGTTCGGATTATCAAAATAGAACCCTTAGTGGGCCCCCAAGGGCCCAATATTACCATCAAATTTTGTGACTTTACATATGGAAATTTTTTTTTTGCCCCAAAAAAAGTGTATAATGGCCTGGTCAACGGCTGTCACGTTGCTCAGTTAATTTGTAATATATATATATAATATTTTTTTAATATTTTTTATTTATGAATAGTAATGCCTTTTTTACTTTTTGTGTAACTTTTTGGTTTCTTGGATTATATTGGACTTCCCAAACCAGTCCTAAATTTGATTATTAAATTTTGAAGATGATATTAACATTATGAATTTTGGAATTTGGAGATATGTGTTTATTTTTGCAACATTGTTGATTAAATTTGAGTATCCAAATTTAATACTTAAATTTGTTACCCATCAAACTTGGTTTTATTCATTCAAATATCAAGGGCATGTTGAGGCGCTACCCCCCATCAACTAGCACTTGAAAAGTATATCGGGTAGGGCTGTTCAAAAATTCGTTTAAATCGGTAATCCAAACTGAACCAAACCGAATCATATGATTTGGTTCGGTTCTATTAAGAATTGGTTCGGTTTCGGATTAAGAAATATAAGAATCGTAAAAATGGTTCGGTTAATGGATTTTATGAAAAAATCGTGGTTTGAACCGAACCGAACTGAATTTTAAAAGATATATATATATATATATATAAAATGTCAAGTTTTATTTTTATTAATTGGTTTTTTATAATTTTAATGATATTAGGATTGTATATATATGTAATATTAAGTAATACCTTAATATTATTAGTTTTTATCATGAGTTAAATGTAATTAGTTTGATTAATTATTTTGCTAATATTAACAATTTATTATTGTAAATAGAAATTTTTGGAACCGTAAACCAAACCGAAACCGAATCGTTTTTTTGGTTTGGTTTTGGTCCGATTTTACAAGTGTAACGGTCTGGTCTGGTTCTCAAAATCACAGAATCGTTATGATCGGTTCGGTTCGATTCTTGGATTTTCTCAGAACCGAACCAATTCGGACCGTGTACACCCCTAATATTGGGCACGTTTAATGCAGCTTTCTCATGTTTAATATTAATATAATCGGAAAAAAAATTAAAATCTTCACCCTTTCATCAGTTTCTAAATAATTAGCTCTTTTTAACTAATTTTTTATCTTATAAATTACAAGTAAAGGTTGCATAACACATTCTAGCATAAGTTCTTAAAATAAAATTAAAAAAAAAATCATTTTAAATAATTACAAAGAGAATTTATAAACTGCACCGAACAATCTATAATCCTTGCTTGAAGTCTCTTCAAGTCATTTTAGACTAAATAATCTAAAAAAAGTCAGATGATGCATATCTAGGAAGACTACTATATATATATCCCCAATAAAAATCATGGAAAATGGTATCAAAATATGTTAATGTTTGAGATAGAATGAAATTATGGTTTGCAGTCAACAGTTGTTGCCCTAAAATATACTGTTGTTGAGTAACAACAGATCTTATAATATTAAATACACCGTTGTTAAGTAACAACAGATCTCATAATATTGAAAATGAAAGACAAAAATAAATTACATAATAGAAGGAAGAAGAAGACAATCTACAAATGTAAAAAATGGATATCTCCAACTCCAAAGAAAGATACATATATATAGTACTCCACAAAAACATCTCTTCTTTTTCCCTCTTTGTTTTGGGACATTTATTTGTGAAAAGGAAGTGACAGAGAGACAATAAATATAGTTGTTTTAAAACATTTATTATATTCTACCCTTGCCTCTTTCTACTTTCTTCCTCACTGTGCCCTTTGGTTTATGTCAATCTATGCTGAGGACATACTCGTGGCGCCACTGCCCTTTTCGTCACCAAATATGCGTTGTCGGAAGTCAGAAACCATGTGAGGAAGGTCGTCCCGGAGGAAGACAACCGGCTCCCACCCTAGAAGTTCTTTGGCCTTTGAAATGTCTGGCTTTCTCTTGTGGGGGTCATCCTCTGTGTTTGGCCTGAACTCTATCTTTGCATTTGAATCAATGGTCTCTTGTACCACCTGCACCAACCAGTCCAACATGATTCATAAACACTGTGCCTCTTTTTTTTATTTGTTCATCAACTAATAGGTGGGGAAATGGATATAGGATTCATACATGCATTGTACTACAAATTGATTCAATGCAATACAAAAAATATGGGCAACATCCATGTAGAAAATACCAATCGAATTTCATCAAATATATAATATAATAGTAATGCTATACCCCCCAAGAAAATGTAAAGAAAATCAATACAAAAACAGGGCAAATGTTGATTTTATCTCTTCAGCAGAAAAGGGTCATCAAAATGGCTTGAATTTTAAGAAAATGTCACTCACTGTTGCATCACTCTGGTCATGAATTCTTTATCTGTAAAAAAACCTGGAAAAATCGATTTTTCCATAATAGAATGGTGGTGATGATTGCTTCAACAACATCAATTCATTATGAATATTTGATGATAATGTAATGATGCTTCATTAAGTTCCTAAAAATGCATGGTGAGCACAACATGGTTCAGATTGCATTATTTTCTGCTAATTTTAAATTTCATATCTGTTCTTCCAACAATATATGAATAAATATGTGAAATTGATGAGAATGTGAATATATAATTCAAGAACCAATTTACCTGAGCAAGTTCAAGCATGGTGAATTCACCAGGGTTGCCAAGATTGAAAGGACCAACATGTTCCCCTTCCATCAATCGCATCAAGCCCTCCACCTGTTCATCAGGTACAGACACGACACGACACAACATCTCTAATTAATTTTAGTAATAAAACGAAGAATATACTAGCACAGGATATTCAGAAGTTTACCCCACAACCCCAACACCTCTAATTAATTTTAGTGACAAAATAATATGAGAGGACAAGATATTTAGAAGGTTACCCCACAACCCAACCACCACCCAGTCCTTAGGAATTAATCGATTGGGAAATTAAGCCATGATAAAAGCCTCAAAAGGTATAAGACACAAGTTCAAATCTCATGAAATGCTCAACTCTAAGGCTTGTGTTCAATAATTGCTGGTATGTGTGAGACGAAAAAACTACATATATCTAAATGATTAATCAGGACAACGTCTCAGATACCCTCGTTACCAATAACAAAACAAAAAAGCGACCACCATCCTTCCCCTACATCTTACACTCCCCTCCACCCCCTACCCCACAGCCACAAAAAGGAGAAATGATATTAAACATTTCAACAAAACTCCTCAAAGTGTCATTAGCGATCACAGTTTTTTCCTTTCTTAAAACATCATAGCTGCTCTTTTAAGAAAGTATTTTAAAAAATAAAAAATACTAAAGCAAGTGTCAATTTTCAAAACATATTGACCATGAATAACTAGAACATGGTAGGGAAAAGAACAACATAAGCATTTCCTAAAAAGACTAATTACCAAGTCAGAGACGTATTGGAAACTCCTAGTTTGCTTGCCATCCCCATAAACAGTCAATGGCTCCTTTCTTAATGCCTGTATGTCCATTACAATAAAAAATCAATGAACACAAATACTACAACAACATGAAACTATCTTAAAAACATTGTATTGTTCAATAATCAGGAAAATGTAAAAGAGGGGCATATAAAAAATACACCTGGGCGACAAAATTGCTAACGACACGGCCATCGTTGATGCACATACGTGGTCCATAAGTGTTAAAAATTCTAGCAATCCTCACCTGCAAAGCCCATCAAAACATACCTAAACTTCATCAAATTTGAAAGTAATGATAACACTTTTGGTCAAAGCAATGCATAATTTATTATTGAGTAAATGTTGAATATAACATGTGGTGGTGTTATTAATTAATGAGAAGGCTACATGATGAGGATAGTGGGAGATAAAAATATCTATTGAATTGCATTTACTATTTTATTAGTCAGTGAGACTATCCCATCATTGTTGTACTCAATATTTGTTTATTATTATTACATCTAAAAATCATATTTGGGTATTTATTTGAATGGGTGTTTTACAAAAGACTAACAACATGATGTTAGGGGTCCTTCTTTATCTAATAAAATTAATGCAAATATTTTATAATGTAGTTAAGGTTATGTAAAATGTATATACAAATATAATATTTAGATCCCACCCTAAAACCATTCTTCCAAAGCTAATTGGAGTTCAACTTTTTTCAAGAAAATGACCCTCGTCTCATTTGCCAACATGTTTTTCAATTGTCAACGACCCTAATTAAACATTGATCTACATCACTTTAAAAGGAATCATATAAATTATAACAATGCTACTTTATCCTTGGTTGTCTTTTTTATTTTTAATAATGTACTTCAATGATAGAATGTGGCCAGAATCTTTGCAATAGGTAAATTTTGGGACATATTTGTAACTAAAGAAAGGAATAAAACACTACTAATTAAAATTTGGTATGAAATTAGCTTCATCAAAGTCTGAGTAATATTATATAAATTAATAAATTTTACAAAACAAAAAATTATTTGCAGAAGTAGTTTTAATTATATCATTTGAATTGCACAAATTGCATAGAAATCATTCACATCACACAAAAAAAGACATAGTAGGAATCACATAAAAAGAGAGTAGAACTCACATGTTAGCCCCCCACAATCTTATGGTAGATTGTCTGTTAACACAGTGTTTGATTAAAAAATTTAAACAAGAATTTTAAAAAAAAGATGTATATATATATGTAAAATTATGTAAAATGTAGATATATTTTATTCACATTTCATATATATTTTCCTTTTCTATTTCCAAATCTCCCAACCAAATACAACATAAATAGATTTTTTAGTAAATCCTGTTTGTATTGATTCATGCTACATATATAAGAAACTTCGGTAATTTTATAATTTTTATATAATTTTCCAGAGGATATAACTGATATTTTTTTAGGATTGAATAAAACCAAATGAGAAAAAATGCAGGGCACGTATCTAATAGATATATATATAGAATTCTCTTTAAAATCAATAAAATGTTTTTTGGCGGATTTGTTTTTTTGTTATTTATTTTTTTGTTTTGTTATTTGGTTGGGTTGACCGTCTACGATCTTGTTTATATACTATTGTTATTTTATTAATATAATATTTCTCAAAAATAAAAATAAAAATAAAAAAACAGTAAAATGTTAAATTTCCTGTGACATTTCCATAAATATTGTCACATATATTTCTTGTGAAATAACTAAAACATAGAACATAAACCAAAAAAAAAAAATTTAGCCAAAACTTTCCCTAGTTCACAACAATAGGAAGCTCAAAATGAAGAGAGCAATTCAAAAAATCAAACTCTAGCATTAACAAATTGCAGAACTATTGTAATCTGTAAAACAAAACTCAGGATGCCAAGTTCTGAAGTATAAAAGTACTCTAAACAAAGTAATTCTAAGATAGTGTAGAAAGGGAATGTGGGGATGGAAAGGAAATCCTTTGCCGGGAATTTAGTCTTCATCCTCGCCCTCATTGTCAGCAATGTTGAAGTATCACAACTCATAAATGTTACGGTCCTTGCTCAATGCAATTACTCGAAGCCAATCCCGGACATTGTGTTTCTTCAGATATTTCTTTGTCAGATACTTCAGATATTTGAATACAACCCACTATTTAAGATAAGCAACAGGGATGCAAAACAAAATTCAACAAGCCTAAAGTGAACTAGGGCATGGAACCTTTACCAAATGAGATCTCATTTAACAAAACTATGAAGGTCATCCAATAAGGTACTATTACACACATGTATATGCCCACAACGGATAAATACTAACAGCAGTGTAATAACTTCCCATAAACATTAAAAATAAAACTTATTCTATATGATCAAGTCAACAACATCCAGAAACAAAAATACACATTTCATAGAGTGAGCTCGAGCAGAATGCAAAAGCTTAAATTTGCAGCGTCTTTTTCAGGTGGGCTCTGTACACAATAAATCAATGCCTGTTAGAGGTGAAGTTGACCATGAAAAAATTCCTACTGCAATGTATTATCCACTGAAAGGCTTAATGGCCAATTTTGTAGCACAGGGAAATGAAGAAATACGTTACAATTCTAAGATTAAAAAAAACAAAAAGATCCTATGTCTTAATTGCCAATTTTATTGCACAGGTCAATGAAGAAAAAAGTTACAATTCCAAGATTAAAAAAAAAAAAAAAAAAAAAATTCCCGTGTGTTTGTCTGAACAATGAGCTAGTTGATGATGTTGAGGAAACTGTTTGTTTGCATCATTGAACTGTTTTTGCTCAACACTAACACTAAAACAAATATATTTTCATAATGTCAGCGAGCTAAAGGGAATTCATGCAACCTTTTAAAAAGTAACAGCTCAATATAACCATCACAAAGCTCCTCAAGCACAGAATTACTCAGGCTGAAGCAAATTTAAATGTTGCTGATCAAAAAAGAAAAAAATTGCGGTGGTTGATTATTTGGCTCCTGCATATTGCTCTAAAGTTCACCACCAAATTTTGTATATTTTGAGTGTTTGTATCTAAAATATTCTAAATAATATATTAGTAATATTATCTCGAAACTTAGTGGGGACAAACCCACCCACCGCATTTCTTTTCTATATATACATATACCCCATTTCGTTTCTATATATATATATTATAATATTATAGATATGCTTACATATTAATAATATTATCTCAAAACTCGGTGGTGTTCACTATGCACCATAAGAAAAAGAAAAAAACAAAACGGTGGAGGACAAACAAAACGGTGCGTGGTGGGTGCAAACCACCACCAAGTTTCGAAATACTATTATTAATATATTATTTACAATATTTTAGATACAAACAGTGCTAAATATATAACATTTAGGCTCCGATTACTAGCCCACAACTATGTATGACCTCATCATGCTTAACCTTCTTTTTTATTTTACTTTTTATCACACTGTTCCCAAGTTCAAATATTTATTGTTTCACAAATGGGCTAATAAGTTCAGAAAATATCAGTTTCAAATATCTGAAGCAAAATCAATCAAAGCAGTTACTTCGATATGAACCGTGACATACCATTACAACTAAAATTAATATTTTTTGAACCAAAAAAAAATATTCAATGGGAGGTCAAAAAATGTGAGAAGGATGGACTGGTAATTTTAACAAACAACTGAGTATATATAACGCCCACCCCAAGCATGAACTAACTACTGACGGAAATTTTAAGAGATAATTGTTGAAAAATCCAAGTTAAGGAGGGTATAAAGCATTAGATCTAATGAATATTTTTTTTTGGTAAAAGTTATACCATTTGTTAAATAATTTGGTAAGAAATCCTTTTATTAATTTTAGAGGACATTTTATTTGTAATTTTATCCCTTAATTTATCTGTTGACTTTTGTTAACTATTTGATTAAAATTTTTCCCTATTTGTTCAAAAAATTTCACTATCTGTTCAAATTTTCCCTTACCTATTCAAATATCTGTCTAAATTTGATTATCTATTCGGTTTTTTCACTTATCTGTTTAAAACTATTTGTTCAATTTTTTTATCTGTTTAAGTTTTTTTTATCTATTTAATTTTTTATCTGTTTAAATTTTAAACATATTTTATTATCTATTCAAATCTTTCTTTTCCCTTTATCTCTCTCATCCTTATCTATTCAACACAAAAATAAAAACAAAAAATTATTTGTTTAATTTTGATCATCATAATCATCATCATCATCATCAACAACACTAACAACCCCCCCCAACAAAAAACACAACAATGAACATGATGATGAACATGCTCAACAGAACAATAAATCCATAAATTTATCCTTCCATCCAAAATTAAAATGATGAAAACAACATTAGATTGCAAGTACAACAAATCTTGACTCAAATCTTAACTATCTCCTGCTATAATCACAGCATTAAAAACTATAAAAAAGGCCCAAACCAGATTGAAAACAACAACAACAAAAAAAATGTAATATATAGGGTTAGGGTTTCATATTCAAAGCCATTCACAAACAGCTATACACACACACACACACATATATATACGAATATAAATGTAATATAGCATGAAACAGAGTGAAGATGAGACAGAGAGAGACGGTGACATATCTATGAAATCTATCTCTCAGATCACCACTGTAGCTGCCAATCTGAGGTGATGATGAGACGGCAGCGGCAGTGTGGATGAGATCAGCAAAGGGAGAGGGGGAGAGAGAGAGAGAGAGAGAGATCTAAGTACGGGTGGCGAAGTTTGTGAGAGAGAGCAATGTCAAAGACAACTTCGATGAGTGCCCTGAGATTATCAGTGCATCACAAGAGCTTGATTGGAGACCAGAGCTGGAGCAGAAGGACCTTGAGAACGAAGCCCTCGCAGTCCGACTCGATGTGCCACGGTGGCAATAGAGAGGGAACAGAGGTGGGAGGTGTGGCGCCAAACTTAGATCTGTCAGAGAGGAAAGAGGTCATCAACGAAGAGGGCGGAGGAGTGCGATGGAGGAAGCGCGCGCGCACAGAGTGAGAGTTTGAAGAGAGAAAGAGAGTGTGTGACTTGAAGTTAAACTGTGTCATATGATATATATATATATATATATAAGGGGTTTTTTGGTCATTTTGCTTAAACTTGTCCTTTTGGACAAAATATTTCAACACCTAGACTTTTGACCAAACAAAATTGAGATTTCAATTTATGGATTGAGTGCCCAAATTTTAATTGGAGAGTAGGCAAGAACAAATACAAGGAAATTATGATACCCTGTACAATGTTAGTTCTTCCAAATTTTCATTGAAATTCTTACTCTCAATATATAGAATCATTCTCCAAATCAAATACAACAATCAATACAAGTATTTATTCTTCAAGATTTTTTGAGTTCCTACATTTTCACTTTTAAAATGCCTTGTTTATACATTTTGTTTGAATTTATAATTATTATTATTTCTCATTAACAAATTTTAACTTCGTTTAAGTTGGTCCTACAATGACCAACTTCGTTTTTCATTATTTCTATTCTAATAATGTAAAATTCATCGATTATTTGTCATTGATAATTTTAGTTATTGTTTATTTTGTTTACGTATATGTATCATTGGTAACTAGTGTTTTAGTGACAATTAACAGTGACAAATAAGCTATTTTTTATGATTAATATATCGTGATTATACAACTAGTATTTTGTAGATTACATTGCGGACTACATTTAGCCAAATCTCCGTCACAACAATATGGGATTCTGGAATTATGAATGGGGAAAATATGTTTCTTGCTTTAATATAGAAGCTCGTACTATTTCAAAATAGACAAACTACATAACAATAATTATGTTTTTCCAGCTCATAATTCCAAAATCTCATGTTATTGTTATGAAAATTTGGTCAAAAGTAAACATATGTCAACAATGCAACTTAAAAAATATTAGTAATAATGGGTCACGATCCACACAAAAATACACCCATTTGAGAAGTTTTATTGTAAAGATGGCCGTGAGTCAGGTTGGTTCAGATTAGAGCCAAACCTAGAAATGAACCAATGCAATCATGATTGATTCAAAAATTTTAGATCCAAAACCAAACCAAACATTGTTTGAAAACTAACCCAAATAAACTTAGGTTAGAAGTGCAGTTCCACCTATTTTTATTTTATTTTATAAATGCTTATTATAAAACAAAATTTTACAAAAAAAAAAGTTATTAAACAAACTTTTGAAATTACCAATTTGTCTGGGTCAATTCCACTGTAACTCTCTAAGGATATAATTATTGAATGAAATTGTATATGATATATATATATAAAATATATATAGTTGGTTTGGGTTAGTCTCAAACTAATTCGAGAACCAAACCAACCTAGTATGGTAAACCATTTTTAGACCTAGAATCTCATGTTAACAACAACTAACCCGTTAATCCACAAATGTTAAATACTTGGCAAATAACAAATATGCAATTTTATATTAAATAAAAACATGTAGGAATTAAAAATGGGTGCTCCAGCCAAAAGTATAAATTGTAATTTTATTTGGCTAAAGATCCAGGCGCTGAAATATTTTGTCCAAAAAGACAAGCTCAAAAAAATGACTAACATACCCTTCTTTATCTATATCATTACACGATCCTAAAACCCTAAAACAAGTCACGCTTCCTCTCTTTCTTCTCTCTACTCTCTCTCTCTCTCTCTCTTCTCGAAACCCTAACTTCAATCACAGAGAAAACCAAAATCAAACCATTCTTCTCCGAAATTCAGGGACGACGATGCACCACCAAAGTACCAGAGCATAGCCCTGATCATCGGTGTCACCGGCATCGTCAGCAACTACCTCGCCGACATCCCCCCTCTCTCTGACACCCCAACGACCCCTGGAAAGTTCACAATGTCACTCGCCGCCCTAGTCCGCCATGTAATGCCAACCACCCCATCGAATACATCCAGTGTGATATCTCCAACGACACACCACCGAAGCCTCCTTTGGAGGGTTCAGAATCACCATGATTCTGAGTGAGACAAGGAGTCCTAGGGCTCTGACGATGCCTCTGCAACCTCCTTGTACATGGCTAGCAAGAGCAGGTTAGGGGTTTCATCTCTATTGTGTTTACGCTATCAGAAACCTAGTCCTTAGCTTGATTGATACATGTTTAAATCTGCAGTGGCAGTGGAAGTGACCACAAAGATGGATGTTGCTGGTGAAATATTACAGATCTGCACCTCTTGACCTCGCCTCTCTCTCTCTCTCAAATCACTACCGTAGCTGCCGATCTGAGTTGATGATAAGACGATGATAGCGGTGTGGATGAGATCGGCGAAGGGAGAAGGAAAAAGAGAAAGAGAGGCGGATTTTGTAAGAGTGCAATGTCAAAGACAACTTCGATGAGTGCCCTGTGATTATCAGTGCATCACAAAAGCTTGATTGAAGAGTAGAGCTGGAGCAAAAGGACCTTGAGAACGAAGCCCTTGCAATCCGACTCAATGTGCCACGACGATGACAGAGAGGGAATAGATGTGGGAGGTGTGGTGCCAAATTCAAAACTGTCGGAGAGGGAAGAGGTCACTAGCAGAGGAGGGCAGAGGAGCACGACGGAGAAAACACAAATAGATAGATATATATATAGAGAGAGTGTGTGAGAGAGAGAGAGAGAGAGAGTTTGAAAAGGGAAAGAGAGAGAGCATGCGACTTGAAGTTGAACAGTGTTATATGATATATATATAAGGATTTTTTTGGTCATTTTACTTAAACTTGTCCTTTTGGACAAAGTATTTCAGCGCCTAAACTTTTGACCAAACAAAATTGAGATTTGAATTTGTGGATTGAGTGCCCAAATTTTAGTTAGAGAGTGGGCAAGAAAGAATACAAGGAAATTATGATACCTTGTAGAGTGTTAGTTCTTCCAAATTTTCATTGAAATTCTTACTCTCAATATATAGAATCATTCTCCAAATCAAATACAATAATCAATATATATATTTATTCTTTAATTTTTTTGAGCACCTACATTTTAACTTTTTAAAATGCCTTGTTTATACATTTTGTTTGAATTTATAATTATTATTATTTCTCATTAACAAATTTTAACTTCTTTCAAGTTGGTCATACAATGACCAACTTCGTTTTGCATTATTTCTATTCCAATAATGTAAAATTCATCGATTATTTGTCATTGATAATTTTAGTTATTGTTTATTTTGTTTGTGCAAGTATATGTATCATTGGTAACTAGTGTTTTAGGGACAATAAACAATGACAACTAAGCTATTTTTTATGATTAATATATCGTGATTATACAACTAGTATTTTGTAGATTACATTGTTGACTACATTAGCCAAATCTCCGTCACAACAATATGGGATTCTGGAATTATGAATGGGGAAAACATGTTTCTTGCTTTAATATAGAAGCTCATATCCATTTCTTCCAAACATGTTATTTCAAAATAGACATAAACAACATAACAATAATTATGTTTTCCCACCTCATAATTCCAAAATCTCATGTAATTGTTATAAAAATTTGGTCAAAAAGTAAACGTATGTCAACAATGCAACTTAAAAATATTAGTAATAATAGGCCACGATCCACAAAAAATCCCATTTGACAAGGTTTATTGTAAAGATGGACGTGAGTCAAGTTGGTTTAGATTAGAGCCAAACCTAGAAATGAACCAATGTGATCATGATTGATTCCAAATTTTTAGATCCAAAACCAAACCAAACATTGTTTGAAAACTAACCCAAATAAACTCAGGTTAGAAGTGTAGTTCCACCTATTTTTTATTTTATTTTATAAATTCTTATTACAAAGCAAAATTTCAGAGAAAAAAAGAGTTATTAAAAAATCTTTTGAAATTACCAATTTGTCATGGTCAATTCCATTGTAACTCTTTAAGGATATAATTATTGAATGAAATCATATATGATATATATATATATAAAATACATATAGTTGGTTTGGGTTAGTCTCAAGCTAAATCGAGAACCAAACCAACCTAGTAGGGTTAACCATTTTTGGACCTAGAATCTCATATTAACAACAACTAACCCATTAATCCATGAATTTTAAATTCTTGGCAAATAACAAATATTCAATTTTATATTAAATAATAAACATTTAAGAATTAAAAATGGGTGCTCGGGCCAAAAGTCTAAATTGTACTTTTGTTTGTCCAAAGGTCTAAGCGCTAGAATATTTTGTCCAAAAAGACAAGCTCAAACAAAATGACTAACATACCCTTCTTTATATATATCATTACACGATCCTGAAAACCTAAAACAAAAAAACAAGTCACGCTTCCTCTCTCTCTTCTATCTACTCTCTCTCTCTTTCTCTCTTCGCTCATCTTCTCTCTTCAGCCGCTCACTCTCTCACCCACACTTGAAACCCTAACTTCAATCACAGAGAAAACCAAAACCAAACCATTCTTCTCCGAAATTTGAGGACAACAGTGCACCTCCAAAGTACCAGAGCGTAGCCCTGATCATCAGCGCGTCACCGGCATCGTCGGCAATCCTCCCTCTCTCCAACACTCCAGCGGCCCCTGGAAAGTCCACAGCGTCGCTCGCAGCGCTCGTCCCCATCGAATACATCCAGTGCGATATATCCAACAACGCACCGCCGAAGCCTCCTTCAGAGGGTTCAGAATCACCATGATTCTGAGTGAGGAAGGGAGTCCTAGGGCTCCGACGATGCCTCTGCAACCTCCTTGTAGACGGCCGGCAATACCAGGTTAGGGGTTTCATCTATATTGTGTTTATGCTATCAGAAACCTAGTCCTTAGCTTGATTGATATGAGTTTAAATCTGCAGTGGCAGTGGAAGTGACCACAAAGGTGGATGCTGCTGGTGAAATATTACAGATCTGCACCTCTCGATCTCGCCTCTCTCTCTCTCTCTCTCTCTCTCTCTATGTGTGATGATTATGATGATGATGGAAACTTTCTAAGACAATATAGGAAAAAGAACAAATAACTAGTTTGAAAGAACAACCAATTTTATCTTTCCTTCTCCATATTGATATAGGGTGCTGCATTCATCTCAGAGGCACAATATCAACAGCCAAAGAGCCAAACTTCAGCCCATTAACAAACCCAAACCCAAACCCTACATTTTCAATAATATTTCCCCCAGTTTCTTAGCAAACAATCAGAATAATAAAAATGGAAAATTTTACCGCTTAGAGAAGGGGAAGGTGACGGTGATCTTGCTCTTTTCACGAGAGACGGTGACGGAGTCGCGAAGAGCTCAGGCCTTGCCGCCGACCTTGATGCGTTCCTGGAGGGACTTTTCCAGTGAAGCGACGTCCATGATCTTATCTTCCATCGGCTTCGCGCAGTCGATCGTGAACATCACTCTCTTCTTCTTCCCCTTCGCACCACCACCACCACCACCGGCAGCGGCTCCGCCGCCTCGACTCATGGTCGCTTTGTCTACAACCACAAGCCGATAGTGACAGACTGAAACTCCAAATATATACAGAGAGAGAGAGAGAGAGAGAGAGAGAGAGAGAGAACATGCCGCTGAAATGACCGAACCGCCTGGTTAGGTTTAGGGTTAGGGTTCACATGCATAAAGTGCTGCTGACGTCGTGCGAGTCGAGAGTGATTATGTGGGCCGTAGCCCGTGGGTCATTAGTTTGTGGATTGTTAAGATGTAATGGGCTCGGCCCTCTATAATTTTTGGATTTGGAGATGTGTTGTTTTTAATGTTGGAATTGTTAATTTGACTATTAAATTTCGAAGATAATATTAACATTATAAATTTTGGGATTTGGAGGTATGTGTTTATTTTTGCAACATTGTTGATTAAATTTGAGTATCCAAATTTAATACTTAAATTTGTTACCCATCGAACTTGATTTTATTCATTCAAATATTGAGGGCTAGCACTTGAAAAGTATATTAGGTATGCTTAATGCAACTTTCTCATGTTTAATATTAATATAATCGGAAAAAAATTAAAATTTTCACCTTTTCATCAGTTTCTAAATAATTAGTTCTTTTTAACTATTTTTTTTATCATATAAATTACAAGTAAAAATTGCATAAAACATTCTAGCATAAGTTCTTAAAATAAAATAAAATCATTTTAAATAATTACAAAGAGAATTTATAAACTGCACCGAACAACCTATAATCCTTGCTTGAAGTCTTATCAAGTCATTTTAGACTAAATAATCTTAAAAAAGTCAGATGATGCATATCTAGGAAGTCTACTATATATATCCCCAATAAAAATCATGGAAAATGGTATCAAAATATGTTAATGTTTGAGATAGCAAGAAATTATGATTTACAGTCAACGGTTGTTGCCCTAAAATATATCGTTGTTGCGTAACAATAGATCTTATAATATTAAATACACCGTTGTTGAGCAATAACAGATCTTATAATTGTTACGATCCAAACCCGCCCCTAAGGGTTTAGCATCATAACCGGCCAGTAATCTGTGATTACCGAAGGCCTGAAAGACAATATAACAGTAATACAGTATAAAAAGGGTTGGCGGAAGCCAAACAGTAATAACAAGGTGTCCAATAGGGCTGAGCAAATAATCCGTGAAATCCGTAATCCAATCCAGTCCAGTCCAATCCGATAGGTTTGGATTGGTTTTTTGAATCCGCGGTTCGGTTCCGGATTAAAGAATTAAAAATCCGTAGTCTACGGATTGGTTCCGGATTGAACTCCACGGTTCCGGATTGGAACCGATCTGGACCGTATACAAATAGTCTATATTTTTATTATACATCCTCCCCCATAGTATCTTCTCTTAATTCTATATAAAATCTAAACTCAAACCTAAAACCGTATAATATCTTCTTTTATTACTTTTGTTTGTTGGTTTTTAGTTTTAATTTGTAATGGTTTAAATACTTATAGTGAAACTAGTTTTCTTATAGTTGTTTAAATTTTATAACAATATGTCGCTATTATAGAAAAATATGTTGCTATTGTGGAACTAATATAGCGCTATATTTATATTTTTATAAAACTAAAGTGTTATATATATATTTTTGTTATTTAATTATATGAATCCGTGGTCTTAAACCGATCCAATCCGTATTTAAATGAATTGGTTTGGATTGATTCCATGATTTAAACGGATTGGATTGGTTTCAATTTTTTAGGAACCGTAGATAACGGATTGGTCCTGGTTTTATCCCAATCCAGTCCAATCCAGACCATGCTCGACCCTAGTGTCCAATGAGCTGTGAAAACCTAAATGGGAAAAAAACTTTTATGGACTAATCCACATTCATAACCACATATACATACATATCAGATACACATAATATGCAGGTTAGGGATTCAATCCCTACACCATAACTGTACAACCAAGTCTTAAACATTCGATACATAACAGAGACAAAAGGGTGAATCTGAAACACCCCAAAAATAGTCTCGGAACCTCGAAGTGAGGCACAACGGTTGGCTGGACAAAACATGAGCTTAACTCGACGCTTCTAGCTTCGGTTTGGTGCCTGGCCACCTACATACATATATAAACAGTGAGCTGAATCCCAGTGAATAATAAATGTGTAAAGGGGTTAAGAATGAATGTCCTTTCAGTAATTAAAACAGTCAAATGCATCTGTAGATCAGTTATTCAAAACTCATAGTTCATGACATGACTGTTGTGGATAACAGCCGTTTAGAAACCACAGCAGTCATGTGTGGTACATCCAATAACAGAACAGTACAGTAAATCTTAATAAACCAAACAGTCAATTGATAGCCATCGAAACAGTAAACAGTATTGGTTCCAAACATTGGAACTAATAGAGATCTCTGTAACAGTAGTAGTAACAGTAACAGTAACAGTACAGTAGCAGTGACAGTAACAGTATTAGTAAGTTGCTATGGATGCCACGAGTACAGTTCATAAAATATGACAAACATTCATTTAGTAAACAATGTCACTTCGGAAAGCAGTACAATCGATCGTTCAGAAAATAATTATAATTGAACTTACCTTTATAACATTGTTACTCACTGATTACTGGGCTATAAGCAGGCTAATCAGTGTCTTCGGGTGCCAACCCTACATAGTTGCAGAACGAACACATACTAAATTACACACTCGGGATTAATAACTTAGCCCCTAACTTGACTTGGTGTGGTTCTATAACATTATCCTCATTATGATGCCTTAATGTCACGACCCAAACCCGGCCCTATGGGTTTAGCACCGTAACTGGCCAGTAATCCGAGATTACCGAAGGCCTGCTGAACAGTAATACAGTTAAACAGAGTACAGGGCCTGGCGGAAGCCAATACAGTAAGTAACTAGTGTCCATTGAGCTGTGAAAATCTGTATGCCAAAAACATTTTTCATGCATTCATACAGTTCAGAACAGTACAGTCTATATACAGTATATAGCATCATATACAAACATTCAGTACGGGGACCTAATCCCTCGATAACAGTACAGTAAAACAGTAGACGATCTATACAGCAGTACAAAACAGTAAGGAGACCGATGGGGGACACAAAAACACCCCAAGCCATAGCATGGCAACTCGGAACATCGCACTGAGGCACATAGGCTGGCTTGACAAAACTGGGGACCAACCCACGCTCCTAGCTCTGGTCTGGCTGCTGAGAACCTACATATATATATATAAACAGTGAGCTAAAGCCCAGTGAATAACATAAAGCGTAAAAAGGTTATGAATGAATGTCCTTACAGTAATGAAAACAGTTCATTAAACAGTATTTCAGTCTTTCAGTATTTCAGTCAATCAGTCATATGTGGTAAACCCATTAGCCTATAAACAGTAGGTCCAAAAGGACCGGGTCTTAACAGACCCAACAGTAATGATGGCCATCAATCAGTAAACAGTATGGTTCCACAAGGGAACCGACAGAGCTCTGTAACAGTAACAGTAAACAGTAAGTGCTAAGGATGCCACAATACAGTTCAGAATACAGGACATACATTCATTCAGTAAATAATATCAGTTCAATAAAATGTTCAGTTCAGTATTCAAGGATAACCATTTTGAACATATCTTTACACAATCGTTACTCACAGAGATTGGGCTACAGTATGCTAGAGCGCGTCCCCGAGTGCCAACCCTAAACAGTTAACAAATTGAACACACTCTAAGTTTAACAGTTGGGGAAGTACAATAATTAACTTCCTATTATGCATCGGTGTGTTCTACACCTACATCCTCATTAAGATGCCTTAAATATGCCCTAGGAATGCCTAGGATGGAAAGAAGATGCAAAGATGCACTTAGAAAACATTTACAGAATTTTCAGTGAAACAGAGTCCCGCTCGAGCGCAGGTTTCCGCGCTCGAGCGGACAAGCAAACAAAGGTCCCCGCTCGAGTGGACCAAAAAGTACTGGATAGGTGAAATCTCCGCTCGACGCCCGCTCGAGCGTGTCACCCAGTCCTCCGCTCGAGCGCCCAATACTCCGCTCGAGCGGATTGATGCACAGTGCAAGATGCTGGGAGCTCGATTTCTCCGCTCGAGCGCTACTTCTTCCGCTCGAGCGGACAACAAAAATTTGGAAATCCCAGATTTGAGTCCCAAGCTCAAAACCAAGTTCAAAAGCAATATTTTCGATCCTCTTGGGCTATTTTCTGGAAAAACTCTTGCAAACTCAATGTACAACAAGTTTCAAAACTCAATTTAAGAAATCAAAGCCCAAGGGTGTTTAATTCAAACCCAAACTCAAACCATTTTTCAAGAACAAGATGAACATGCAACATGCATGAGTTCTTAACCAAATTCAAGGTTCAAATTTTGCTCTAATGAGCTCAATAGTTGGAAAACAAAATGAAAACATGGACTCTAACCATAATATGAACATGCATGTACCAAATTCCATGTAATCAACCTCAAAATGCAAGGATATAGCCATGCATGCAACAATGGAGTTCCAATTCAACATTTATGAGCAAATTCATGACTTAACTTCTCTATAACCATGATACATGCAAGATGGAACTCAAAGACAACAAGAAGAAGATGGATTCACTTACCTAAGTCTTCAATTGAGAGCCTAGGAGATCAATAATGGAGTCAACACTTCAATCCTCTTAAGTTTCAAGCACAATCAAGCAAAAGGTGATGAAAATCAATTCTCTTCCTTCTCTCTCTCCCTAAGATCGGTTGGGCTCTCAAATTGGCTGAGGAAGAGGTTTGTTTCAAGTGTATACAAGGCTCAAGAAGGTCCAAGGAGTGGGCCACTAAGTGTGGTAATTTAGTAATTAAGGCAACCTTGGCATTAAATCAATATTTAATCTAATTTAATCATTCCTAATCAATTTTCAGATAAATATACCATTAAATCACAAATATTCTACTGAGTCCAAAACACTAAACGGTTTCTAATTCGGCCGCCGATAAGGCCTCCAATTAACAGTTTAAACACATGAATTCAAACAGATAATCAATCAATCAAACAGATGCAATATGCAATTCAATAGATAAACTTATCCAATTTCAGTTTCGATTTCAATCAGTCCATTCAGCACTTCAGTTAATTCAATTATCAGTCATTATCAGTTCAGTTTAGCAGTAACCAGTAGCTAATTCAGTAGTTTATCGGTAATCAGTACGAGGGTTGTTACACTTAAACATGGCCTAGAAATGCCTAGGATGGAATGAGAATGCAAAAATGTATTTAACAACATTTTTCAAAACTTGCTGAAAACAGGGGTCTCGCTCGAACGTGGCTTTCTCCGCTCGAGCGAGCTTACCGAATGAAAGAGGTTGCTCGAGCGTAGACTCCCTCGCTCGAGCGATCTGCAAAAGTGTAAAAAGTACTGGTTGCTGAAATTCTCCGCTCGATGCTCGCTCGAGCGTGAGACACAGTTCTTCGCTCGAGCGTAGGTCTCGTCGCTCGAGCGTGCGTCTGCACACGCAAAAACCTGAGAGCTTGCAATTTACGCTCGAGCCAACATTCCGTCGCTCGAGCGAAAGTCTGAAAACGAAGGTAGTCGCTCGAGCGAGGAAGCCAAATTCTGGATTTTCCAAATTTGATCCCAAAGCTCAAACCAAGAATCAAACATTTCAAAACTCATCCTTTTGGGCTAATTTTCTGGAAAATACTCAGAAACTCATCATACCTCATGATTTAAAGACCATTTCATAAAATCAAAGCCCAAAAGTATACCAATTGAACACAAATTTCAATTAAAACTTTATGAACATTACAAGAACATTACATGCATGAGTTCTCATGAACTCTAAAACTCCAAAGCATGATCAAATGCAAGATTGAACTCAAAAACATGATAAATTCTATAGTACAACAATAATATGGGCATGCATGTAAGAATTTCATGAAAACAAATTTCAAAATTCCATGATATGGACATTCATGCATGAATTCACTTGACTTCCTTAAATTCTAGCTCAATTAACCCATGAATTCACCTATCATATATATACAAGTTCTAGATGGCTCAAAAACAAGATTAATAGGTTGGGCTCTTACCTAGGCTTCTCAATCAAACTTCACATAAGCCAAATCCTTGAGCAATATAGACAAGTCTTCAAAATTTCCTTCAATTCTTCTAAATTCAAGCAAAAACTCTTGTTGAATTCAATTTTCCCGTATTCTCCCTCTCTCTTACGGTTTGGGTCTTGAGGATGGAAAAATGGTGTCAACAAGAAAATGAAATCAAACAAATGGCCTTGTAAAGGCCCACTAATGGTAATTGTGTAATAAACTTAAGCTAATGTAATTTAACATTATTTATTCTAATTTAATCATTCCAAATCGAATTTTAATTAAACCTACCATAAAATCATATAAATCCTAATTAGTATATAACACAAATCAATTTCTGAATCGGTCACGGATAAGGCTTTTAATTCAAAATTTGAAATCAAAACATAAACAGATCATTCAGTAACAAACAGATAGAAATACAATTAAAACAACACACTCATGTAATCAATTTAGGATTTCATCTTAATCAATTACTTATCATGCTTAATCATAAATTAACGCTAATCAGAGGTGTGTCATAGTCTTCCCCCCTTAAAAAGAGTTTGGTCCTCCAAACTCGAATTACCTTCATTTTGGAAGAACACTGGATCCAGGGAGAACAATTCAGGATATCTTTTTATCATATCGTCTTCCCTCTCCCAAGTGGCATAAACGCCACCATGGTTTTGCCAATCCATTTTCACTAATGGGATTTCCTTATTTCTTAACCTCTTGATTCGTCAGTTTACAATCTGAATAGGTCGTTCTTCATAAGTGTAATCATCGCTTAACACCACACGGGTAGGCTGAACAACATGGAAGGGATCCGAAAGTAATCCCGCAACATCGAAATATGAAAGACATTATGCATGTGTTCCATTTCAGGAGGAAGCGCCACTTGATATGCCACTGGATTAATCTTTTCACTAATTTCATAAGGCCCAACATATCTCGGTGCTAACTTAGCCTTAGCTCCAAAGCAAGTTTGTCCCTTCATTGGTGTCACTTTAATAAAAATGTGATCACCGACTTCATATTCCCTGTCTCGCCTTCGTACATCCGCGTAGCTTTTCTGTCGGCTTTTTGCGGTTTTCAACCTTTGTTGAATCAATTTCACATTTTCTGTGGTCTCATGTATAATCTCGGGCCCAAGTAAAGGCCCATCTTCGACTTCTGCCAAATAAATAGGAGATCGACATTTTCTTCCATATAAAGCCTCAAAAGGCGCCATACCAATACTCGAATGAAAGCTGTTGTTGTAGGCAAATTCAGCTAAAGGCAAATGACTTTCCCAATTCCCTTGGAAATCAAGCACACACATTCGCAGTAAGTCCTCCAGAGTCTGGATTGTTCTTTCTGATTGGCAATTTGTCTGAGCATGGTATGCACTACTTAGTCTCAATTTAGTACCCAATGTCGTTTACAGACTTTGCCAAAATCTCGATGTAAACTTTGAGTCCCTATCTGAAACAATGGACACAGGCACTCCATGCAATCTAACAATCTCATTAATATAAATTGTGGCCAACTTATCCGCATTGTAAATTGTTTTGACTAGTAAAAAATAAGCAGATTTAGTCAACCGATCAACAATAACCCAAATTGAGTCCATACATTTACTGGAGCGAGGCAATCCAACAATGAAATCCATAGTAATATGTTCCCATTTCCACTCCGATATTGGCAAAGGTTGAAGTAAGCCCGCGGGTCGTTGATGTTCAGCTTTGACTTGTTGGCAATGTAGGCATTTCGACACAAACTCGGCAATTTCTTTCTTTATTCCCGACCACCAAAAATTAAGCTTCAAATCTTGGTACATTTTTGTATTTCCCGGATGGATAGAAAGTTTTGAATTGTGGCCTTCCTGCAAAACTCGCTTTTTCAATTCAGGATCATTTGGTACACACAACCTTCCCTAAAATTTCAATACATTGTTTTCAAATTTAAAATCTGGCCTTGGTTTGGATTCCCTTTCATCAATGATCTTTTTCAAAAAGTCATCTTGTTGTTGTTTCTCTTTAATCTCTTCAATGAGTGCTGGTTGAGCAGAAATAGTAGCCAATATCCCACTTTGTTCTCGTAAAACAATTTCAACTTCAAATTTTCCAAGGTCATGTAACAGTTCTTTTTGTCCGGTGAGTAAACAGGCCAAATTCCTAATTGATTTCCGACTAAGTGCATCAGCAACGGTGTTAGCTTTCCCCGGATGGTACAAAATTTGCAAATCATAGTCTTTTACCAATTCTAACCATCTCCGTTGTCTCTTGTTTAACTCTTTCTGTGTAAAGAAATATTTTAAACTCTTGTGATCGGTGTACACCTCACATGTTGCCCCATATAAGTAGTGGCGCCAAATTTTCAATGCAAATACCACTGCAGCAAGTTCCAAGTCATGAGTTGGGTAATTCTTTTCGTGTGGCCTCAGTTGTCGGGAAGCATACGCAATAACTTTACCATTCTGCATTAATACACATCCCAAACCCTTATAAGAAGCGTCACTAAAAATAGTAAATCCATCCGTACCTGAGGGTAGGGTGAGAATCGGTGCAGTCACAAGTTAAGTCTTTAATTCTTGGAAAGCTGATTCTCTCTGATCGGTCCAGTCAAATGATATTCCCTTTTGAGTCAACTGGGTCAATGGCAGAGCAATTTTGGAAAAATCTTTCACAAACCTCATGTAGTAACTGGCTAAACCCAAGAAACTCCGGACTTCAGTAACATTAGTCGGTCGAGGCCAATTCACCACTGCTTCAATCTTCTGTGGGTCAACTGAAATGCCATTCTTACTAATCACATGCCCCAAAAACATGACATTATCAAGCCAAAATTCATACTTTGTTAGTTTTGCATATAGTTTCTATTCTCTTAAAGTCTGTAAAGCAATTCTCAAATGATGTTCATGTTCCTCCTTATTCTTGGAATAAATCAAAATGTCATCTATAAAAATAACCACAAATTCGTCAAGGAATGGTTTGAAAATTCTGTTCATAAGGTCCATAAATGCAGTAGGCGCATTAGTAACTCCGAAAGGCATAATAAGAAATTCATAATGTCCATACCTTGTTCGGAATGTAGTATTTTCAACGTCCTCTGCTTTGACTTTCAATTGATGATATCCAGATCTAAGGTCGATTTTGGAAAAGACTTGAGCGCCTTGTAATTGGTCAAATAAGTCATTAATACGAGGCAATGGGTACTTGTTTTTCATTGTTACCTTGTTCAATTCATGGTAGTCAATGCAAAGTCTTAGTGAGCCGTCCTTCTTTTTCACAAATAAAACTGGCGCGCCCCACGGTGAAGTACTGGGTCTGATAAACTTCTTATCCATCAATTCTTGCAGCTGAATTTTCAATTCTTTCAATTCAGTAGGTGTCATTCTGTACGGGGCTTTGGAAATTGGCTGAGTACCCGGTAATACCTCAATGGTGAACTCAATCACCCTATCAATCAAATCCCCTAGCAAATCATCTAGAAAAACATTTGGAAATTCCCTGACTATAGGAATACTATCCACATTAGCTTTAGTATCAACAGGTACAGTCAATATGCAACATAAATACTCTTTACACCTCTTTTTAATTAATTTGAATGCTTTCATAGACGAAATCAGATATGGGAGAGGTACTACACCAACTCCGTTAAATACAAATTCAGGTAAACCAGGTGGACGAAAAATAACTTGTTTTGTTACACAGTCAATGAAAGTATGATACTTTGTCAACCAATCCATTCCCAAAATTACATCAAAATGATCAAAATTCAAGGGTAGCAAGTCAACATACAAAAATACATCCCCAATAACAATCTCACATGCAGGATACACATAAGCACAAGTCATAGATCCCCCAGCAGGTGAAGATACAGCTAACAAATAGTTCATGGGTTCCAGTGGTCTATTTAATTTTCGTAAAAAAGCATGCAAGACAAACGAATGTATAGACCCCGAATCAATCAGAATATAAGTATTTTGAGCACAAATTGAGAGTATACCTGACACAACTGTCTCGGTGTTCTGCACATCTCCCAGTACAAGTGCAAACACCCGGCCTTGCCTTAAAGGTTCCTTTCCAGTAGCTTTGGGATTGGGTTTTGGTGTAACAGTTGATGCTACAGCACTAGCTGTAGCCCTACTAGTGCCTTGAGACGTGGAAGGGCAATCTTTGAC
This sequence comes from Camellia granthamiana, assembly GCA_036172215.1. Lineage (NCBI taxonomy): Eukaryota > Viridiplantae > Streptophyta > Magnoliopsida > Ericales > Theaceae > Camellia > Camellia granthamiana. The sequence goes on along the minus strand of CM069910.1, from coordinate 6,055,230 downwards.
CATGTCACCCACCTTGCCACACCTGTAACATGCCTCAAAAATTTTGTAGCAAACCCCCTTATGTCTTTTTCTGCATTCGGAGCAAGGTGGTATGGAACTGTTTTCTTGACTAAAGCTGCTTGTTGACCCTGTGTTTTGCTTTTTATTCAATGAGTTGTTCCTGCCCTTTTTGAAATTAAAGCCTTGCCTCTTACCCCGCCATTCAGTTACCGGTGTCTTAGTTTGTTTCAATGCTGTAACATTTGTTTCAGCTATAATTGCTTGCTCAAGGACATCCACATATTTGAGCAGTTTCAAGACATTAATTCAATCGAGTATTTCCACGTTAAGCCCACCTTCAAACTTTCTGGCCTTCTTATAGTCAGTATCTACCATGTGTGGTGCATATCAGGCGAGCTCCGTGAATTTAGATTCATATTCCGCTACTGACATGGTACCCTGCTGCAGTTGTTCAAATTCAGTTACCTTGCGGTCTCGGATACACTGGGGAAAATATTTCTCATAAAAGGCTTCTTTAAACTGAGCCCAAGTCATAGCATCATTTATATCACGGATAAGCATTCACCACCGTCTAGCTTCTTCTTGTAAAGTAAACGTAGCCAGCAACACCTTATGTGCCTCTGTACAAGGAAACACTTCAAACAACTTTTTAGTTTTTAATACCCATGCTTCGGCCTTTAGTGGCTCAAGACCTCCTTGAAATGTTGGTGGCTTCATTTTGTTAAACTTTTGCATCAAGGCAATCAAATCATCATTGATATTTAGTTCTGGCTGTACTGGAGGAGGTGGGGGCTGTTGGTTCTGTTGTTGCCTTAGAGCCTCAGTCAACAGTTCAACCATTCTTTCCAACCTTGACATTCTTGTTTCAGATGATTCAAATTCATCGGCATTTCTTGCATTCTCCATTTCACTATATGCAATATAGTAACAATAAACATAGGAAAATTGTTTACTTAAGCACATTAGCATATATATTCGTATCATGGCCACACACACTTTCTCATGCTCATGCAATGCCCTAATTACTTTTCTAGGACATCCTATAGCTTATTTGGACCCATGTGTGCGGTATAACTCGTGCTCTAATACCATTCTGTCACGACCCAAACCCGCCCCTAAGGGTTTAGCATCGTAACCGGCCAGTAATCCGTGATTACCGAAGGCCTGAAAGACAGTAATAACAGTAATACAGTATAAAATGGGCTGGCGGAAGCCAAACAGTAATAACAAGGTGTCCAATGAGCTGTGAAAACCTGAATGGGAAAAAAAATTTATGGACTAATCCACATTCATAACCACATATACATACATATCAGATACACATAATATGCAGGTTAGGGATCCAATCCTTACACCATAACTGTATAACCAAGTCTTAAACATTCGATACATAATAGAGACAAAAGGGTGAGTTTGAAACACCTCAAAAACAGTCTTGGCTCGAACAGACTCGGAACCTCGAAGTGAGACACAACGGTTGGCTGGACAAAACATGAGCTTAACTCGACGCTTCTAGCTTCGGTCTGGTGCCTAGCCACCTACATACATATATAAATAGTGAGCTGAAGCCCAGTGAATAACAAATGCGTAAAGAGGTTAAGAATGAATGTCCTTTCAGTAATTAAAACAGTCAATTGCATCTGTAGATCAGTTATTAAATCAGTAACTCATAGTTCATGTCATAACAGTCGTTTAGAAACCACAGCAGTCATGTGTGGTACATCCAATAGCAGAACAGTACAGTAGGTCTTAATAGACCAAATAGTCAATTGATGGCCATCGAAACAGTAAACAGTATTGGTTCCAAACATTGGAACTAACAGAGATCTCTGTAACAGTAGCAGCAACAGTAACAGTACAGTAGCAGTGACAGTAACAGTATCAGTAAGTTGCTATGGATGCCACGAGTACAGTTCATAAAACAGGACAAACATTCATTTAGTAAACAATGTCACTTCGGAAAGCAGCACAATCGATCGTTCAGAAAATAATTATAATTTAACATATCTTTACAATATTGTTACTCACAGATTACTGGGCTATAGGCAAGCTAATCAGTGTCCTCGGGTGCCAACCCTACACAGTTGTAGAACGAACACACACTAAATTACACATTCGGGATTAATAACTTAGCCCCTAACTTGACTTGGTGTGGTTCTATAACATTATCCTCATTATGATGCCTTAAACATAGCCTAGGAATGCCTAGGATGGAATGATAATACAAAAATGTACTTAACAACATTTTTCAAAACTTGCTGAAAACAGGGGTCTTACTCGAGCGTGGCTTTCTCCGCTCGAGCGAGCTTACCGAATAAAAGAGGTCGCTCGAGCGTAGACTCACTCACTCGAGCGATCTGCAAAAGTGTGAAAAGTACTAGTTACTGAAATTCTCCGCTCGATGCTCGCTCGAGCGTGAGACACAGTTCTTCGCTTGAGCATAGGTCTCGTCGCTCGAGCGTGCGTCTGCACACGCAAAAACCTGAGAGCTTGCAATTTACGCTCGAGCCAGCATTCCGTCGCTCGAGCGAAAGTCTGAAAATGAAGGTAGTCGCTCGAGCGTGGAATCCTTTGCTCGAGCGAGGAAGCCAAATTCTGGGTTTTCCAAATTTGCTTCCAAAGCTCAAACCAAGAATCAAACATTTCAAAACTCATCCTTTTGGGCCAATTTTCTGGAAAATACTCAGAAACTCATAATACCTCATGATTTAAAGACCATTTCATAAAATCAAAGCCCAAAAGTATACCAATTGAACACAAATTTCAATTAAAACTTTATGAACATTACAAGAACATTACATGCATGAGTTCTCATAAACTCTAAAACTCCAAAGCATGATCAAATGCAAGATTGAACTAAAAAACGTGATAAATTCTAGAGTACAACCATGACATGGGCATGCATGTAAGAATTTCATGAAAACAAATTTCAAAATTCCATGATATGGACATGCATGCATGAATTCACTTGACTTCCTTAAATTCTAGCTCAATTAAACCCATGAATTCACCTATTTCATATATATACAAGTTCTAGATGGCTTAAAAACAAGATCAATAGGTTAGGCTCTTACCTAGGCTTCTCAATCAAACTTCACCTAAGCCAAATCTTTGAGCAATGTAGACAAGTCTTCAACATTTCCTTCAATTCTTCTAAATTCAAGCAAAAACTTTTGTTGAATTCAATTTTCCCCTATTCTCCCTCTCTCTCACGGTTTGGGTCTTGAGGATGGAAAAATGGTGTCAACAAGAAAATGAAATCAAACAAATGGCCTTGTAAAGGCCCACTAATGGCAATTGTGTAATAAACTCAAGCTAATGTAATTTAACATTATTTATTCTAATTTAATCATTCCAAATCGAATTTTAATTAAACCTACCATAAAATCATATAAATCCTAATTAGCATATAACACAAATCAATTTCTGAATCGGTCGCCGATAAAGCTTTCAATTCGCAATTTGAAATCAAAACATGAACATATCATTCAGTAACAAATAGATAGAAATACAATTAAAACAACACACTCATATAATCAATTTAGGATTTCATCTTAATCAATAACTTATCATGCTTAATTATAAATTAACGCTAATCAGAGGTGAGGGTTGTCACAATAATATTGAAAATGAAAGACAAAAACAAATTACATAATAGAAGGAAGAAGAAGACAATCTACAAATGTAAAAAATGAATATCTCCAACTCTAAAGAAAGAAACATATATATAGTACTCCACAAAAACGTCTCTTCTTGTTCCCTCTTTGTTTTGGGACGTTTATTTGTGAAAAGGAAGTGACAGAGAGACAATAAATATAGTTGTTTTAAAACATTTATTATGTTCTACCCTTGCCTCTTTCTACTTTCTTCCTCATTGCGCCCTTTGGTTTATGTCAATCTATGCTGAGGACATACCCGTGGCACCACTGCCCTTTTCATCGCCAAATATGCGTTGTCGGAAGTCAGAAACCATGCGAGGAAGGCCATCCCGGAGGGAGACAACTGGCTCCCATCCGAGAAGTTCTTTGGCCTTTGAAATGTCTGGCTTTCTCTTGTGGGGGTCATCCTCTGTGTTTGGCCTGAACTCTATCTTTGCATTTGAATCAATGGTCTCTTGTACCACCTGCACCAACCAGTCTAACATGATTCATAAACACTGTGCCTCTTTTTTTTTTTTGTTCATCAAATAATAGATGGAGAAATGGATATAGGATTCATACATGCATTGTACTACAAATTGATTCAATACAATACAAAAAATATGGGCAACATCCATGTAGAAAATACCAATCGAATTTCATCAAATATATAATATAATAGTAATGCTATACCCCCCAAAAAAATGTAAAGAAAATCAATACAAAAACGGGGCAAATGTTGATTTTATCACTTCAGCAGAAAAGGGTCATCAAAATGGCTTGAATTTTAAGAAAATGTCACTCATTGTTGCATCACTCTGGTCATGAATTCTTTATCTGTAAAAAAACCTGGAAAAATCGATTTTTCCATAATAGAATGGTGGTGATGATTGCTTCAACAACATCAATTCATTATGAGTATTTGATGATAATATAATGATGCTTCATTAAGTTCCTAAAGATGCATGGTGAGCACAACATGGTTCAGATTGCATTACTTTCTGCTGATTTAAATTTCATATCTATTCTTCTAACAATATATGAATAAATTTGTGAAATTGATGAGAATGTGAATATATAATTCAAGAACCAATTACCTGAGCAAGTTCAAGCATGGTGAATTCACCAGGGTTGCCAAGATTGAAAGGACCAACATGTTCTCCTTCCATCAATCGCATCAAGCCCTCCACCTGTTCATCAGGTACAGACACGACACAACACAACATCTTTAATTAATTTTAGTGATAAAACGAAGAGTATACTAGTACAGGATATTCAGAAGTTTACCCCACAACCCCAACACCTCTAATTAATTTTAGTGACAAAATAATATGAGAGGACAAGATATTTAGAAGGTTACCCCACAACCCAACCACCACCCAGTCCTGAGGAATTAATCGATTGGGAAATTAAGCCATGATAAAAGCCTCAAGAGGTGTAGGACACAAGTTCAAATCTCATGAAATGCTCAACTCCAAGGCTTGTGTTCAATAATTACTAGTATGTGTGAGACGGAAAAACTACATATATCTAAGTGATTAATCAGGATAAAGTCTCGGATACCCTCGTTGCCAATAACAAAACAAAAAAGCGACCACCATCCTTCGCCTACATATTACACTCCCCTCCTCCCCCTACCCCACCGCCACAAAAAGGAGAAATGATATTAAACATTTCAGCAAAACTCCTCAAAGTGTCATTAGCAATCACAGTTTTTTCCTTTCTTAAAACATCATAGCTGCTCTTTTAAGAAAGTATTTTAAAAAATAGAAAATACTAAAGCGTCATTTTTCAAACAGCGCCGATTGGGACCCCCTCAGGCTGCGACCCCCTCCACCCCCACACACACGTGGGGGTTGGTGAGTGGGGGGAAAGAAAAAAAAAAAAAAAAAAACAGTTTTGACCAATCAGAATTTAGAGGGGGTCGTGGGGGTTGTTTTCAAAGGGGGGGTCGCAGCCTTTTTTGTTTTTCAAAACATATTGACCATGAATAACTAGAACATGGTAGGAAAAAGAACATCATAAGCATTTCCTAAAAAGACTAATTACCAAGTCAGAGACGTATTGGAAACTCCTAGTTTGCTTGCCATCCCCATAAACAGTCAATGGCTCCTTTCTTAATGCCTGTATGTCCATTACAATAAAAAATCAATGAACACAATACTACAACAACATGAAACTATCTTAAAAACATTGTATTGTTCAATAATCAGGAAAATGTAAAAGAGGGGCATATAAAAAATACACCTGGGCGACAAAATTGCTAACGACACGGCCATCGTCGATGCACATACGTGGTCCATAAGTGTTAAAAATTCTAGCAATCCTCACCTGCAAAGCCCATCAAAACATACCTAAACTTCATCAAATTTGAAAGTTATGATAACACTTTTGGTCAAAGCAATGCATAATTTATTATTGAGTAAATGTTGAATATAACATGTGGCGGTGTTATTAATTAATGAGAAGGCTACATGATGAGGTTAGTGGGAGATAAAAATATCTATTGAATTGCATTTACTATTTTATTAGTCAGTGAGACTATCCCATCATTGTTACTCAATATCTGTTTATTATTATTATATCTAAAAATCATATTTGGGTATTTATTTGAATTGGTGTTTTACAAAGGACTAACAACATCATGTTAGGGGTCCTTCTTTATCTAATAAAATTAAGGCAAATATTTTATAATGTAGTTAAGGTTATGTAAAATGTATATACAAATATAATATTTAGATCCCACCCAAAAACTATTCTCCCAAAGCTAATTGAAGTTCAACTTTTTTCAAGGAAGTGATCCTCATCTCATTTGCGAACATGTTTTTCAATTGTCAACGACCCTAATTTAAACATTGATCTATATCACTTTAAAAGGAATCACATAAATTATAACAATGCTACTTTATCCTTGGTCAAGAATTTTATAAAATTCTTGTCTTCTTTATTTTTAATAATGTACTTCAATGATAGAATGTGGCCAGAATCTAGCAATAGGTAAATTTTGGGACATATTTGTAACTAAAGAAAGGAATAAAAAGGTAACTCAATACTCAAAAACCTCAATGCCAAGTCCTCTGTGGTAGTCCATGGTCAAAGTCTCAGCAGTACGCTTTCCCTCATCATAACAGCTCCGAACACCTGGCCCGAGCCCAACCCCAAACCCGACAAAAACAACATGGGTCAGATTCTACTTTCTACATGCATAATTGAAATACCAAAAATACCCTCCTGATGTCAGACAAGTTCAGTTGCCGAGTTGTAGAGAGTGAGTTGACTCACCGATGGGGTTGACATTGCCCCAGTAGGTCTCGACCTGGGGGTGTTGGAGAGGATCACCGTACACCTCGCTGGTGCTGGTCAGCAAGAACCGCGCACCAACCCTCTTTGCTAGTCCTAGCATGTTCATTGTCCCCACCACATTTGTCTTGTAAACCCCATCAACACCAACTTCATAAAATCAAGGACCCTCAAAGTCTCAACTCAACATCATATGGTTATTTGCATTTAATTTTTTTTTTTATTTTAAATTTCCTGTTTTTAATTATATTTGTTCTTAGTTTGCATGAAATTACATTAAATAAGTTTAGAATTTTGCATTTATATACAAATATGCATAGAATATAGGGAAATATTGGTGTAATAATATTAAACTTTAACTTCCGCATAAGCACAAGAAACATAATTTAAAAAAACAAAATGCATACCCAAGCTCAATTTTCATACTTTCACAGTTCTAAGGTTTCATTTGGCATGCTAATAAGTAAATTTACTATAGCTAAAAAAAGTTCATTTGGCTAAAACAAACTAAGTCGTTTGAAATACTCTAACAAATCTAAAAAATTATGAATATGATAAACTAATTAAATTTTTTTAACATTGGCTTTTTATTAATTTATTTTTAATTGATAAATTAACTTTTTAACAAATTCTCCAAAACGCCTAATCACTAACCAAAATTCAACACTTTTATAAGCTTATTATAAGAGAGGTCATGTCAAATTTTGAGCTATTTTGAGAATATGATTAAAATTCAACTTTTTAACTTTTAATTTAGGTCAAGTTTAAAAAGTCTAAAAAAAATTAAAAAGTCAAAAAATTACTCAAAAAGTTAAAAAGTTATCACTATTCACCAAAAGTCAACAATTACAACTGCACAACTCCCAATACTACTTTTCCTCTGTACATTAATTTATACAATTTTTTAATACACATTTTTCCATAAAAAGTCAAAAAGTTAACCCAAACATTCATATTTTCAACCTCAACTTTTTAATCTAAAAAGACAAAAAGTACACTTATTTAAGACACCCCAAATAACCTCTTATTTTTGTTCACACCATCTCTGTATTTTTTTATATATATATTTTTTAAATTAAAAAATTAACTTTGACCAATCTCTCAAAACCACCTTTATTGTTCACTGGGGTAGGCACTGCTAAATTTGTACGGGGCGGGCCTATTGACTTTTTAATTTGCAGGACATTCCCATGTGGGAGGACAGATGTTTTTGAACCTTACAAATAGAAATTACTTGACACTACTTTCTCTCCTTTTTTTTTAAAGAATTTTTATTTAAATTTTTGATATTAAAATTTTATAAAATAAAAGATATATAATATTTTTATAGTAGTTAGAATCTCTCAACATATGCATCGAGAAAATTCAACTCAAAAAAATTTTAATCCCAACACATAGAAATTTCTCTGATTTCACAGAGAAATTTTAAAATTTCTCTGATATGAGTATAGAGAAATTTCATTAAGAAACTTCAACTAATAAAAAAAATATCTTTGACCTCTCTTACTACACAAGTTTAAAAAAGATGTTTCATTAATTTTTTCTTTTTCTCCCCCTTATTCATCAAAAAATTATCAAGTAAAATATCATCAAAACAATAGCATCATCTAATATTAAAAATAAAAAGTCCAAAAACATTTACCAGTATCATTTTATTTTGAATTAATTATATTTATGCCTCGTTTGGGAACAAACTATTTTAGTAATTTTTTAACTTTTTGTGAAAAGATATGCAGAAAAATAGAAAGAGTAATGCGATAACTTATAGTAACTTTTTGATTAAAATGTACAGTTGACAAACGAAACCTTAAAATCTCATTTTATTCTTTTACTTTCAAATAGCTCTTTGAACTCAAATTGTAAATCAACCATTAATAAAGTTGACAAAAATTAAAAGAGAGGCCAAAGTGAGATTTTGGTAAAAATAACTTTTAATAAATGTGTAAACATGCTAATCAGAAGAGAAAATATATGAAATGATCAATTACAACTTATTAACACTAGATGGACAAAAGAGTGACATTACAATGTGATTTAAAGTGTAAAAAGTTGATTATTAGAACTAAAAAAAGTGGATGAACCGAAATAAAAATTTATTAGTGACTTATTTTGAGAATTGATTTTTTTACAAAAATAAGTATAAAAAGATAGAGTGAATAATTGATTTTTTTTAGTGACCGTTAACTAAAAATATTTTTTAGTGACTTATCTTTCTCTATCATTCCAAAAAAACATGTTTTTAAAAAATATTTTGATCTACCCAAGAACAGCTATTTAAAAATCCCAAATATTGTTGAACAAAAATAGAAAGAAGTGAAATGAGAGAGAAGAAAGGAAAAAGGATATAATGGTCTTAACAGGGTTGAACTTGTAGTGAACAGGCGAGGCAGGGCAAGCCAGGTGGTAGATCTGGTCCACCTCCAACAGGATGGGTTCGACCACATCGTGCCTTATGAGCTCGAACCTTGGGTTCCCTAGGTGGTGCATCACGTTCTCTTTCCGACCCGTAAAAAAATTATCAACTACGATCACGCTGTTCCCCCTCTCCATCAGACGGTCCACGAGGTGGCTCCCCACAAACCCGGCCCCCACCCGTCACCACTATCCTCAAACTCTTCTTCTTCAACCCCAATGGTATCTTTCCACCTGAAAATTCATTATTCCATATCCAAAATAATTCATGGTTGCTTTTCGAAGATGCCCCACAATAATCAAGAACCAAAAAATAAATAAATAAATAAAATTCATAATATTTATTAATTGATAGTTTTTATACAGAATTGATGGAACTCAATAACGGTTAAATTGATATATCACAAAAATTATTCTAATAACACAAATTAATTTCTACACAAACCGACAGGCATATTACTATCGTAGAGTTATTAGTAACAATGGAATACATGTCAATAATTTTTCAAAAATTGTTTTGCCAAAAAAATTAGTAATTACTCCATCTGCTTCAAAATATTAGTTATTTTTAGAGAATTTAATTTTTTATATAGCACTATTATTACTCTTCAAAAATATTAACCTTTCAAAAGTACTCTTCTGTGGTATAATTATCACACTTAAAAAATATTAATATTAGTTTGTGTTTAGTTGGGGGATTTAAAAAATAAAAGAAAAAATGTGTATGAACCTAGATGAAATGTAAGTATCACATTTTACCTACTTTTTTTATTTTTCTTCCCAAATTTTCCAACTAAATACAGCGTTAATGAATTTAAAAGAACGGTAAAATAGGAAATTTATGTTATTTTAGTCATTAATTATAAAAAAGTGACTAATATTTTAGAATAATGAAAAATAGAAAGAGACTAATATTTTGAGACCGGAGAAGTATAATTTTTCAAGAATAAAGTAATGCAGCTCAAATGAAAGTATACATTTATGGTAAAAAAAATGATGGAACTGATTTCTAATCTATTATTTTATATCTTCCAAAATCCGACTTTTAGGTTAATTTAGATCGAAATTCTGTATGATATAAAAAATGTGGATTTACAATATGAATGACGATTGTTTAACAAACGAAAATATAACTAATCTAACTTTTCAATTACTTAAAATAATTTTAAAAAAATTTAAGAGATTAATTTGACAATAATAATTCCTGAAATTTTTGTCACCTGCGTTGACACGTCCCAACTCGCTGTGTATTTCGTAGGCGACCCGGCGAGGCAGGTGAGTGGACTCGTCCTGGCGAAACGAGTCAGCGATCTGCACCACATGCGATGGCGAAGCAGGCCAAGCGGTGGCGCTGAAGAAGATGGCGGCAGCGGCGAATCCGATCAAAGCGAAGACGAGCCGCTGGTCTCGGAAAATATAGCCAATGCGGTTGGTTTCGGAGACCGAATTTCGACGTTTTGCTTCGTCGCCTTCACGGATCAACTCAGTCTCCATTTTCATTCCTTCGTCGATTCGAGAATTCATATATACACACACATATACACGCACATATATATATATATAGAGAGAGAGAGAGAGAGGTGTGAGAGAGACTCAAAGGGAAGAGTTGGGAGGTGCAGAGTAAGAGGCTTTTGCATGAATTTTCGCCGCGATATCGCTCTCCGGCGCGTGACTGGTGATTTGTTTATTATGCTATTATCATCGTCGTTGTCCTCACCGTTTTAAAGCCATTTCGCTCTCTCTTGAATACCATCAAAGTTTGGTTTTAATTACGAAAACATGTCATTTTCTTCTTAATAATTTTAATACATAGAGGACTCTTGGACGTTAATTACCAGTCACTTTTTAACTTTTAACTCATTTTGAATTATATTATTTCTTATATTTTTTACATATTTTTTTAAAAAGAAATTAAAAAAAAAATCAAAATGTGAACTTTTTGTTTTTGAGAAATGGGTAAAATGTGTAAAAAAAAATGGGAAAATTAAAAGTTCAAAAAATAGCTTTTATCCTCTGGTCAAAAGAGGCCATAATCGGATCACAAGACACAAATTTCCCCACATGATGTGAACATTTACTCCAAACATAGTGTTAGATGTACAACATTTTAAGTCTCCTATTCTTTAATATAAAAAAAAAAAAAATGTGTAAATCCGCATTATGTGAAAATTTTTATGTTTAATTGTTCGAATTTCATACTTGTAGAATAATTATTTTTTTCTTAGCAATGTTATGGAAAAATATTAAGACTTACAATTTATGTTTCAAAATTTTATTTACAATAATCTAACAAGTTGTATATCAACTTTTAATTTGTCACTTGGTCAAAAAAAAAAATTAATTTTTCAGAAATTAAGTCCAACCAAATGAATTATGAATTTCAAGCATTTCTTGTAATATTTAAAAAAAAAAACAAGAAACTTTAATATGTAAGATTTATTCAAGAAGTGAGCTTTCTAAGAGTTGAATCTTAATAACACAAAATCATTCAAGACATGTTTTTTCTAAGTATATTCAAGTATAAAATATATGCACATATCTTTACTTGGAATAAGATTCCAAACTTGTTTATTTTTTATTACTATTCCCAAGTCAAATGATCAGACCAAATAATAGAGAGAGCAAAGGTACGATCATAGCTTTCTTCTTACCACGTATCTGAACATTGTTTTTACCTTATAACAAGAAAGAGGGAATATCTTATTTTAAAAGGTAGAGTACATTGGGTAATCGAAATTTCTTTAAAATTTGATATATATTTGATTTCTAAATTCAGTATTTTGAAAATTAGATTTTTTTTATTTTTTTCATATTTTTTTTATTTTAGTGAATATTTTTAAAATTTTAAGTAATTTTTTACTTTTTTAGATACATCTTACTTAAATGTATCTAAATAGTAGAATATAAAAATATACTGAATTTTCATATTTATTTTTTTTATTTATATTTTTGGTATTTAGTGAATTTTTTTTAAAAAAAAATTCACAAATATTATACTTTTAAGTGTATTTATATTTGTGTCTAAAAAAATTTTAAAAAAATACTTAAAATATTTTAAAAAATTCAATGAAAACAAAAAAGTAAAGTTTTTTGAGAAGTGAATTCTGAAAACTAAAACCAAAACAGAGTTAATAATTTTAGTACAATCATTTTCTTTTTCTTTTTTCTGTTTGTACAATTAATTATGAGTGGAGATTTTTCATTTTTTATTTTACTGTGATAGACCAAATAGTTGGATAAAACCTTTGGCTGCATCCATCTTTTATTCAATGATTGGAATAAGCATTTCGTTCTATTAATTAAGAAGTTGACACGTCATTTAAAATAAAGATATAAGAATCAGAGATGAAGCCAACTCATTTGGGACCATGGGACCAAAATCCTCCTTAAGCTATGTTGTGTGTCCTGTAACAATAATATGGTTTTAGCAAAGAGCAATGTTATATATATTAACAGTTGTGTTATTAACATAAAAAAAATTTCACAAATAAAATACAAATGTAAAACTAATAGCCAGTCCCATATGTGAAAATGCTATACATAACAACTGGGTTATGAACGCAGATAATTTTCATAGAATAGAATGCAGATATGAAACTAATGGCAAATCCCTACACCAACTCTGTCTTACATTTCCGTCCCATTCTTTACAATTCTCATTCTACAAAAATCTATCCACTTAAATTTACGCTATAAATAATCACATTTCCTACTCTAATTTTTCAATCTTAGACATAAGTCAATAAAACCCACATTAATAAATGCATGTGGGACTCACTCATACCTAAAATAGTGAGAAAATTTAATAAAAAATGAGAATATATATATATATATAACTAGCATTTTCCTTCAGGAAAATTGGGTGAAATGAGGTAATGTTTACAACGCATCTAATTAGATATTTCCTAATCCATTTATTTCTAATTTCATGTTTTGATTAAATATTTAAAAAAAAAAAATTGAGTTATTGCAATATTTTGATTAGGTGAGGGAGATAAGAGCATCCACAGTGGAGCTGCTAAAAATAATGTTAGTGTCAGTTGTTAAATTTTAGCTACCAACGTTTGTTGTTTGGTGCTGCAGTGGATCTGTTAACGTGTGTGTTAGTGGTGTATGTTATTGTCAGTTGTTAAGTTGTTTGTTATCTGCAACGAGCGTTTTAACTAGGGAAGGGGAGGCTTTTTTTGTGTTACCAGTTGACCAGTCAACGGCAAATTTTTATTTTATTATTATTTTTTTTTAACTTGTTAGGAATTTTTTTTTAGACTTGAAATTTAATTTTGGGCTTTAAATTTTTTATTAAACTAAATTATTTATTTATTTTATTTATTATATATATATATATTTAAAATACACCTTAACACACCCCTTAACACATCCATTGCACTACCACTCACTCTCTAAAATTAACAAACTCTTAACACATCTTAACAAACATTTTTGAGCCCCACTTTTATTACTTTTTGTCATATAATACACACCTTAATACACTATTTTAGCCATCCCATTGTAGATGCCCTAAGGGAAAAGAGATAAAAAAAATCATATGGTAAAAAATTTCGTGGCATCAGCAGCCTCACCCCTAGGAATTTGTGTTAAATTTAGCAATGAAAACATATATCATTGATTAGCCAAATTAATATGAATAGCACTACCCAACCAAAATTGTAGCCAAAATACCTAACATATAAAGCTCTACAAATGCATTTAATATCCCAAAATTATATAGTTTTAGATTCTACTCTAGGGTTGGGGTCCAAGTTCGTACATTTAGGTAAAATATTTAATAAAATAGTAATATTATACTATACAACCATCTAATTTCCACAAATAGTTTGTAATATTTCCTCACCTCACAAATTATAACAAGCCTAATTAAAGATAATGCTAAACAAACATACAATTCTCACAAATTTTTCTATAACCTTCTATCAACCTCTTTTCCATAAGAAGATTTTCCGTGCTTCCAAGGCAATGCCTCAACAATTCTCAGGAGCAAACGATCATTGTGAACCCCTACGTTTAAGGCAGATCCCATGTGGTCAAGTGAAAGCATTGCCCTAAGTACATACAATAATTTCTCTACGCCGTACTTCAATCCTGTGTTCATATGCAGGTGAGGGGGGATTTGAACAAGACTATTTTAATCGAACCAAAAAAATAATAATAATAATTTCAATATACTATTGCAGCCATTCATCATATAGTACTTAGGCTCTATAGGCAAAAAATAAGAGCATATTCGGGAAATATACCTCATTTCAAAATCTAAATTTTCATTGATGAAGAATATATAATAATTGAATCTTCAAAAAGGGGGGAAAATAGTAGTTAGTAGAAGAATATATCAACCACCATAACCTGCCATGAAAACAATTACAAAGTATATAATTAATTCAGATTTCGACTAGAACTTCGCATCATCATCCATTTGTTAACATGAAAAACCAGACATCACACCAAACTTCAAGGCTGGTTTTAATAATGTCTCCCTAAAAAGAACAGCAATTAGGTCAATGACTACAGGGAAGTGCTCAAAATGTTTTGTCTTAGAAGCAAAGGTGTTGTGTGTCCAAACGATTGACACATGTACCATCGGCCCTGACCAAAGTTTCAATTCCATGGAATGAAAGACCCTGCCAATAAGCAGGCAAACATGTCGCTTGCTACACAAAAAAAACTCCTATTCGAGGAAGTTTGGTCATAGATAACCTCATTAATACAACCCACATTCGATACAAAACTACAAGTTACTTCTGTTTTAAGTTTCTAAGGAAAGCACTAAAAGCTACCACAACTTTCAACAAACTATTTAACGTTAAATTTCACATGCCACCTTATATGGCCTACTAGTAGACACTCCCTGTTACATCTTTGACGATCCGTTCTTAATTTCTACTTTTTCAAACCTTTAATTAATCCTCAGACAATTGCTATGACATGTTATTAAAGCTTTTTTTTATGAAGCCTATTTGAAAAAGGAAAAAGAAAATACAGTGAAAGAATGTTTGGAGAGACTGACTATTAAAACCGCCGGATATCTTTAGGCGGCTTGAAGTGGAGAGGATGAGTTTCAGGGGTGGCATTTTCATCCTCTTTCCACATCTTTATGGTCTTGTCCGCTTCACAAGTGACTAACCTTGAACCAGTAACATCATATGAGAGAGCATAGATACCAGCTTCGCTATCCAACGACCCTGAAACAAAGCACATTAATGTTCACACCTTTCCCTTCCGATAAAGAAATATGACCGGGACATCATGGAATCTAAGGCGCATAAGATACATACCAGGCTGTACAATTGTCTGGGATTGCTGGAAATTATGACCACTCTTCCAGTCCCAGAACCATAAACTTCCATTGTCACCTTTAAAAAGAAGCACAAATTTAATAAGAAAGAAGGGCAATTTGCAAATCACTGTAAGAATGAGAAAGTAACTGCAATTTCATGAAAATCTTTTTAAGTCGAGTCTTTACTATGTTTTGGTGCAAGTGTTACTTGCTAAGTTACACAAGACTTGAACAAAAATATTCATCTAAAATCACAAGTATTTGCCCAACCATTTTTTTTTTCAATTCCCCCATGAAAGGAAGAGAGATTTCGATAATATGTTTTGTAAAGAATATATGCACCCCTCATCATTAACTTGAATTGAATCAAAATTATGTGAAACATATTAGATTCTCACCTCCTGTAGCCATTACACCGTCTTCATTGACTGCCATTGCATTGATGATGGTTTTCTGCTGAGAACTGCATGAACAAAGGCCACCAATACCAATGTCAGATATTTGAGTATTGAAATTAATGGATATGATAAATTAAAGTTCAGAGAGAGAGAGAGAGAAGCACCAATACTCAATGTTTAAACTTCCTATTGAAATTGAGGTGTATGGGATGATTGGTATGGGTGGCAAAAAGATCATTCAATGGGGTGAAAGGAGCTTTATTAGCTGGAAGAATAGATTTTTGAATCTCTTCATAGAGTTGGAGCAATTTCCCCATTTCCAAAATATTGCCAAAATATAATAATGAAGAGAATAAAAACGACAGAAAGAAAGAAGGGGAAAAAAAGAAGAAGATAATAATGCCAAAATATTCATGGGGAAGAACAAACTGTACATCTTGCAGTAGCATTCAAATGATGTATATGTATAAATATTTTTTAAAAAATAAAAGATACTCACAGCATGTTGTGCATAAATTCTCCTTTTGGAAGGTTGAATTTTTTTATGTTGTCAGCTGATGCAGATGCAAAACAATTCCTGGAGCATAAAAGCAAGAAATTAAGTTTAAGGTCAAAGCAGAAAACATAATTATTGAAGCATTTTACATCAACCATAGCTGGAGGGCCTCACAAAGGAACAAATTATATTTATAGATACATACTCTTTGGGGTGTAAAGCCATTGCTCGCACAGATTTCTTATGGTGTGTAAGGGTTGTCATCGTTTTACCTGCCAAACAAAAATCAATTGCTATCATTAGAAACTTAAACGAGAAAAGAAACACAAACAAAAGCACAAAAATCAAAAACCAAAATATTGATTACCAAATCTAAGATCCCAGAACTTTATCGTTGTATCATGAGAACCAGTTACAACTTGTGGATCCTGGAACAAACATTTCACAATGAGGTTTGATCACAAGAAAAGGACTTCCTTGCCATAAATAGATGTTATAATGCACAAACTACACATCATAACCTTTTTCTACTTTGTCATACCAGAGAGCTCAAATCCTTGTTGGAGACCAAGCCTCTCTCTCTATGCTTTCAACATTGAGAGGAAAGGGCCCAGTCTCTCTCCACTTTCATGTTGATCGCCAACAGATGCATATTTTTGTGTTGTGTCCTTTCACATAAATTATCAAATCACCCTACGCTTCTGGCATCTCTGACATGACTAAAAAGTATAATAATATATCTAATAGATAAAGAAAAATATTCTAATGTTGAATCCACTTGGAAATTTTATACAGCTTCTCTCCCATAAGATTCTGTCACAATTTTATTTAGTCTGGAGGTACAAAATACTTTCTAAGCAGCACATGCAATTTTATTTCAGAAGGAACTAATATGTTTAGAGTAGCTCAACATAGGTGCTAACAGTTGTCAACCTATAGAATGGAGTCCTCATAATTCCAACAAGGCACAGCATCTAAAAATACTTCTAAATTTTTTATGATTTCACCTTCTTAGCTCATACGCAATTATCTTCAAGTTAACTCTCTTTTCACAACCACCACCATTCCAAAAGTTTATTTACCCATAAGCGGCAAGCTTCATTTTACCAAACTATTAATGCTTCCCCTCTAATCACCGCAATAAAGAATAACTATATATACAATCCTCAGCCCAAATCACTAGAATCCCACTTTCAAGATATGATTTGTGGTCATGGACAGACAAATGTCACAGATACAAGGCACCATACTTGTCAAGTCCATATTGTCTCAAAATGGTAGCAGGCTGACAGCAATAAACATGTGCTCACGTATGAATTTGCAATGACAACCATATGCATTTAACTTTGTTTAACTTTAAGTTTTCATCTGGAAAAAACCTAAAGTAAACAATCACAATCAAGAAAACAGTACTGAAACATTTTGTAAACATCGGACAGGTATTGATGTGTTTGGCAAACTAATCATTGCCATGAAAGTGTCCTAATATATCTTATGAAAGCTTCAATAAGAAGACCAGTAAAAACTGTTAAAAACTATTATATGGTCTAAATTTAATCAAAATAACTCTGCACACTGCAAAAATAATATCGAAAGAAACAAGGAAAAAAACAAAGCCAAAAAAAAAAAAACTGTGCCTATGTTAATTTAAACCATCATTTCTCTCCCACCACAGCAAAGGTTTTGCCTACCGTAGGTCGAGTAAAAACTGAGCAAACGGTGTTCTCATGCCCAGACAGTGCATGAATTTGCATCTTGCTACGGATATCCCAGACCTGCAAGCATGATGTATCATCCAAGTAAGAGAATAATCTTTCTAGATTAAATTCAAATTTTATATGCACTTCAAGGAGAGCTTGAAATACTACAGAAGTAACATTGTGTGCTGTGACTTATATGTGGTAACTTATATGTGGTAATGAATCATACCCGGCAGACAGAGTCGCGACCCCCAGTGAGCAGAATGTCAATAGTCGGATGAACAGCCAAGCAATAAACTCCACTTAGATGACCATGATAAGAACGGATAACCTGAAAAAACAATTTTAAGTTTAAGCATTGTTATTACAAACATACATATAAATATGTGTATACATTATACAAAGTTCTAATCCAGCACTGCCAACCTTGTTCTGCTCAAGGTCCCAGCATTTAACTTGTTTGTCATCACCAGCAGAGAACATATATGTGTGTTTATTGCTGACGGCAAGCCCTGCAAAGAAAAAGATATAATTATACCATTCAAAATACCTGATTTACATAGTTATTATCCAAAGCATAGTTAGCCAGTAGGAATGGCACACGCCACCACAGATAAGGAACAAACCTCGTA
This sequence comes from Camellia granthamiana, assembly GCA_036172215.1. Taxonomy (NCBI): domain Eukaryota; kingdom Viridiplantae; phylum Streptophyta; class Magnoliopsida; order Ericales; family Theaceae; genus Camellia; species Camellia granthamiana. The sequence goes on along the minus strand of CM069910.1, from coordinate 6,036,362 downwards.
CTTGTTCAATGTGCCCGGTAAGTGTGAGCTTAAGCCTTCCACTTCCTACATCCCATATCTTGTCATCACAACAAAGGTGAGCAAATAAAAAATCCTTAGAAGCTGATCTATGATAATATCAGTCCATCGAAGAGAAAGATAAATGGTTTTAAGAGAAGTATTCGGTCAATGAAAGAAAATATCAATATGTACATTAATCTATTATTAACTGATTGAGGTCGATATACACTAAATAAAGAAATTTCAAAATGATTTTTCGTCTACCAACATCAGTATTTAAATGGGAGGGAATATTTCCCCAACCAAAATGCCTGTAATTTACATCTCCTTTTCACACATAGGTTGAATCCCATATATGTGAAAGAGGGTTGTAGACCAGCCATTTTGCCACAGTAATGACAGTCTCCTAAATAAAAAAATGTTGAAGGATATTTACCATTCCACAATGTGTATTAATAAAGTCATTAAGGATAATACTTTTCATGGTAGGGTAAATACACTTGTAGAGCTCATATGACATGGGCAACACATTTTAAACATTTAAATTTTGTTTTCCTAACTATTAGCTTCCCTCACTTTTTCACTAGTATCATTAGCCAGCATATAATATGTACATTTTCATATCTGATTTCCATTTTCATTCCCTAATACAGCAACTTGAGATTAGGCTAGTCAAGGCACCAATAAATATTGGTGTAAATTACTCCAGTCAAAGCATGTACACATTGTATTTGGTGTTTTGGCTATAACTTACATACATGATGGTTATATATCAAGATAGCAGCTTTGTATGTCATAAACAAAATTAAACATCATACATTACAGACAATATATTTAATATATTCAACTCACTTGGAGAAAAACCTATTGGTCACCTGCAGAAAGGAAATTCAAAAGAAAAGGTACCTTAATCGTGCGATCTGCAGAGCCAGTACAGAACCATGTATTACTTGGATCAAATGCAATAGATCTCACCCATCCCAAATGGCCACTAATCACCTACGTAAGTTAATATTTTAGAATGTCATAGAACATATGGTATAGATAAGCAAGATTACATACAGAAACTAAGATAAGAGCAAACAAAATATAAGAAACCATATGAATTTTGACTAGCAAATAAAGTTCATAGAAACTTTTTTCGGGTATATGCATTACAATTTTCTACATCTCAATCGACATACTGATAGGACATGAAAATGATATAGTTGCAATGATGGCAATGAAATATCATTCATTTAGGTGATAGAAAAGCACATATGTTGTATTCATGATCTTATTAACTAGAGCAGCAACAACCATCCAAATAAATATGAAATGGGAAGTTCTCAACCCAGTCTTGTATGCAAAACTAGAGGAAAAGATGCACTTCAACTGTGTCACAAAGTACATTCAGTACTAACTAAATAATACTGAACCCAAAAACTTCAGCAGAATATAAGGGGAAAAAAAGGGTATTACTTAATCTATACATATTAGCATCAAGCAGGTAAAATCTAACATTGGTTACTAGCAGCAGCATCGAAGATAAAGTTTGTGATGCAGCTGAACCACATGGTCCTATAGCAATATAGCCGGAGTGCAAATTTCAATATGAAGCTTATGACACAGCTAAACCACATTGGCATATTTTTTGTAATGAAATATGACAGAATTTCCGTGGTTGCTAGCTGCTGGAGTTCAAAATGACCATCAGTCAAAAGTAACCTTGATTCTCAACAAGTACAATACAATTCTGACATTAAAAAAGAAAAACTAATTCATATACTAGGTGATGAATAAAAACAGGAACTCAAAACTCCTCCCCAGCTCCCCCCACCCCAACCCCAACCCACCCCACCCCACCCCACCCCACCCCACCCCACCCCCACCCCAAGCCCTTACACCCTTTCCAAGAACAAGAATAGAAAATACTCCAAGAACAAGAATGTTGTTACCCTGTAGTTCTTCCATGGTGCATGCCATACAGGACGTGGCCATCTGCTTGGAATTCTTTCCATAATGGCTGAAGTTGAGAGGTTCCTGGAAGACGGTACAAAAAAGGTTGTTGCCAAGTGTGTCACATTTCCTGGAATTCAGATTCAAATGCAACCGCATAATAATATTGACAGTGATCTAAGCTGCTTATTAAGTGCAACCACAGAGCCTTAAAAACTTCCGATGAACTTCAATTTCCTAATGGTGTCGCATTGATAAGACTCTAGAAAGAATGTCATTATCACAAATGCAAGTTAAGTGCACTTCCAACAACCATTATGCTCTAGCATGTGAGAAGTGCATCTTTGAATAATGCATACAAATGCCAAACTCAAATCTTTCTACATAAATGGTTACATATATGTCAAATTTCCAAAAAAATAATATGAAATCAACCTGTCAAAAAGGTCATCACCCATCTCATATTATGACACCGACCCAAGGGCAGATTAAATTCAACAAACCAAAACAAGAGGAACATGGATATTTAACAAAATAGGATTTAAAAGTTTAGTTTAATCAAACTCTTTTTCTTTGGTTTTAATAATCTAGATGGCCACTACACCTGGACCAAATTAAAAAGAATCAATGAATGTTCAATCTGGTAGTTTTCTCAAGAGTAAGCTAAACACATGAAAATCACCACATCTCAAATACTCTAAAAAGCAGAAGAAACAGCACAGAAAGAAGGAAGACAAGAACCTTTCGGATGAACCGCCAGCAGAAACAACAGCAGTGCTTTTCCCGGAAAAACCAACATCAAGTCTGTTGAAAAATGCATAAGCACCAAATCAGTTCCATAGAAAAGTTCACTCTGGACACAATTATGGCTCGACTGTTAACTACCAGGTATATAAAACTTGAAAAAAGGGCAAGGGCTCCGCATGCCTTGCCTTTGGGTTCCAATATTTAACAATATCTCATTCCTACAGTCATGTTTTATGCACTCAAGTGTCAATGGTCATGCAGATTATTTCACAAATTTCCACTAGGTTATATAATTTAATATCGATGCTAGTTTATATAAAAGGTTAATTAAAGAATTGACCTCTAAGAGTAACCGAAATGGTGGCTAATAAATTTGATAACAAAGGCATGAGTTATATCAGAAAATTTTGATAGGGGATATATGAATTGATAGAACCACAGTTATCCCTGCAGACACTACCTAAAGCCAACACAAAATAAAAAGCTTACGCACTTTGGTTGTGCAGTTGTTCCAACAATTAAATCAGTTTGAGCCCCTCCATTACGTGCATCCTTCGAATTTTCGGGACCTGCAGACAAAAGCCAAATCCAAGTCAAAAAATAAGAAACTTAAGAGCACAACTTTTTTGGCAGGATACAGTGTGAATATGTAATATTGATATTGATGTCATCCAATTAAGACAATCTGTTACAAGTTTTTCATAATCTAGTTCAAGTCATTAGGCGGAGAAGAAAGCTTGCATTAAAGAAAAACCAATGAACAATGAAATGGTAATAACCCTTCATTCCCCAACATCCAACATCTATAAACGACTAAGAAACTTGATTGGTGGATTTGTTTAACTGTTATCTGAACTACTCCAACAGAGGTACCTGGCCAAGCGGTTCATTACTTAAAAATAGTTAAGATTCCTATCAGTTCCACCTTACATGTTTTTTAAACTACAACAGGGAAATGTGTTTTAAATAACACACTCACCGCACCTCAATGACTAGTTGATCTGAGAATTTACAAAACCACTCTCTCCCTGTAAGTGTTTGCAATCCATGATTTGTTGTTCCTTAATAAACATAATCAGCTAAGCAAAATAGATACTTCCAATTGACATCATTACATAGAAACTCTGTCTGAACAACTAACCCATAAATAAACCACCCATCTATAGATCAATTTGGCTCCTTGATCTTACCAGAATCTAGCATGCATTGTGACCAACCCAAAAACCAACAACATCTTGGTATAGGATAATGAAATCCAGTGTGACTCCGACGCAAAGTGTCAGTCATTTAGATCTAGAAGTTTGCACTTTCATAATTGATTTTTGACAGTGAAGCAAACATTAACCATAATCAACTGCAAGTGAACTCCTAAAATTAATCTAGTTCCACCCAGCTTCTCTGGTATGGATTACAAGACTGAAGATTCTCAAGGTCAATTTACAGAAGACGATGAATTAAAAGTGCCAATTAATTAAATACACGTCTTTAATTAAATACACGTAAAGTCAACCATCTTTGCTCTACCACATTCCCTTAGACATGGTACTTTTTTTTCAGCAATAAGAAACAAAATGACAACGTATCAACAACCCTATGTCATCTAAACCAACTCATTTACAAATCCCATTATTACTTTTTGCCTTCTATGCTATAGTCGGCTCTTTGCTAGACAAAAGAAGGTGTAAAAGGAGACAAACGGGTAAAAAGCATAAAAATATCTGGCCAACCATGCAGTACACTTTCTCTCGTAAAGCAAAGGACCTGAGTGTCAAACTCAAAGAATCCAGAAAAGCTCAAATACCTGGAAGGGCTAGAGCATTTGAAGGACCGGAAGCTTGTTGGGATTCATCTGACTTGCCATGACTGGGAGGCTGACTACTTGTGCTCTTTAGCCCTCCATACTCAGCATTAAACTACACCATTGAAATGCACTTAACATTAGAACCCATAAGTCCATTCTCTCATAAAAAAAAAAAGACCAAATCAAATAGGAATAGGAATACCATAAATTTGATAAGTTGAAGAATGAACATCAAATGGCTTCATTCTCAAATAGTGTGCTAGTTTAATTTACAAAAAACCATAACAATTTACTCCACCAAAAGCATAAGAACTCATCAAACTAAGCCAACACATATCCCAAAAACCAAAATATTATATTCATAGATTAAATTATAATCACTAACCTTATGGCTCGTCCTTATCTTCTTACTGCATCAAACAAAAACCAAAAAATAAACACACACACAAAGGAAAAAAAAATCAGTTAGTAGATAAAATTGAGAGTATTAAAAGTGTTGGAATTGAAAATTAGGGTTTACAAAAGACGAGAGAGAGAGATAGATCACCTCTCGGGGTCAGGAGGAGGGAAGTGAGAATGGAGAGGAGAGAAGAGATCGAGAGCGCGCTTTAGGGATTTGAAACTGAGCTTCTTCAGTGACTGTGGCTCCACTGGCTCCATCTCCATTGTTGGTCCTGGCATCTCCTCTTCTTCGGTGAGAGAGACAGAGGGGTTTCCTCTAGATGAGAGAGAATGGATTTATTTATCACTGTTTTAATAGGTCGGCGGATTAAGCCCAGGCCCTTTCTAATAGGTTGGCGGACTAAACCCAGACCACAAGTCTGCCGGGTGAGGCAAACGACAAACGGTTCGGTTCGGTCATTGTTGAAGACATATTTAAACCTATTTTGGGAAGATGATAAAAAGCGATTTTTTGGGTTTTTACTAAGTTTTTGATTTTTTTAGACAAATGATTTGAAAATTTGATAAAAAGTTACTTTTGACTTTTTTTATTAATATTTGTTTGTGATGTCAAATCATAATAAAATGACTAAACTATTCCTATTTAGTTTAAAATATTTGCAACTTCATCCATGTAGCACATTTTGACCCATGAAGAGTAAAATTGTAATTTTACCCTTAACTAGAAACCAACTTCCCAAATGAAAAAAAAAAAATTTTAAAATCAACTTTTAACTTTTACTACCAATCAAAAAAAGTGATTAAAAGCTAACTTTTCAAAATAAGCCTTAGTATTGAATCATTCTTTTGATTTCTATAGTTGCAAAATCGATACAAATCATACGGTACGGCTCAATTTTATTGATTTGATATAAAATAAAATTTCGCATGGTGTTTTAAAGAATTTTATAATAGATTATAGAATTTTGTATTGAAAATAAATGGAAAAAGTGAGTGGAAATTGCTTTATAAATAATTTTCTTTCTAATTTTTTTATCACAAAAGTGTATTATATTAATTACTTATCATATGATTTGTCATATAATGTTTAAGAAATTATAACATAAAAGTATTTAAATATAATATTCGATCAGTTTGGTCTGAATTGGTATGAAATTTTTTAGAACGAAATAGACCGTATGTTATAAAAAATTGACTGAAAATTAAAATTTCAATTGTTTCAATCAATCAACTCGGTTCCATCAATTTAGGGTTTAAAAGAAAATTAATTAATTATTTCCTCGTGTTTGATTTATAGTTAGATAAAAAAATGATAAGAAATTATAAGAAAGATAAGTTGCTTATATTATAGATTTTGTTTTTCATAAAAAATGACAACATTTTGTGAGCAACAAACTGATTGGTTATAATTTGGGTGAATTACACTAATAGTCCCTATAGTTTGAGACTTGTGTCACTTTGGTTCTTAACTTTTCAATTGTGACACATTTGATCATGAATTTTAAATCTTATTTCAGATAAGGACAATTGAAGACATCATTAAATTTTTCAAGGGTAAAATCGTCAATTTCATCAAATATAAACTAATTTGACAAAAATAAATGTCAAACAAATATTTTTGAATTTAAAAAAAAAAATTCAATCCACTAAAGATAAAATTATGTAAAATTGATAAATCTTTTAGATATTTATTTTTTTTTATCAAATTAATTTTTATTATGTGCTTCGATAATGATCATGTACAATTAATTTTTGAAAATTAATCATGTAATTTCTATTAATTTTTATCAATTTTACATAATTTTATCATTGGTGGATAAAAATAATTTTTAAAAAATTAAAAATATTGTTTTGACATTTATTTTTATCAAATTAGTTTATATTTTATTAAATTGACGATTTTGCCCTTAAAATTAAACGACCTTATTTGGAACAAGATTCAAAATTCATAGTCAAGTGTGTTACAATTAAAAAGTTAGGGATCAAAGTGACACGAGTCCCAAACTATAGTGACTGTTAGTGTAATTTGCCCTTATAATTTTTTTATAATATCGATATTGTTGACTCAAATACAAATAAAGAAAAAAAAAATAAAAACTATGGATATCCCTATATCATTTTTTTTGCTTTTTACTCCTCCGAAGATTATAGTGAAAAAATGGGGTAATTATTTATTTTATCATTGATAAATGATATCCTTGATAAATGACAATCATTTGTTTTATTCTCTTACATTAATCCAAACAGAATCTAAATTGGATTTCAAATTATTATAATTTAAAAAGAAAATTGGAAAGGAATGAAGAATCATTTTTTGTTTGGTTCTTTTAGTGCTATGTTTTCATTTTTCCAAAAAAACACACAATCTATTTGATGGAATAATTTATATTTTTAGTTTTTTTTTTAATTAAAAACTAACTTTTTAGGAAGACACAAAAATCCTTTTTTTAATCTTTCAAAGTTATATTAAAAAAATAGAAACAAAACATGATCACAATAGCTATTTTCAATTATTTATTAATTTTATTTTAAAAAATAAAAGCACAACTAAACAAATAAAAACTTAGAAAAGATGTTCATCAAATCCAAGATCATTATTGCATGAACAACAGAAAAAACATCACTGGCAATTGCCAAATAGGATTAGACTACAATAAAATTATTTTAATCCACATGGTGCCAAAATGCCCTATGTTCAATGGTTAAAATCATCCCCTCCAATTGGTCATTGCTTCAAAATAACCCTACCATTAGCATGAACATGCATTTCAGCCAAGCTACCATTAGCTATTGGATTCTCAAAACAAACCATAAAACTTCATAAACAAAAAGAAGATTGTGAAATAGTTTTACAATGAAACTGGTACATAAATCAAGCTGCCCCATTCAGCCATTGATCTCTTCTTAACAGAAGTACACAACCTACCTACCATCATTCCTTATATGACAAAAAAATGAAGAAAAAAATCCATCCACTGTAAAAGTATAAGAATGTTATAATGACAACAAAATTACCGGTGATCAGACTATCCGGTGACTATTGCATCTATCAATATCATTATATTAATCAAGGTCATCAACAAGAATAATATTTGTTTTCTATTCAAGCATTGTCTAATGAAGTCCCGGCCTCCTCAATCTTTACGTGGAAGTCGATCCAGATCAAGAAACTTAGCAACACGCTCTTGCTTTGCTCCCGTCCTGTGGTCATAGTACTCAATGACTGCAGCTCCGGCTAATGCAGCAAGGGTCAGTGCTTGTGCATGCAACCTGTTTTGTTAACCAAACAAAAATATCTGTTACATCCATGATAGAATTGCTGAAGTAAACTCGTGGGAAACAAACAAAAATCCAAATAGAAACTACAACAATAGCTTCATGCTGATTGCAAAAGATGATTGTTTCATATTTTTTTAAAAGGGTATTCCCACGTGGTATCTTCCTCAATTTTGATTGGTTACCATGGAGGCCCGTGTTATGATGGCGTTTTGCCTGACAACGCCACCAATGTTGTCAGGCAAAACAACATAAATATGATGGTGCCAAATGCCATACCTACCATCATGTTAGGCAAAACACCAGACAATGCCTACCAGAAAAACCAATCAAAAGAAGAGGGTTCGCTGTAGAAATACCCTCTCGGGTACACCCAACAATTACTCCTTTCATTGTAAGTCCTCCAATAGCTAAAAAAGCCACCTTTAACGCAAGCTAACTGAAAACCCAAGGATGCCACCCAATCCCAGATTTCCATCATGAAAAGGAAGTTGTAACCTTTAACTAACTAGATATATATCCAAACAGCCCATCTCAAAATTGCTTATGGAACACATCACAATTGAAAGAATGGACCCAAAAAAAAACAACTACTTTTAAGTTTCTTTTTTTTTTTTTCCCTTTTGGGGGGGGGGGGGGGGGGGGGGGGGGGGGACTTAGACGGACTTTCTTTTTCAAATCTCATTAATTCTTTAAAAAATTTGGAGGCTTTTAGCATATAAGCCCTTGATAGAGTGGAATAGCGAAAATTGATTCATGTAGCTAACACAACTTGATTGAGACAAAGCTTAATTTGATTTGATTTGGTTTAGAGGCTTTTAGTGTCTCTTGGCTGCAGAAAAGGGGCTAAAGAAGAGCTAAAATCACCAACATCGATGTATGAGTAGATCAGCTGCCCTTCAAAATTTGATAAATACAACTTAAAGCCTAGAGAACTTGGCCCTAAAAAGTAGCATATCAATTTAAGGTTATTTAATAACGTAATTAATAAAAACACCCAAAGGGTAGCTCTTCCAAATCCAATTAGTTGAAACAACAATGACCACAAGGGCAATTCTTAAGCCTACAATGAATCCCTTTTAATAAAACCTATAATGAATATCAATTTCGACCCATCAACAACCAAAACGCCACATCAGGATGGGAAAAAACACATGTGACTGTACTACCTAATTTTCATCAAATTATAGCACAAAATTCTATTATGCAAGAACAAGGACAGAGGGTACAAAGATTTAGTCTCGAAAATCATTATTCAATGGCTATTACTCAAATTTTTAATCGTGTTTCAAGGATGAAACCACCTAGTTTGATGCAGGTTATAGTTATTCTATAAAAAAAATTAATAATAATTAAAAAATAATTAATGAGACAGTGCTATCTTCTTAATTTGACTGACGAAATGGCATTGGATAGAGTCGAGTGAAGACCCATTTGAGGGGACTTCAGGCTTGTTTAGTTTGGTTTGGTTTGGTAATGAGACAGTGCTATATAATGATATAGAAGATGCAACAACCCAAATATGAAATTCATCAAACAAAACAATAAAATAATAACGAAATGAGATCATAGATGCTGCACTCTGTATCTCAAAAACAAAAGCATGCACTTCAAAACAATTATAACAAAAACTAAAATTGATCAATTGAGTTCTGCTTCTGATGAAAAATCTTAATCATTTATTTTCCTTGGCCCCTCAATTTTCTCGGGAACCAAACAGATTTTCGATATGTGGATAGATCAGATGCATGTCGTACCTAGCGTGAATGAGCCTAACGCTGGTCTTCATGTTGGGTTGGGACCAATTGTATGCGATCGAACCCGTTATTCCACTCAACCACAGACATCCTTCAAAATTTTCAAAACCATCGAAATCAAACCCAAAAAACACACACCCACACACACACACACATTATATATATTCATATACATATATATATATATTGTACATGAAGAGAGAGAGAGAGATTACCGACGGCGCGAAGCTTGTGGTCCACGATCCATTCCCTGATGGAATCAAGGGTGTTCTTCGCATCAGCCATCTTTTATCCCTTTTCTCTGTGAATGTGATTTTTTTTTATTTTGATTTTGATTTTGATTTGGATTTGAGTTTGGGTTTTGCGATGGTATTTGTAGGTGGAAGTGAGAGAGAGTCGATGAATTGGCCTTTGAGAGATTGGACGGTCCACATCGTTGCCTGACTGGCTATAGCCGACTTGCACGTGTTTGATTACTAGTACTACTCCTCTTTCGTCAAGTCATTGGTTAGCTTTTGTGCTCTACAATTTGTGGCCTTTCCTTATGATTTTGGGGCTCTAAGTTGGGGATTCTAAAATGTGTGAGTACGTAAAATTTAAATTCATAAATTTAAATTTTTATTATATTTTAATATAAAAATTATTAATAAAGATAATATATATTAAGGATTGATTTGGTATGATTAAAAAAAGTCAAAAAGTTAAAAAATCACTATCCTATTTACACATCATCCTATTTAAATCACATCACCTCTCTAACTCATCACTTCAAACCCAACTCATATTTCATAAAAAGTCAAAAAGTACACTTATTTAGATTATCTCAAACAACTTCATCCTTAAATTTTTTTCTTATAATACACTCTAATCAGTTATTTTTATTTAAACTTATGTATTTTCTTCCTAAAGATATTAAAGTCATTTATTCTTCTCTACCAAAACTCACCATCATCATCAACATCATTATTTTTTATTATTTTGAAACTCTAAGCCCTAGAAGAAAAAAAAAAAGTTTAAACAAAATCAAATAATGAATAAGAGTAATAATCAAAATAATTTTTTGAAACAACACATCAAAAAGGAGGTAAGTATTGATATAACGGGATTTCACAATTTTTGTAGAGTACCATCAATTATCTTCTATATCGTTTTTTGACAAAAATTAAACAGCCCAGTAATTATATTAACAATAACATATTATTGGAGCTATTCTTATTTTGTCATTTAAATAGTACATTATTTGAGAAGTACTCTTTCTTGTTAGTGGTTGATACTTATGTTCTTGTAAATTTGGTTTTTACTTTTTCACGAGTATTCTTGTGAATAATTTATAATGTAAAAGTTTTTTTCTGTATTGAAAAGTTTTATAATGCTTCTATAACAGTTTAATTTTTTTTGTATTTATAATGCTTATATACTTATAAATTTAGTTTTTTTTTCTGTATTGAAAAGTTTTTAAAATAATTTATTTTTTTAGCTTGTTTATTATTTATTATTTAAGTTTACCTTAAGAGTAATTTGAGAAAAAGAATAAGTTATAATGAGAATACAGTAAAATTTTAAATAATTAAATAAAATATACTTAAAAATTAAGAATATTTAATGATTTTTTTAAGTGTAAATAGAATCTCCTTCCAAGTTGAGCCAAATACAATGAACATTACAAACTTTGGCTCTCTTTCGTTCGAATTGTAACAAATGATGGTGATTGCTAACTCCCATTGTTTGCCCCGTAGGCCCGAAAGTTTGACTCAAGTCCATCAATTGAATTTTTATTTTACTTCAAGTTTCAACAGGCCAAGCAGGTATGCATAAGATTAGGCCTTGTGGTTTGAGGCTCGACTCGGTTTGCAAGTCGAAAAATCTGTCAGAAAAACATAAATAAATAAATAAAACAAAATTTAAATATTGGCCTGTTAGATTAAGCCCACAAGCCCATCCCCGTCGCCCTGTGAGATGCGACCTATGAACCCATTCTTGTTGGACAATGGCAGTGTTTGGCAACCCGTCGGTCATGCTATTTTAGCATTTTTTACGAAAAAAGTCATGTAGCCTGACTGTAGCTGAGGTACAAAGGCTTCTGTCTAGTTGAATGTCACTATGTTGTTAAAAAGACATTTTTACCCTTTGTATAGCTTATATCTGTGAAACTCGAATTTTTAATTTAATTTAATACCGTAATTAGATTAATTACTCATGAATATAATATATATATATAAATAATAATAATACACCCTAAATATGGAAATAATACCATAACCGATAAAATAAAATAATTAATGTTATGATTATAGGTGATAAAATGTAATCTAATTAAATTATTAAAACCTTGGGCCTAATGCGAATTAAATCAAAAGTTAAAATAAATAAATAAATAAATAATATTTAAAAAATGGTGGTTTATCACCATCCTAATATATATGATGGTGACTAAGAGCTATTTTGAGAAGATGGTTATAATCAGCTTTTTGGTAAAAAACTGTTTATAAGCAGCTTATAAGCAGTTTTTTTGTGAGAGAGGAAGTGTGTTATAATATGGGAAGTGGATTATAACCCACTTCCCAAAATAGGCCTAAGTAATTTACCAATTTAGGCCACGTAATAGTCACGTGAAGGAAGGAAGAAATGCCACCTGTTAGACAGGTGGCCAAATTTAAAGCAACCTACTTAGTTTGAAACCATGCAATCACGCCTATAAATAGGAAGCAACTATAGAGGAAAGATACAAATCTAAGAAGCAATGTGAGAATAACGAGACAATCATAGGAAAGTAAAGGCTAAGGATTGATATTAAGATGAGTTATGTTATACCTTGAGTTATCATAAGCTCCGTTTGAGAAGTGGGTTGGTTTTTTGGTTTTTTTAGCTATTTTAGCCTAGAGTTAAAAAGTCTGGTTTGGGAAAGATTTTTGACTTTTTTGGTTTTTTTGACTTTTTTGACTTTTTTTATAAGAGAAATAATGTAATAATTATGGGTTGGATGTGATGCTTTGTCTTATTGGGCTAAAAAGCCTATTTTGTTTTTTGTGACTATTTTAACCAAAAAAACCCACAAACCAACTTTCCAAACGGATCTATAATATATTTCACGAATGTTTTGAGTTGCCACAAATTATTTTATATAATTTATGTTTTATGGTTATATTAATATTTTAATTACGTTGATTATTTTTTGAACTATATTTGTTTAAATTGAAACCCATAGATATGTTTGTTTAAATTTTAATAATTAGTTAACAATGATTTCATAAACAATTATGTTTTGTAAATATCACCACGGGGTCCCATGCCTTGAGGGACTTAAATAACCATTGGTTCCTGTTTAACCACTTCGTGGTCCTCTGTTTGTCATGGATCCATTGACCCCTGTTCTGATTGTCACCCCAGTAACCCCTATTATGTTCTATTCTGTTTTGTATCGTGGTTATAGTTATTTACGTAACTTTTGTATTTCAGTTTCTGCCACTTAATTATTTGTTTATTCAACTTAAATTATGTTAATATTTTTGCTTAAAAAACTATCCATGACTATTTTGTACCCCTATACTCATAGTATGATATTTCTCACTCTGTTACGTGCTTATATTTATTACCTCTTTCAGGTGACGAGATTTAGCGGGATCAAGATGGGGGATAAATCACAGTATTTTCTTTTTTGTACTATCTGTATTTCTGATTGGACTCTTGTAATAAAATAAAAGCCCAAATGTCTAGTTTTGTTTATTTTTAATAAATTTTTGGTACCAATTTATTTTATTTTAATTTACTCAATTTATCCGTTGCGCTACTTATACAAAAATTTTGGAATTTTTTTATTTTTTTATCTTGTTGCGACGCCAAACTTTTAGGTACCAAGTTTGGATCGCAACAATATAAAAAAAAAAACAGAGTGATAACTGAGGAAGAGGCTTTCATCTCTCTCATTTTTATCATCTGTCATTTTAGTCTGAATGAAGGGTTTGAAGAACACCATTGTACCTCTCTTCGGCAGATCTCATTCCGATGGAATCATCGTCGGAGCGGAGTCGCTTCTTGAGGATAAACAGCGTCGGAGTGAACAACGGTTTAGATGGCTTCTGATCGAGCGAGGTGAAGATTGAGGAATTTGAGGAGTTTTTGACGAAGACTGAGACAGTGGAGAAGCTCGCCAGAGTTGTGTCGGTGCTAGTGGCGACGATGATAAATGGCTCGGCTTGGCAGAGGAGCCACTTGATGATCTGGCCGCTGGACTTATGGCCCAGCTAGCGAGTGAGCTAGAAGACCTTGGTGGCGCAGATGATTAGTATGCGAATGCGTCGCCCTTGGCCGTTGACTTTGTTGTGTTAGTCTTTCATGAGCTGCTTTTTCACAGATAGAGCGCCGTTTGGAGTTGACATAGGTCTTTTTCAATCAGTTTTTAGAGAGATGGAGTTGTAAAAAGAGATAAGCAAAGAGATCAAACTGTCACGTCATAGGTTGCCTTTTGTATTTTATTATTTGTTGTATAGACAGTTTGGTCATTTTACATTACACCATCATTTCAAACATATTTTTTAATACAACAACTCAAATAAAAATTTATCTCATCTTCCTAAATACAAAAACTAAAATAACCTATTAAAATAGTCAAATAACCAAAAAGCCTAAAAAATAACTATTTCCCAAACACCCACAACATTTGGGCTTAAAGTTTTTGCTTGTAAAAAAAATAAAAATTAAAAATCTCTAGCCTTAGCCTGTGAGTGAGCTTGGACTCCATGTTTGTAGCCCGGCTTGATACCTCCACCGAGTGCTTACTACTCCAGACGAATTTAATTTCATAAACAACTTTAATATGCCTTTTTTAACTGGACACGTTTATTAAATAAACAAAAATAAATTACATGTTTCACTCTTATAGTTTAATCAAAATTTGACTTTCATCTTTATTGTTTTAATTTTAAAATTTAGTCTCTATGTGTTGAGTCTATTTTTAGTTTAGTCTTTCAAATTTTCATGAATTCTCTTATTTATACACCTTAAGATAATGAAGTATCAAATCTTGTAAGGAATTATTATTTTGAAAATATACTTAAAGTGTAAGAACTAAATTACTATTAAGATCTTGTGTTTGGCTCATGGGTGATCTTGTAATCACATCTTAGGATGTGGTGAGAAGAATACCAGGCAACTCCTTAGTTGTAATATAAATTTACAAACAAATTAATATTCTATCAAATTCTCTAATCTCTTTTTGAGCCTACCTTTGCGAGATGTGCAAGGGATGTTATTTCATTTAGGTGTCTTTGCTGATAGGTATGTTCATGGCCCACATATTTTGTCTATGGGGCCCATGAACATTCTTCTTGCATTAGCTAATTCTTTTTTACTTAGGGTGTTGTTTGTTGCTTCTGCACATATTTCTATTAGGATTTGGTTGAAGTTTTTGATGTTCTAGCAGGTTGTTTGCTTTGGTCCTTGTGGGCCCTCATCCTTTTGGGGACGGGTCTGCATTGTTGTTGTCCAATTTTTATTGGTTATTGTATAGTTCTGTTAGGGCCTGGGGCATGTCCTTTGTATTTTGTGTAAGTTTTTTGTTTTTATTTTATGACTTATTCACTCAAAAAAAAAAATTAAATATTCTATAATATTGGCAAAAAGAAAAATTTATTAAATTTTAAACAATAAGAAATCAAGTAAAATATAAATTAAAATACGACTAAAATTCAAAATGTAATAAACTTTTAAATCAATTAGAGTCAAATTTTAAAATTGATTTAATAATTGAGCCTGAAGTTCAACAAAATTAGGCATGTGAACACAATAACAAACAAATTAATATTTACTTTTAATAAATTGTAGATCCACTAATTTTTTTCAATTATAAGATTACTGTGCAAATAATATTGCAGTTATAGGATTACCAGTATATGCTCCTGGCTAATTCTTGTAACTTATCATACTCTTTTTAATTAATAATGTAAAACACTTTTAAGTATCTCTGATGAATATTAATATAATTTATTTTTTAAAATTTAAGAATTGCCTTTATAATTATTTTATTTTAAAATTATTATTATTTTTTATTTAAATATGCAAACAAATTAATATTCTATAACATTGGCAAAAAAAAAAAAATTTAAATTAAATTTTAAACAAGAAGAAATCAAGTAAAATATAAGTTAAAATATGATTAAATTTAAAATGTAATTAACTTTTTAAATCAATTAGAGTCAAATTTTTAAATTGATTTAATAATTGAGCCTGAAGCTCAACAAGATTAGGCATGTGAACACAATAACAAACAAATTAATATTTACTTTTAATAAATTGTAGACCCACTCATTTTTTTCAATTGTAAGATTACTATGCAAATAATATTATAGTTATAGGATTACTAGCCAATGCTCCTGGTTAATTTTTGTAACTTATCATACTTTTTTTAATTGATAATGTAAAACACTTTAAGTATGTCTGATGAATATTAATATAATTTATTTTTTTTCAAAATTTAAAAATTGCCTTTATTATTATTTTATTTTAAAATTATTATTTTTATTTATTTAAATATGTGCATAACACTAGTGTATTATTATGCACCAAACAATAAATTTTGTTTTTATTATTTTTTTGCTTATAAAACAGAAAATAGAAAGTGACCGTTAATCAAATTAAAAAGAAAGATTGTATCTAGATTTATAAGTAAATCTCGACTCTCAAATTTTGAAATACTTACTAAAAGAATTTCATCGATATATATCAACAATGATTCATCTCACTAATTTGGGAGCACTAATGGACCACTAATGAGGTAGAAATTTTTTTAAAAAAAAAAGAATAATGTTTTAGAGCACTAAATTGAGAGCTCTAGAGCATCACTAATGATGTGGCACAGTGGCCCCCACCAAAGTGATGTGATGTTTTGGCTTGAGTTTGTTTTTTTTTTTTTTTTTTTTTAGCTCATTAGAGCTATTAGTGGTTCAAAAATTAGTGGGATGAATCACCACTCATAAAAAAAACACAAGAGCAAAACATCCCATCATGTAGGACTCACACTACTTTAGAGCTATTAGTACTCCTCTTTTTAGTGGTCTCACTCATTTTGGATATCTATTAGCCTTCAAGGTACCTTCCTTCATCGACATGTTCGTTTTCTTGCTCTTCAAGTTCTCAAACCGTGATTCGAGTTTCGAATCGCATAGGCGTCTTCAAGATTGTTCGACTTTTTTTCTATTGATAACCTCTCTGGGAAGCCCAATCGAATTCAATACACTCTTCGACGAAGTCGAATTCGAAACCAGAATCGATTAACTCTTCAACGGTTCAAATGACAATTCGATTTCAAGAGAGAGAAGCTAAATCTGTGTTTGAGTTACTGTAAATCAATGTTAACGATTAATACATCTCTGTATGCTATTTATCTCTTTATTATTTTCAAATTTATATTTTCCATTATAGAGTCAACGATTCATATAGCCGACCATGGGACTTAACGCTTGGTTTGGTTTGATTTGTTCTGTTCGATTTTCGTAGTCTTACAATTTTTGTATAATCTTTTACTGTGTGAGCGTGCAATTTTGTATATAAATTTATGGACGGTTTGCTGCATGTGAAATATGGGTTGAATTTGAAAACTAATTAGCAGTTATTGGATTTAATTATGGGTTTATGGAGGGTTGCCTAAAATTGGAAGTTCATAGAACAGAAAAAAATGTATGTACATAGAGATTTAAATAGAGAAACAAAACCGTAGATATGTTATACAGTTATGTACAACATATGGGTTGAATTTGAAAAATAATTAGCAGTTATTGTGAATAGGTGTCAAAACAACATTAGGAAGGAAAAAAAGAGTAAAAAATAGGATTAATTACACTAATAGTCCCTATAATTTGAAACTTGTGTCATTTTGGTCCTTGACTTTTGAATTGTGACACATTTGACCCTTAAAAAATCTAATTATATATTCAATTGTCCTTATTTGGAACAAGATTTAAAATTCAGGGTCAAATTTGTCACAATTAAAAAGTTAGGTACCAAAGTGACACAAGCCTCAAACTATAGGGACTATTTGTGTAATTTGCCCCTGAAAAATATAGCATAAAATTGGAATTTCATAGAACAGAAAAAATCTATGTATATACAGATTTAAATAGAGAAACAAAATGAATGTGTTTTTTTATCTTCCAAACCGCAGATATGTTATACCGTTATGTACACAAAAAAGTCACTAAATTGAAGTTTATACTACTTTAGTTATCATATAGTGACTGCCCATATCAAAGTACGTACCTCACCAAAATCAAAGAAACTCATACCTTTTGAATTGATTTCTGTTGGTAGTAATGAAAAGAAGATAAAACAATGTTTCAAATCTGAAACAGACAAAACCCATCAGATAGCCATCCAAGAATTCAGAAATCCCTCGACCTCTCTGCACTCAAATCTGGGGAGTTTCATCCTAATGCATCACATGCTTATTATTTTTTTTCAAAACTTTATAATGTGAATTATGTCAGTTTATATTGGGATATGGGTGAGGTAGGTAGTTGAAACCGTCGGAAGTTTCTCTAATGTGCGTTTTCAATCAATATTACTTATTTACCCCTTTTTGTAGTTAAGAATAACAGACATATCAATCATCTCATAGCATCAGCGATGGATGCTGAGTGAAGTCAAGAAATTAAATCAGAGAGGACATTTATTAATTGTAATATTGAAAATTTTTACAAAAATATTTTACATAAATTTTTACGATTGACTTCAAGAAATATATATATATATATATTATTTGTAACTAATATATCGTGGACAATATAAAAAAAAAAGTCATTGATGTAAATTTTAAAATAAATTATATAATGATAAAATAATTTTTTATACAAAATTTTAGTAAAAATCAATATAATAGTAATACCACGTTATTATCGACATATGATATTACCAACAAATATTATAAAGAAACACATAGAGGATAAACCTCACATGTCAAATATAACTAACAATTCAATAAATTCCATATCTTTATTGAGATTAAGGCCTCGTTTGGGAATAGATTTTTTTAGTTACTTTTTGACTTTTTGGTTAAAATGTGATGTAAAAAAAACTAGTATGTTTGGGATATTTTTTGACGTTTTACAAAAAGATGTGCAAAAAGTAGAGAGAAAATAAAATTTTTTACTTTTTGGTACGAGTTGTTGATTTTTTTGATTTTTTTAGTGACTTTTTGACTTTTTTAGTAAAATAGCCACTTGCCAAACGAGGCCTAAGTATATTTATATGTCAATAATGATAGATATTATCATTGCATTGAAATTTTCATAAATAATAATATGACTTATCGTAATATTTTTATTTTCAATAAAAAAATAACAATTATTATTCTCATAATTTTAAAATGTCATTGATATATCACTCTAAATAATATTTTTATAATTTTTTTATTTAAAATATTTTCTTATGTTTACAAAAAAAAAAAAAAAAAAAAAAAAAAAAAAAATTATTCCAAAGGGGCACGTGACCCCCCTAGACCCTATGTGCCTCAACCAATGTTAGTGTCAGCCACTACCTAGTCTAGCTAGTGAGTTCACTGTCTCCAGCTCCAATGGAGCTGTTAGTTTAAGTTTTAAGGGGGTCAGATGCTAGCAAAGCTGCTAACTGCAGCGATGCTTCTAGCGAGCTACAGAGAGAGAGAGAGAGAGATAGAGAGAGAGGGGAGGAGAGTGCAATGTCAAATTATATGACATATGAGAAAATTTATCAAAGAATAGGTGCTACCTTTGTCAATTTGTTTGGTTATCTATGACATATGTCACATATAATTTGTTTAATAATTTATTTATTCTTAATTATATGCCATATGAAAAAATTTATCAAATAATAGGCGCTTTATCACATATGACATATGAACTATTGCAATTTTATTAGTGATGGTTGTATAATTTGATTACGTGGTTGTGTGAGTGATTTTCTGATCACACTGCCCGTTTAGTAATCAGCTAAAGAGCACCGGCAGAATAGATGACACCTGGCTAATCTGCAACAGAAAGAGAAGATTCCGACGGTGGTTCGTCCACCCGGGGGCACTCCGACGATCAAGTCAGTATATCTCTCTAAGATAATCAAGTGCTAAATTCACTGCTCAAAGCATAAATTGCGTACCTTAAACCCACGGGGGTGCCTCTCTTTTATAGTTTACTCAATCCTAGTCCTACTAGAAGCCTGACTTCTATGGACTCTCATTCAGTGCTTACTTTGGACTCTACAAGAGATAAGGATAGACTCCCTAAGAATACTGTCCTTATTCATCTTGAAGTCTTCCTTCATTCTAGGACTCTTGTCCCTTATCTGTTTATCTCGGACTCCGATATCTTCGGAGACAACCTCGGCATAGCCGAGATCACCTCGGCACAATCGACCAGGACAAGTGGCACCTCGGCTGACACGTCGGCGTCACCTTGCCACGTGTTGGTACTCAGAAAATATAACCCCACAACTGCCCCCTAGGTTCTATTACCTTGGTATTCTGAGATGATGGAACCTATATCGATACTTTCTTCCAGTAACGTCGGCTTAAAGTATCTCAGTCGAGATCATCATCATAGGCCGACATGTCTTCTTAAAAGATCAAGAACTCCAAGAGCTCCCTCACGCGTGTGAGCTGTTTATTCATAACAACTCAACCGTTTCCAGCCATGCGTCTTTTTCTTACTGGATCGTACCTAACACGCGTCTGTAAATCGAATTATTCTCACGTGCGCCGTCTGACGCATACGTTCTTCTAGGTTTCATTTAATGATTTCTTTTGCCGTCGTTTCAAGTTTTATCAAAACTTTTCCCTCTTTTTCGTCTCTTCACTTTTGCACCATCAAGTTCTTTCTCTCTCTTGCCTTTCCTCATGAATCCGCTATTGTTCCAGCTTCGAGCTCTGCAACTGCCTGCATCCCTTCATTCCAGTGAAGCTCTCGCCGCTCTGTTTCTTCTGTAACCGTCGCCTGACTTCGGCGATCCTCTCACCGGCTTCACGTTTTCTGGTAAGCCAGTGTTCCTCTTGTTTTCAAATCATTCGTTGCCATTACTGCTTTGTTCAACATTTAATTTTGCGAATCATATATCTGAATGCATTTATTCAATGGCTTTGCTCTTGCCTATGTTTTGAATGTGTACTGTTCACCTCTTTCTTGCATTTTTTCCCACTGTTCTTGACCTTGTACTCCTTGTACTTTCTATGCTCTTGATAGCCCACCTTTGTTTTTTATTCTGAAACTCGTTCTTGTTTTCTGTTTTTTGTGTCTTTTCCAGATTTGTGCTTTCAATCTTTGTTTCCATAGACTTAGGTTTGGGATTTGTCTGTAGAACACACAATTTAGGAAAAAACTGAAACCTGCACTTACCTAAGCGTTTGCCAAGGTCCCAATAACCCTTTCAAAACATCTTCTAAAACCCAACCTCCTTGATTAAGCCGATATCATGGGTATGTGGAAACATAGGGTAAACACCCCATCCAAACTAGAATCCTTTAGACAGGAGTTTGAAATCCCAGCCGACGTCCACCTGAGGTTGGCTGGGGATGATGACTCCATCATGCCTACTGATGACTCCATGCCTTTTCCTGTAGTTGCCTTTATTGAGTGTGGACTTCGGCTTCCACTTAATATCCTTTTTCGTGAGATTCTCCACTATTATAAGTTGAACCCTATGCAACTTGCCATCAATTCTTATCGAATGATTAATGGTATCATAGCCTTAGCTAAACAGGAAAACGCTAGGATCACCTTAGCCGATATTCAATACTGCTATACCATGTGCAGCCTTAACTTGAAAGAAAAATGCTACATTTATTACTTTAAGCTGAGGTCCACAGAGTTCAAAATCGTAGCTGACCTCCCAGACTCCAACAAGGGGGCTGGAGACGATTACTTCATTACCTCAGGAAATTGGGAGTTTGCCCCAGACGAGGACCTCTATCTCTACCCTCTTCCTCGATCAATTTTAGAGGGCAAGGGTAAGAGCCCAGCGTTAATACTTGGTTGTTTCTTTTCAAGTCCTTAATACTTTACCTGTTTCTAATGTCTGTTTTTCCTTGCAGCTCTCCCTCAGCCACTAAAGAACTTTCGCCAATCCTTCATTCCCAGCAAGGATTTGAAGAAACTTTTGGACTTGCCAGTCCAAAAACGAAAGGCGCCTCTGCTTCTCAACTTTATTCCAACATACAAGTCAGTTCTGCCCGACGTCCCTAAGAAGAAGAAAAAAAGCCTTTCTCCACCTTCTGCCACGACTCCACAAATAGCGTCCACATCTCAGACTGACCAAGGATCAACCTCTGATCCAGCTGAGCAACCGTCAACCTTGGCTCCATACTTGATTCCAATATCCCAACGCCGCCGTCGACGCCGAACAACTTCTTCTGCCGAGATGGGTCGCCCAAAACCAATTGCAAAAGACCTCTTAGCCAGCATTCCTTCTGACGTTGATGCACAACCAACACAAACCCAGCTTCCATCAAAACCAAAATGAATCAAAAAGGCCCAGCCCAAGGCAAAGGTAACTCAGGTCGATTCTGAGGATACTTTACCAATTTCCAAACTGGCTCCTAGTGAAAAGACTGCCTCTGTCCCTACGAAGAGGTCTGCTGAAACCCTTCCCTCCGAATCTACCAAGTCCAAAAGGCCGAGGTCATCCTCTGGAACGACCTCGGGGTCTAAAAAACCTGATGCCCCTTGGACCCCCGAAATCACTTTGGAAGATAAGCCTGTTATGGCTAGTGATAGTGCCGACGACATCAATGTCGGCGTTGCCCTCAGTACTACACTGTTTCTTCCAGGCAACCTGGAGCGAAATACCGAGTTCAGTGAGTACGAGAACTACGCCCTGATGCTCCAACGTTCTGTTCAGGTAAGTGTTTTTGCTTAGTACTTTTTCTTTCTTTCTCTTCATTTCACACTTAGAATATTTTCTGATACTTCTGTTTTCTTTCAGGCCATCCAGCATGCCCATTCTTTCTCAATGCAATCTTTTGAGAACCATGAGAAGCTTGCCGAGAAGAAGAGGGAGGTCTCCACACTTCAGAAAACCAATAAGAGCCTGCAGTCAAAGATGAAGATACTGGAGGATCAGGCCGAGGTCGCCATCAAAGAGAAGGACAATGCCGAGGAAAAAGTTGGTTCCGCTAAGGCAATAAACAAAGTTATTCAAGCCCAGCTGAAAGAGGCCGAGGATAAAGTGGCCCAGGCCCAGAAGGAGCTTCAAGATGCCTTGGCCACTAAAGAGGCCGAAATTAAAGATGCCGACGAAAAGACGTATGCTCAGGGCATAGCCGATGTTACAGAGGCCTACGAAAAGCAAGTCAAGCAAGCATGCAACAAGGGTTTCTCCCTTGGTTGGATGACTTTGCTGAAAAAACTAGATGTCCCTGAGGATTCCGCCCTGAGGAACACTGCTGCCCTTCCCATGCCATTTCCTCCAACTCCACCTCCTAGTCATTCTAATAACGAATCTGATTCTGAGGATGAGGCCGAGTAGGAAATTTTGGTAAGGAAACCAAAAGATGTTGCTAGGACCAAGTCTTCTCCTCAAAATGAGCAAGTCCTAGACTTGACTCAAGATGAGGATAGTGAGGAGGTTCTTAAAGATGTTGTGGCTGAGAAGACATCGGTCGTCGTCTCTCTTGCCGACAAGAGTGTAGATGAAACTCTTGCAGAAATTGACGCCGAGCTCGCGGCGGAGAAGGTGGCCGAGGTTGTTTCTCAACAATCTTCCGAGGTCTTAACCAAGTTGCTGCTGATGTTGAGGAACCTTAATTTTCATGTCTTTTCTTTCCCTTCATTTTCATGTACTTTGTTTTTTGAAACAATGTAAGCTTTTCATATGGCCGACGTGCCCTCTTTTGTGTAAAAATGCATCTGCTTTCCCTGAATGCTTGAATCTTTATCTTCTTTTTACTGCTTTTGCATGATTCTATACTTAGAATGTTCTGCATGTCTTCAATATACTCTTCCTTGTTTTTGTAACCTTCTCGGGGTGACATACCTCGGCTAACAATGATCTTGGTTTTAGCTTCAACTTGTAAATTGCTACAAATTTCAACAAGTGTTAAACAATGATCTCGGTTTAACTTCAACTTGTAAATTGCTACAAATTTCAACAAGTGTGTAAACAATGATCTCGGTTTAACTTCAACTTGTAAATTGCTACAAATTTCAACAAGTGTTAAACATCATTTATAACTCTCTGCCCCCTAATGTGAACCTGAGTTTCACTTGGGTTCTCATTATTCATGTCTTCCAGAAACCGCATTATGCATCTTTATTAGTCATAAGTGTTGAAGAATTCTACTAAAATTTTATTGATGTTATTGGTAAAAAACAAGTGACATCTAATGATAGAAAAATTTCAAATTACAAGTGTTCCAGGGTCTTGGCAATGCTTTGCCCTCATTATCTTCAAGCCGATATGCCCCATTGCCCAATACCGAAGTGATTTTGTAGGGTCCTTCCCAGTTTGGGCCAAGCTTGCCCTCCCCGGGATCCTTCTTGTTGCTGACGACTTTTCTCAGGACTAGGTTGCCGATTTGAAATTCCCTTGGATCAACCTTCTTGTTATAAGCTCTGGCAAGCTGTTGCTGATATGCTGCAAGCTGTATTGCAGCTTTCTCTCTTCTTTCTTCTAGAAGATCTAGATCTCGGGCTAAGAGTACATCATTAGTCCCGTTCTCAACTCCTTGGGTTCTGATCCCTAGGATGCCGACCTCCAATGGAATGACTGCTTCTGTGCCATAAGCCATGGCAAAGAGGGATTCCCCTGTTGATCTTCTCGGCGTAGTCCGATATGCCCAGGGTACATTGGGCAATTCGTCTACCCACTTCCCTTTTGCTGCCTGCAGCCTCTTCTTTATCCCATCCAGTATTACTTTATTGGATGCTTCTGCTTGTCCATTGCTTTGTGGAAAGCTTGGGGTTGAAAAATAGTTCTTGATCTTGAACTTTGCACAGAAGTTTTTGATCAACTTACTATCAAATTAAGTTCCATTGTCTGCGACAATTGCCCTTGGAATCCCAAATCTGGTGATGATGTTTCTCCATATGAAGTTCTTGACATCCACATCTCGGATCTTGGCAAGAGGTTCTACTTCTATCCACTTTGTGAAGTAATCTGTTGCTACCAGCAAGTACTTCCTTTGCCTAGTTGCTTGGGGCAATTGCCCAACGAGATTCATGCCCCATTGGGCAAATGGCCAAGGACTGGATACAGGGTTTAGGTCAGCAGCTGACTGGTGTATCAAAGGTGCAAACCTTTGGCATTGTTCACACTTCTTCACGTAAGCTTCTGCATCTTTTTGCATGTAGGGCCACCAATACCCCTGGGTAATGGCCCTGTGAGCTAGTGATCTGCCTCCAGCGTGGCTTCCACAAATTCCTTCATGAATTTCATATAAAAAATCTTCCACCTATAGAGGGTGTACGCACCTTAAAAGGGGTCCGGTGAAGGACCTTCTATAGAGATGTCCTTCCGCTGTCAGACTGAATCTTGCCGACTTCAATCTGACCTTGTGTGCTTCTTTGTGGTCTTCTGGCAGCTTTTCTTCTTTCAGGAATGCAACAATTGCATCCATCTAGCTTGGTCCCATGTCCACACACATTGCTTCATGCTCTATGGTCGGCGGTTCTATGCTCGGGCCCGACAAATAGTCAATCATTATTGCCCTTGTTTTTCCAGTTTGTATTGAACTTGCCAGGTTGGCCAATGCGTCGGCGTGGCTGTTATCATCTCGGCTAACTTGAAATAGTCTGCAATTCTGGAATAAGGCTGCCAGCCTGATGACTTCCTTTGCGTAGGCTGACATTCTTTCATCTCGGGCTGCAAACTCGCCCGTTGTCTGATTAACTATCAATTGTGAGTCACAAAAAACTATTACCTCATCTGCTTGTACTGCTGCTGCCAGCTTCAGTCCTGCAATGAGTGCTTCATATTTTGCTTCATTGTTTGAGGCCTTGAACCCCAAACGAATCGATTGTTCTAGTATCTCTCCATCTGGAGATATCAGTACTACTCCTGCCCCCGCTCCCTGTCGGTTTGAACTCCCGTCAATGAACAGTCGAAAGGAGTCGCCAATGTAAATGCTGCAGGGTCTGAGTTTCTCTTCTTTCCACTACTAGGAAAATGGCTATTTGCGTCTAATTTTTTGCGACTGATTAGTTAACCGTCGCAAAAAAGTTATTTTTTTTATATTAAAATCTCATTTTACTTGACCCAAACAAAAAAACAAAAACGTAAAACGTGACTCTCTTTCCTAATTTCCCAAATCTGAACTCTCTTTCTTCGCTCTCACTCTCTCAAAATCTGTCTCGCTCGACTCTTTCTTTCGAATCTCCACTCTCTCTCGCTCGAATCTCATTGTCTCTCGCTCGACAATGAAGATTTGAAGATTTGATTTCAAAATTTGAAGATTTGAAGATGCTGTTGATGAAGATTTGAAGCCAAATATTTGAAGATTTGAAGATGCTGTTGAAGAAGATTTCGATTGATTCATAATCGAGATTCATAATCGGTAAGCCTAAACACTTCTCTTTGTCTTTCTCTGTAACGTTTGACACATCTTCATCGATTCATCTTCATCGCTCGAATCTTACTCTCTGTAATGACACATCTTCATCGCTTAATTTGTAATATGTAAATTGAACATGAATTACTCTCTGTAATGGTTGATTAATCTGTAATCTTCATCTTTATCGATTACTTTTTGTAATGGTTGATTAATCTGTAATGTTGGACTATCTCTACCTCAAATGGTTGATTAATCTGTAATATCTGAAAATTTAATTGTAAAATTTGTGAGAGATTTGAAGTTGAATCCATGTGTTCATTTGATTTGAATTTATAGTTGTCAAATCGTGAAATTCAATCTGTGA
Organism: Camellia granthamiana; assembly: GCA_036172215.1. NCBI lineage: Eukaryota > Viridiplantae > Streptophyta > Magnoliopsida > Ericales > Theaceae > Camellia > Camellia granthamiana. The sequence continues at coordinate 6,009,576 of CM069910.1, read as the reverse complement.
TGCTAAGTGATTGCTTCCTATGACGTTGAATTTGAATATGAATTTAGTTTCTATTGTATCCAATGTTCAATTACCTGTGACATATTCTCTGCAATCACCTTCGATTACCTGTGACATATTCACTAGTAGTTCCTTTTTGTTTTTCGAATCGTATTTTTATGCTTATCAACTGTTTGATTATATGCTTTAGTAAAAACATTTGTTCGAAATGTGGTAGCGAAACACCAAAAATACAAAAAATATTTATCTGTAATAAGTTTGACATAATTTTTAGCTTGAATCTAATAGAGTGCTTATGTTTATGCTTGTGCCTTTGAAGGGATTATACCTGTTTCCTGCATCCCATTCAAATAACATATTCAAACTATTTGATGTTATTTACTTATGCAAGTAATTTAATGACATACCTGTTTCCTGCATCCCATTCAAATAACATATTCAAACTATTTGATGTTATTTACTTATGCAAGTAATTTAATGACATACCTGTTTCCTGCATCCCATTCAAATAACATATTCAAACTATTTGATGTTATTTACTTGCTATTTTCCAGGTCTGTTAGTTCAAATAACTTTTCTGGCCCTCTACCATCAGAGCTTGGGAATTTAGCAAAATTAGAGCAACTGTGAGTGCTGAGATATTGCTCACTTTTTATTTAATTTGCCAAAAGAATGCTGCTTCTCTTGTTGGACTACATTTGGTATCCATATGAATAGGATTCGTAAATGGTAGAGTATAATGCCCTCTAATAAACTATTATTGTGTTACTGCAATTGAGTTGAGAGATACATATATATGTTGATCATGCTCATCATATATCTGAAGATGTCATAGGTGTGTGTACTGTTTATATGTGAAAGCGCACCAATACCTTCTTCCTGTTCACTTTCCTCTTCTTACCTCTAAAAGTGGTCCTGTCCTTAGTCTTGTGTATCCAATATTTTGGCCATATGAGATTTATATCTGACTTAGCCTTAGCCTTAGATGTTGAGTCGGTGTTGTTGGTCTTGTGCGCTAAAAGTCAATCTAGAAGATATGGTTGGTACAATTTTGTAAAATAGTATTATCATTTAATCAAAACATATGACAAGTTTTCTTTTCATGTTTACTATGTATATTATTCTTTAGATGATAAATCCATAAAATTGGGTTAACTATACATTTTCTTCAAAGTTGAGAATATTAGACTTTTACTTCTCTATACTTTATTCTTAAATGAACTGATCATGGGATTATTAATTGGGAATTAATAATTTGATAATACTAGCACATGTTATGTTGGTTCAATTGAGAGAGTGGCTAGTCTCCAGTCACTATTGTGGAAACACTGAGGCAAACATGTGGGTGCTTGTCAAAGAGCAAGTTCATTGAATGTAACCATTTATGAATGTCTATGTAGATTTTTACTTGTCAAATAGATGCTCATTAGTTGCAATTGTGCATGTAATCCTTAGACCTGAGAGCATTATGGTTGTCTTGTGTATGTGTAACCCATCTTGTGAGTCATACTTGTCAAATCTTGATTTATCCTTATTGTACAAAATTTACATTCACTAGTGTATCATCTTTTTGATGAACATTATCCACCTTGACAGCTACATTGATAGTTCTGGACTTAGTGGAGCTATACCTTCATCATTTGTTGCTCTACAAAACATGAAAACAGTGTAAGAGCTTTCTGACATATATTTTTTTCTTTTCTAAGAAACTTATTGGATAAATTTTTCATTCAATTTAAATATTTCAAATTTACCGAGGAAGAATGTTTGGGGATCCCAGGTGGGCTTCAGCTACTGAACTGAATGGCAGCATACCTGACTTCATTGGGAATTGGTCAAAGCTTACTACCTTGTAAGCAATATGCATGCCGTATTTCTTTAGTCAACACTCGCACTCAAATTATGGCTTTGTGTTAAATTACATTTTCAATGCATAGTAACTGAGATGTAAAATTTGGTATTTAACGCTTGGGTTCAAGTCTCCCCCATAGCGGATTATTGGGGTTACACCTACTTCTTAATGCCCAGAGTACACTGGAATCTGCTGTGTTACTTCTTCATTTTCATTATTCTCCAATGCTCTTTTACGAAATAACATACCATGTCCAGCAGGGTTCTCAGGAATAACAATATTTCTGGTTCTATTCCGTCCAATATCGGAGATTATCAAAGTTTAAATCATTTGTAAGTTATTGTTGTTGATTTTGAGTTGGTCCCATATACTTCAACTTGAAAACTGGCCAGTTCATAATCTGGTTGGGGAAGAGGGGATCAAAACTAGCCAGCCAACTCTATGATGTAAACATTTGTTAGTGATTTTTCTCTAGGATTTTGTTAATGTATGCTCTTAGGGAACATGTTACGAAACTTAAAAAGATTGTAAATTTTGTTTGAAATACGTGCAATAAAGAATGTACAATCTTTTTAAGCCTTCTTAACATGTGACCTTAGGGCGCCTTCTTAACATGTGACCCTAGGGCGCATTCTAACAAGACCCTTTACTTTATTATCTAGTTCATTTTACCTTTTCTTTGTTACAACCATGGTTTATGTAATTATCCAGGGATTTGAGCTTCAACAATTTAACTGGACGGATTCCAGATGCACTGTTCAATTTGAGTTCTCTCTTTTACTTGTAATAAACATCTTCTGCCCTGTTGTTTCAAAAAAAACTCCCAGCATGTACTCTCTATTCCTTGAACTAATTTCTTTATGCTCAGGTTTCTTGGGAATAATAAATTAACTGGTACCCTTCCTGCCCAAATGAGTACATCTCTCCTGAATATGTAAGTATTTCTTATATAACCATTCACAGCTTAATTTAAACACATGTAAAAGGGTGTTATCAACAGACTCCTTTTGTAAGTTATGAAGTTCATTCCTTCTTTGGTCTATAACAATTATCAAGAGATGTTTGTTTTCTAATACACAGTTTATAGATTCAAAATCATAATCAACTATTGAACTCCAATGATACATCACAGATTAATCATTTTTGCCATTTTAGTTTTATTGACAGCGACATATTTTTTAGGCAACCCTGCTATGTGTGCAAGAAAATCATGTAATAGGCAAGGCAACAATCCTAGTATACATGTGTACATGTATGTATGGAGAGAAATAATAAAAATAATTAATTAATTAACAAATAAGCAAAGTTAAATCAAAATAACCAAGTTATTGATCATAGGATGGAATATCAACTGAACTTTCCCATTATGTTATTGTCTGCAGAGATTTGTCATACAATGAATTATCTGGAAGCTTTCCTTCTTGGATCAGCAAACAAGGCTTACAACTGTATGTAAATACAATTTCTCTCTCTCTCTCTTTCTGTTTTTCATTGTTAATAGTCATGGTATTCCTGGTATCCTGCAATAGTTTGACGCCCGATTTCTAAATTTTAAGGTTTTCTTCTGCCAAATTTCTATTATAACTGCATTTTGTTAAGGGTGTACACGGTCCGGATTGGTTCGGTTCTGAGAAAATCCAAGAACCGAACCGATCCTAACGGTTCTGTAATTTTGAGAATCAGACCAGACCGTTACACTTGTAAAACCGGACCAGAACCAAACCGAAAAAACGGTTCGGTTTCGGTTTGGTTTACGGTTCCAAAAATTTCTATTTACAAAAATAAATTATTAATATTAGCAAAATAATTACTCAAACTAATTACATTTAACTCATGATAAAAATTAATAATATTAAGGCATTACTTAATATTACATATCTATATCATTCTAATATCATTAAAATTATAAAAAACCAATTAATAAAAATAAAACTTGATATTATATATATATGTTTTAAAATTCGGTTCGGTTCGGTTCGAACCGCGGTTTTTTCATAAAATCCATTAACCGAACCGTTTTTACGGTTCTCATATTTCTTAATCCGAAACCGAACCAATTCTTAATAAAACCGAACCAAACCGTATGATTCGGTCTGGTTCGGTCCGGATTACCGGATCGAGCGGATTTTTGAACAGCCCTACATTTTGTATCATTTGTGCATATCTTCTACATTGACTTGTACCCTTGAAACTGAAACTGACATTGAGATTTTCTGGGGTGTAATATGCAGTAATATAGTGGCCAATAACTTCACAGTGGAAAGTTCAAACAACAGGTGATTCTCTCCCTGCTGTATGCTTTTGTTTTTATTGCATACGATTCTGAACATTCAATGAAACAACAACACTAAATGAAAGTTAGTTTCTTTCCGTTAAATAGTTTTAGCATTGAACAACATGAGTTGGTTACCAGCACCTGCTTGAGCAGTCAAACATATGTGACAGTGCTGCTGATGCAATAGTTTTTTGAACTTTTTATGATGCTGATATGTGCTCATAAATATATGTGAAATAATGATGATGGCACCTTTCTAGTTTTGAAGATATGAAATATTTCATTGATCTCATCTGTAGTCTAGATATGCAGTTGAATGGGATTTACTATATATAATTATGTTTTTGTGTTTCAGTATATATTGTGGGTGTTTGGGAAGTTGCTATTTTAGTAGGCTATTTTAGTTTTTAACTATTTTAGTAGGCTAAAATTTTTATGTTTGGGAAGATGATTGGATTTTTTTTTTTTTTTTTTGTAGTTGGATGTGATGTTTGTGAGAGAAAAAGTGAAATGATTATAAGTTTGATGTGATATTTTGTCTTATTAGCTATTTTAGCCTATTTTGTCTTTTTGTAGATTTTAGTCCTAAAATCTTTCTTCCCAAACACCCCAATTGTTTCTCTTCTGCATTCTTTATAATGGTCTTGTGTATTGGATTTGATGTGATTGCCTGATAACTAAAGAAACACTAAAGATTCGTATGATTGTTCGACAACTAAAGGAAACTATTACAATAATATGCATTCTTCCTCTGCTTTCAGTGTTCTGCCTTCAGGATTGAGGTGTCTTCAAAGGAATTTTCCCTGCTACCGCAATTCTCCTGTCTGTAAGTGCAGTTTAGAAATTTCCTAAACTATGATTCTGAGAGTAGAATATGTACATCCATAATGCGAGGATAAATGGGATCACATCTATTTGAGATCAGTGTATGAATTTTACTCATAAATTTTTAATATGCAATTTTGAAACATGGATTATATAATTTGGTGTAGTGGACAGAATGGACTCAAATTTGTCTTTCTATTGTTGAGAGAATTCCCAGCCATAAAGTACATTGAACCCATAAAACATATATGAACGACGAGATATGGCTGATATTTACTTTTTGTTAATTGAATGGCCTAATTGAATTCATTCTGATAATTTTTTTCTTTGCTATTGATTGATGCTTTATCTAATGGCATGCTTTAACATCTTGCCTTACTTTCAGGTTGAGACTGGAGGCAATCCAGGTGTCCTCTTTAAGATGCACCCTAACATCAACAAAGAGCTGTTTTCCAATGGATTGTATTTTTTTCATAAAAGAACTTTTTCCAAGTTTTTAGTTGTAATAACTCACATATGACTCTAATTTTGAGACTCAAAATGGAATGCTTGATTAAACAACAATGCTATACCCGTCTAAATTCTTGTCATTACTACTCTTAGAGTGCTTAACGTTACACTTTTTCTTTTTTTTTTCTTTTTTTTTTTTTTTTTTTTTTTTTGCGACGGTAACAAGATGGTCGCCAAAAATCATGTTAGTGTTTTTCTTTGTTTTTTGCGACGGAAAAATAGTGGTCGCCATAAGTAGTTTAGGCGGTCGCAAATAATTTGCGACCGTTGTTTTGCCGTCGCAAAAAGTATTTGCCACCCCCACATTCGCGACCCCCATTTGCCGTCGCATGGGCCGTCGCAAAAGGTCTTTTGCGACTGTTTTTTTATTATTTGCGACGGTTTATAGCGGTCGCAAAAAGTGATTTTTTTAGTAGTGTTCCTTTGTTCTTTTGTCTTTGGTTGGGCTTCTCCTTACTTGTTTGGACATCGTCTGTCTTGGCTCAACGAAGCCCGATGTTCGATGGATTCTGGCGTGAACTCGGCCACGAAGTCGGCCAAAACCTGGCCTTTGATTGCAGTTATGGGCCTGTACTCCAGATCATACTGGCCTAGGACGACTGCCCATCGGGCTATTCTTCTTGTTAAGTCTCCCTGCTGCAATAGGGACTTCAATGGATGCTTTGTCAATACCACAATTTTATGGGCTTGGAAGTAATGGTTCAACTTCTTTGAAGCCATTACTAGAGCCAGTGCCAATTTCTCTAAGGGTAGATACCTTGTTTCTACGTCGGCTAGGGTTTTGCTTACATAGTAAACAACCCTTTGCTCCCTTTTTTCTTCTCGGATTAGTACTGCACTTATCGCATGTTCTGACACTGCCAAGTACAGGAACAGCTCCTCTCCGGGTTTTGGATTCGAAAGAATTGGAGCTGTGGTTAGGTGCTTATTCAAATCGGCTAATGCTTCTTCGCACTCCTCTGTCCAAAGAAAGTCTGTGGCTTTCTTCACTAATTTGAAGAAAGGTTTGCATTTGTCTGAGCTTCTGCTTATAAACCTGTTCAGGGCTGCGGCTCTTCCAGTTAGCATCTGCACCTGTTTTGCCGACGTCAGGCTCTTTAGCTCTAGGATGGCCTTGATCTGATTTGGGTTGGCCTCAATGCCCCTCCTGGTCACCAGGTATCCTAAAAACTTACCAGATCTAACTCCAAATGCACACTTCGATGCATTGAGTCGGAGCCGATATGTTTTAAGGATTTCAAAGACTGCTTTTAGATCGGCGAGATGACCCTCAGGCTCCTTGGTCTTAACGACCATGTCGTCGATGTAGACTTTTACTGTTCAGCCAATCAGGTGCTTGAACATCTTGGTTACCAATCTTTGATAAGTGGGTCCTGCGTTTTTCAACCCGAAGGGCATCACTCTGTAGCTGTATAGCTCTTTGGGAGTGATAAATGCAGTCTTCTCTTCATCCGCAAGGTCCATAGCTATCTGGTGATGCCCCCTGTAGGCATCTAGGAAGCTCATCCTTCTATGCCTCGAAGTGGCATCCACTAGCTGGTCAATCTTGGGTAGAGGGAAGCTGTCTTTGGGATAGGCTTTGTTTAAACTGGTAAAGTCTACGTAGACCCTTCATTTACCGTTTTTCTTCTTTACCACCACTGTATTGGATAGCCATGTCGGGTAGTGAACTTCTCTAATGGCCCTAGCCTCCAGAAGCCTGTCTACTTCTTCCTCTACTGCTTCGACGTGCATCAACGTCGGTCTTCTGGCTCTTTGAATTACAGGTTTGGCCGACCTGTCAACATTCAGTTTATGGCAAGTGACCTCGGGGTCAATGCCAGGCATTTCGTAAGGTGTTCAAGCAAACACCTCAATATTTGCTCTCAAAAAGGTTTCCAACTCTTTTTCCTCCTCTTCGGCTAAGCCCGAGCCGAGAAGAAAGAAGCGTTCTTCATCCCCATCCTGGACGAGGATTTTCTTCAGTGCCTCATCGCTCTTCTCAGCTAGCTCTTTGCCGACGTCTTCTAGGACTTCCACGTCCTCATCTTCAATTTCTGCCTTTTCTGGCTCTCGTATGCTGCAGGTAGACTTCATTGCTACCATGGAGCAATTCTTCGCCTGCAGCTGATCGCCCCTGACTTCCTCTATCCCATGTTCTGTTGGGAATCGCAATAGTTGATGCAATGTTGAGGGAACTGCCCCCATCATATGCAACCATGGCCTTCCCAAGATGATGTTGTAAGGGAAGGGTGTGTCGATGATGGTGAATTCTGTCTTGATCTTCCTGGTACCAGCTTGCACCTCCAAGTTTACTGCTCCCAGTGGCCATGTCGGCGTTCCATTGAACCCAACCATTGGGCCATTGGATTGTTCCATATCGTCTGGGTGAAGGCTGAGCTCTTTGTAACATCGGACGTACATGATGTCACAAGAGCTGCCTTGGTCAATCAGGATGCGTTTCACTTGGCATTCCCCAACCTGGAGGGATACTAGCAAGGCATCATTATGCAGATGCTAGACCATCTTGAGGTCAGCTTCAGTAAAGGTTATCATTGGTCCCTGGCACTCTTCTGCCCGATGTCTCTTCTCCCCGACTTGGTAGGCGTGTTGTAGGTGTTTTACCTTCTGGGTTTCCCCTCTGATTTCGTTCTCGTTGACCTTTGAGTGAATCACATTGACCACCCGAGGTCCTCCTGCCTGAGGTTGCTGTACTGGGGGAGGTGGGGCTACTGGCCCCTGGGGCAATCTTGTTTGTTCTTCTCTTGTTCTGGCCTCGTCGACCAGATCTCTCAGATGGCCTTGCCTTACCAAGTCTTCCAGGTATGCTTTCAGGGCTCTGCAACCCTGAGTCGTGTGTCCCTCTTCATTGTGGTAAGCACAACGCCTGCCAACGTTCCTTCCCATGAATTCCCCCGGTGCCCTTGCTGGTGCTCTGAAATAAGGCTGGTTCCGAATTTGATCCAGGACTTTGTGAATTGGAGTTTAGAACACAGTTGTAACTGCCTAGGCAGCCCTCAGTTCTGCTTCTTGCTTGTTCGATCCGTTGTTACCTCGGCCTCACTTCGGCGAGCCGTTTCCTTTCTCTTGCTTTATCTCCTTAGTCCCCGACGTGTCTTCCTTGGCTCTGGCATACTTCTCGATTCTCGCCATGAGCTCTTCCATGCTTTTTGGCAAAGTTTTTGCCAAAGATTTCAGTAGTGGGCAGTTGTCTTTTAGGCCGTTCTTGAATGACACAACCGCCACTTCTTGATTACACTTTGTTATTCGGTTGAATACCTCATAATATCTTTTTGCATAGGCCCTAAGGCCTTCATCTTTACTGATTTTTAGAGCCATCAATGCGTCCACCCTTAATGGCTGCAGCTTGTTTGTCACGAACCTGGCCATAAACATCTCGGCCAGGCCTTCCCAGGTCTTCACGCTTCTCTTTGGTAGTTTGTGGAACCAATCTGATGCAATCTCCCCGAAGGATGAGGGAAACACTTTGTAGAGCAACGGCTCGTTCCCACTATATAATGCCATTGAGTTCAAATATAATTTGACGTGGAAATTGGGGTCTGACTTACCATCGTATATTTGAAACCTCGGCATACTGAATCTCTTCGGTGCCTCAAACCTGTCCAATTCCACCGAGAATGGTGTCCTCGGCTTATCTGGGGAGGTTACCTCGGCGTCAGCATTCTGTTGCTTCCTCTTGAGGTAATCCGTTAAGTCCTCTTTTGTCCTCCCAGGAGCTCGGTTATCTTCTACTTTCAGTCTTTTCGATGCACTACTTTCAGCTTCGTGGTGAGTCCTCTTCGACCCCTCTCCATGAGTTGTGTCGAAGCACAACGTTTGTCCCTGAACATGCCGATGTCCCTCGGGGTCTGCCCCTTTGTGTGATGCATCCTCCGTGATTCTTCTCTTCTTGGCTCCTTTCGTCCGACCTCCCTGGAAGGTCAGTGAGAGTGTATTTCGCTCCCGTTGTGCTGAGGGGCTACGGGGATTGTTCTCTGCCCTCCCTTCTGGGCATTGGCCGCTGGAATCGGCGTGTCCTGCAGCGGGAACGGTGGCTGCATGACGTTATTTTGCATCATGAAATTGACGACTGACTGCAGGTCTGCCAATTTGTTTGCCATCTCCTTCTTCTCTTCGTCTCTTCGTAGGCACCTATCCTTCCATACTTGGAGGTCGTCTTCGTTGCAGTAGCCACTTCGATCTGGTTTCTTTGGTGCGTCGCCAGTCTGGCCGACGTCTTTCACTCCGTGATTCTAGTCACGAGTCTCTGCGTTGCATTCGTCTCCTGTGACATCAAGGTCAATAGGTCTCCCACTCCCAGCAGGAGTGTTGTCCCCAATCTTTCCTTGCTGTCCGTTACTGGCCATCTATCCTTCTTTCTTTCCCACAGACGGCGCCAAATTGTGTGAGTGATTTTCTGATCACACTGCCCGTTTAGTAATCAGCTAGAGAGCACCGGCAGAATAGATGACACCTGGCTAACCTGCAACAGAAAGAGAAGATTCCGGCGGTGGTTCGTCCACCCGGGGGCACTCCGACGATCAAGTCAGTATATCTCTCTAAGATAATCAAGTGCTAAATTCACTGCTCAAAGCATAAATTACGTACCTTAGACCCACGGGGGTGCCTCTCTTTTATAGTTCACTCAATCCTAGTCCTACTAGAAGCCTAACTTCTATGGACTCCCATTCAGTGCTTACTTTGGACTCTACAAGAGATAAGGATAGACTCCCTAAGAATACTATCCTTATCCATCTTGAAGTCTTCCTTCATTCTAGGACTCTTGTCCCTTATCTGTTTATCTCGGACTCCGATATCTTCGAAGACAACCTCGGCATAGCCGAGATCACCTCGGCACAATCGACCAGGACACGTGGCACCTTGGCTGACATGTCGGCGTCACCTTGCCACGTGTTGGTACTCAGAAAATATAACCACACAGTGGTCATTCTTTTTATATTGCTTGATCTCATACTTCTTATTATTGCCTTACAAATTTTGGTTTAATATTTTATTTATTCTTTGATAAATTTTCTCAATTTGTTTGGTTATCTTTCAATAAATATATTATTTATTGCTTGGTTTTCCTTTATTTTTTGGTTTGTTTGTTTGCCAAGAAATCCTGAGAAGATAATTCATAATTTGTGGATCTCAATGCGTGATGTTAAAAGCAACGCACATCTCTCTCTCTCAGTCTCCATTGAGACTAAGTTTCTCTCTTAGATTTCTTAGCAAGCAAAATTATAGTCTACTTCTAATTAATTTTTTCATATTTTGTTTCATTTCCCCAAATATATATATATTCCATTTAAATTGATAGTATTGAAATTTATATAGGTGTCTTTCTTCCAATTTTTCCTTTTCCTTAATTATATGACATATAAATTGTTGCAAATTTATTAGTGATGGTTTTATAATTTGGTTACCTTTTTATAATGCTTGATTCGTAGTTCTTATTATTCTTTTACAATTCTTTGTTTAATATTTTATTTATTCTTTGATAAACTTTTTCAATTTGTTTGATTATCTTATGATAAATATATAATTTATTGCTTGATTTTTCTTTGTCTTTTGGTTTATTTGTTTGCCAAGAAATCCTGAGGAAATAGCTCATAACTTTTGGATATCAATGCTTTAGGCTAAAAAAAAGGGATATCTCTTTCTCGCAACCTCCATTAAGTTTTCTCCCTCAGATTTCTTTGCAATCAAAATTATAATTTTTTTTTGTAATTAGCTTTTCTATATTTTGTTTTGTTTTTCCATTTAAATTACTAGTATTAAACTTACATAGTTCTTAATATTGTCTTACTATTATTTGTTTAATATTTTCTTTATTATTTGATAAATTTTCTCAATTTGTTTGGTTATCTTTTCATAAGTATATTATTTATTATTTGATTTTCCTTTGTCTTTTGGTTTATATGTTTGTCAAGAAATCCTGAGAAAAGAGTTCATAACTTTTGGATCTCAATGCTTGAGGTTGAAGAAACGGACATCTCTTTCCCGAAGCCTCCATTAAGACTAAGTTTCTCTCACAGATTTCCTTGCAATCAAAATTATAGTTTTAGTTTTTAATTAATTTTTCTATATTTTGTTTCATTTTCTCAATTTTTTTCATTTTAATTAATAGTATTGAAATTTATATAGGTACCTGTCTCCCAATTTCTCATTTTCTTTAATTATATGTCATATGAATTTTCTAATTTGGTTACTTGGTTGTTCGGTTAGGGGAAGCGAAAGAGAGGGGGTAGTAGTTGTACAATATAGTAAGGAGAGTGGTGGTTGTGTTGTGTGCAGTTGGGGTTAAGCGAAAAAAAAAAAGGGATTTGGATGTACTACAGTAAGGGATTCTTCAATTCCCATCTTTGTTTTTGGCACAAAATAGTAAGATTATTTTTTCCCTGTTAAGACTATTTTACATATAATTTAGCAGTATTAATTATTTCAAAGTTTGTTTCTTCACATGGTCTAGCAAATTTCAATGCTGTACTGATGTGGTGTGACTTGGGGTTCATTTATCTAATTGGGAGGTAAGGGGAGGTATACCTAGGTGTATTCACTTCGGTGAATTGAAATCATCTTATTTATGGTGTTGAATTTTTTCCTATTACTCTGCCTTTGGTTGTGTATGTGATGGTTTTGCATGCATATGATTATGCTCACAGGCATTGAAATCTCTGAATTCACCTATGATACGGGTACGATACAGGTACGTCAATACGGCAAAACCTTAAAAAAATAAGATACGGGTACGACTGAGGTATGTCAATAATTTTTTTATTTTTTGTAATTTATAGTTTGAGATTCAATCTACAAATTAAAGTTCAACACCAAAATTAAAAAAAGAAATTACAAAACCAAAAGAGAAATCATAATTCGACAATACTAATGCCAAAGCAAAGTCTATAAGTTATTTTAATGCCATTATATAGGAGAAATTACAAAATAAAATTTCATTCCAAAAGCAAGCCAAGTGAAATTTGAAATTTTAAAATTTCAGTTTTCACTTCAATCAATTTCATCATTGAATAATACATCTTTCATCTCTGACACATCAATTAAGGGATTTGCAATTTCAAGTAAATCAAAACTTTCTAATAAATTAAACGTATCTCCACTAATGTCTCATAGCTTGATGTATTCTCGATGTACCAATCCCGCACCCATGGAGCAAAGAATGTATAAAAAGTACCCAGTACGTATTTTGAGTACCCAGTACCCATGCAGCTCTATTGGTACGAGTATCAATACCTGGTACAAGTACGGCAACATTTTAGAAGTACCCGTGTTTCATAGGCGTTCACCCATTTTCTGTTGATATTGAATCTGTGAATGAGTTCCCCTTTGTATGGTTGGCATTAATTTATTTTTTGTTAATGCTGTCAAAATAGAACACAGTTTGTTGATGCCGTTAGAACATAGGCAAGTTTTATTGATTGGTAAAATTGTTTCAAATGGTGAGAACTTTATTACATTTTTTCACTTGACTAATTAATATGCTTAGAATAGTTTGTTAGATGTAATTACTTGTTGTGCATATAGTTTGTTAATGCTGTTAGAACAAATTATTCTTGCATTTAAACTTTGAAGGCAGAGAAAGTAGAGTAAAAGAATAGGAGTTGATCTTTTTTTGAGCTGAACAGAACGTAGTACCATCATTTAGTGTAATTGAGTTGAGTTTTGTTTTATTGATAAGAGAAGGTAAATTTTTATGAGAGTTTTGTTGTTTTGGTTTCCTTTCTCTGTCTTCAATTTGGACTTTTTAAGATGGTGTTCCTTAATTTGTTACTTTTAGCATGAAATTTAGTAGCTGCTATTGCGGAAAACTGCAAACTGTAAAAAGGAGAAGGTAATACCATGAGGTACATTTTTGTCTTGTTGTCTTTTCTTTTTTTTTTTCTTGCTTTTGATATCAAGCTTTCTCTTTTGAAGGATTTCATCTTTTTCTCTCATCATTAGATTAAATAGAATCTATGTTACTTTTAAAAATCATTTATTAACTTTATGGAATCTCGGTAACAAAAATAGCAACGGAGTAGTGCTAAACTTCTAAAAAGGGACATGTAAGTCTCTATCCTTTAAATAAGGGTGGCGTTCTAGTGGAAAAATTATTGTCCCTGTGGGCACCACGCAGCAATGCCGCACACAACAATCACAAATACCACCCTCATGTTGTCTCCTCAAACATCAAGTTAAAATGACAAACCCCACTATATACACAAATCACATGCATTTTGTGGCACCACATGGAAAACACCAATACAGAGATCATGCCATTCATTTTGTGGCACCACATGCTTTATTCAAGTCCACACCGGGAGGGCAATTTGCTTAAATGGTTTCACTATTAATCCTTTATATTTATATAATATTAAAAAATATGACATAATAAATATATAAAATTATATGTTTTGTACGTATCCCTGGCTAGTCTTGCTTTTGCTCTTTTTGAAAATTACGTGCCTAGTTGTCTGTGTCTTGTCATGTATCCATACTTCTTAGCATATGATGTTGGTTTGGGTTATGTTGTGGTTGCAATCTTTTGGATTGGATTATGTAATGCATTTGTTTTTTTGTGGAAAGAATGCATGATTATATAAATTTAGTCTGGGAGTGCTATAAACAGAGGTAATATGCTAGTAGACATGTATATACATGCAACCATTGTACTACTTCTCAAATTATTTTCCCTTGATACTTCTCAGTCATTTTTCATTGTACTTCTCAAATCGCTCATGTTACTGTTTACTGTAGGCATTGCAGGTTCAGCAAAGCCCTCGATGATTGAATTATCATTATATGTAGACGGATGTAATTTTTTTAGGTCAGTTATGTTCAATACCCCAATCATTTAATGATCGTCTTATTTCTGATAAACTCAACTATGGTTGAGAGGGAGATTTATGAGCTGGATTGGGCCGCGGTAATGGCCGGGCAAATTATGGGCCGTACATAATTGGGCCGTGGTAGCATGGGCCTATCTAGAAAGGTTTTGCTCAGTTAAGGCAAAGAGCATGTGTGGTCCGAGCTACTTGGCATCTTGGTGCAGAAACCGGTCTACTGGGAGTGCGGCTAGGCTGTCTGCCTGCCTCTGGTTTCCACGGTTCATGCATTAGCTCGGTAGAAGGGCCGACGGCTAACTGGACCGACCTACCTCAAGCTCGGCTCGTCGGAATGCAGCCGAGCTCGGTTGTACAGGAGCTCGGCGAATGGATCATTCAGGTATGCCGCGCAGTGCGGTTAGGAGAAACCGGGGAGGTTCTGCCGAGCTCCGCCGAGGTATCCTAACAGATTGGTTAGGTGGTGATTGTTGGATTTGTGCTGACTGATGAGATAGCAGCACCACGTGTCGAGAGACTAATGGGAGTAGATTTGGGGCGCAGAAGGTATATAAGCATGTCTGCGCCCCCTATGCTGGACAGATGATCATTTGGTGAGTTACACTTAAACACTGAACTCTCTCCTCTCTCTCTCGATCCCTGAGTGTGTGCTAACTTGATCGTCGGAGGGGTTTTCCGGCCACACACCGCCGGGTAGCTCACCGCCGTTGTGTTCGCAGGTCGATCGGATAGACAGGGAGCTGGGAAGAAAGGAGTATGGGCTCGCCGGAATATTTGCTCCCCGTACAATTGGCGCCGTCTGTGGGAAGCTTATAGACAAAACCTTGTCTTCCCAGCTCATCTGATCGCCGTCCATGGCGAATAACGACGAGATTCCGTTGTCCGCCATCGACGGAGTTACCTTGGAGTTAGCTAGACGGAGAGAAGGACATCCCGCCATTCCTCCAATGGCGGACCTAGAGACTTCTCTAGGAGGACATTCAAGGAACGCGTGGGATAAGCGCGGAAGAAGCTTTGGTCATTCCCGAAGTCCAAACGGACACCGACGGTGGAGAGAATCGCACGCCAGACGTCTGGAACACAAGCTAAGGGACCAAGACGCCGTCATTCGAAGAATGGCGGCGGAGATGGAGGATCTTAAGCTGCATATCAAAGGGAATGGTGTAACTGGAGTGGGAGACCACAGTGAGCGCACCCAACCCCGCCGTTCAGGCAGTTAGAGCCAGCAGCACACTCCGTTCATCTCAATTACCAGAAGTTACAAGGTTGGAGATTCCGACGCGCCTGCAGAGAAATCAAGCACGCAAGATAGCACTTACATTCCCTCACGTTTGGCGACGACGTCGAGGTATTCCTACTCCGCTCGCTTAGAGGATTTGCGGGTTGTTCTGAAGGAGCGGGCTCGCCGGCGGGAGGCCCAGAGGGTGCCGGCGTTCCAGCGGCTATCCTATGGGGGTCGCGCCAGTGAAGAGGTCGGAATGCCTCCACCTCGCCTAGCTGTGCCTCTCCTTCTCGACACAGACCTGGCGAGGCTGAGCGCCACTCCTTTCTCCCTAGAGATAGAAACAACACCGCTTCCTGCGGGCTTCCACCAGCCTAAGTTCACACTCTATGATGGAAAGACCGATCCATACATGCATATCAGCCACTTCCGACAGGTCATGGCCGGACATAGGCAGAATGACGCTCTTATGTGCCTTATTTTCCCGTCCAGCTTGGGCGAGCTGGGCTTGAAATGGTTCGAGAGGTTGCCGGAGGGAAGCGTCGAAAGGTGGCAACAGTTGGCAGAAGCCTTTGTCATACGTTTCAAAACCAACACCAAAACGCCAAAGGAAGTTGACCACCTTCTCAGTGTCAAGATGGAGCCGAGTGACACACTCAAGGCATACAACTCCAGATACTGGGAAACTTTCGATAAGATCTTGGATTGCCCGGTCAACCTGGCAATCACCCAATATAAGCGGGGTCTCCTGGTCGGACATAGACTGCGGGACTCGCTTACTATGCACTAGCCGACATCCATGGGCCAACTAATGCAGCGCATCAATGAGCACATCCGAGTAGAGGATGATGCGGTAGCATCTACTGTAAAGGCAACTCCAGTAGCAACAGAAAAGAGGTCGGCTAGCAAGGTACACGCGGTTGGACAGGAGACCAATTGTCCAAATGATCGCGCTGAGGAATCAGGCCGAGGTTCAAATCGCAAAAACCAGGGTAGGGGTCGTTGAAATGACCGAGATGATTACCCCCGGGATGACATAGCTGATGCAAACAAAAGGTTGAAGGCCAGGACAGGCATCACCACGGTTTTTAAGATTCCAATTTATCGCATACTTAGTGAAATCCGTGACGAGGATTATGTCCGGTTTCCTGCTAAGTTAGGCGATGCGCAGAAAGGCTTTAATCCGCGGTATTGCTGCACATTCCACCGAGAGCGCGGACATCGGATAGAGGACTGATTGCCTCTGAAACAACATTTGGAAGAGCTAGTCACAGCCGAACATTTGGACCTTTACATTGACGGGGGCGTGTAGGCACATCAAGCCCCGGTTGATCCGCGTGGACCAGATGATCTGGAGGTACCCCCACAAGGAGTTGTTAATGTCATCCACGGCATAGTGGAACGGGCGCGCGTATGCGAGTTCCAAGGTATGATCAAGAAGGCAGAACACATGAGGGAAGTTTTGTCGGTCCAACCCGCGGTCAAGAGGGAGAAGACCGAAGAGAATGACGTGATCAGTTTCTCTACAAGGGACTTAGAGCGCATTCAGACGCCGCACAACGATGCCTTAGTGGTCACGCTTCGCGTCAAGGAATTTGATGTCAAGCGCATTTTGATCGATCAGGGAAGCTCGGTCGAGATCATGTATTACGACGCATTCAAACAGCTCAAACACCGAGATACAGACTTGGCTCCGGCAACTTCGCTACTGATTGGTTTCAACTCGCAACTGGAGTGGCCTTTGGGAAAAATTATTCTGCTGGTCAAAACGGGATTCGTGGTCAAGCAAGTGGAGTTCTGGGTATTGCAAGTGCCGTCTACTTATAACTTGATCCTTGGAAGGGGATGGCTTCACGCTATGCAAGCCATAGCGTCGACCTACCATCAGGTAATGAGATTCCCTTCGGCTATGGAGGCAATTGAGGAGATTTGGGGCAATCAAGTCATGTCGAAGCAATGCTTCGTGGCAGTGAACGGGAGCCGAGCTGCCAAAGGCTTCGTCCAAATGATAGAACGACCGGAAGATCGGGGAGTCCTTGACGATGTGGGCACTAAGGCTGAGGATAAAGCCGTTGAGGAATTGGTGGAAGTGTGAATTGACACTGACAGCTCGAACAAGTTCTTTCTGCTCGGCTCAAGCCTCACCGCCCAAGAAAGGACCAAGATGGTGGAATTCTTGATGGCAAATATCGAAGTTTTCGCATGGTCGCCTTACGACATGCCCGGCATCGACCCGAGCTTTATTTGTCATCACCTAAATGATTTCCCTGGTGCAAGGCCAGTGATTTAGCGAATGAAGAGATCGGCGCTGCACCACGCCGAGGTAGTCGCAGAAGAGGTGAAGAACTTGCTTGAAGCTCGGGCTATTCAGGAGGTGCATTACCCTCGATGAATTTTAAACATGGTCGTAGTACCCAAGAAGAATGGGAAGTGGCAAGTTTGCGTCGACTACAAGACCGTCAACCGAGCTTGCCCTAAGGACAGTTTTCCTCTGCTCAGAATAGACCAGCTTGTGGACCTAACGGCTGGACATAACAGGCTCAGTTTCTTAGATGCCTACTGTGGTTACTATCAGATTGCCATGCATGGCCCTGACCGCGAGATCACTTCCTTCACTACTCCGAGGGGACTCTTTTGCTACCGAGTCATGCTTTTTGGTTTGAAAAATGCCAGGGCAACTTTCCAGAGGATGGTGACTAAAATGTTCGCTCCTCTGCTAGGCCGGACAATGGAAGCTTATATCGATGACATGGTGGTTAAAAGCCGGCATCAAGTAGACCACTTGTCCGACTTGGCCGAGATGTTCACCATTCTCAAACAACACAAGCTACGCCTGAATGCGTCTAAGTGTGCCTTTGGCGTGGGATCCAGAAAATTCTTAGGCTTCCTAGTCACAAACCGAGGTATCGAGGCAGACCCCACTCAAATCAGAGCTGTACAAGAATTAAAACAGCCTAGCTCGGCTAAGGACGTGCAGCATCTGGCCGGAATGGCCGCCGCGCTTAACCGATTCATAAGCCAGTCATCAGATCGCTGCCGCCCTTTCTTTCAAGCTTTGAAATCAAAGTTCTCATGAGATGACGAATGTGACCGGGCTTTGGCCGAGCTCAAGGAGTATTTGTCTTCGGCGCCACTGTTGGTAACGCCGAAGCCCGGCGAAGAACTCTACCTTTATCTGGCAGTTTCCTAGCATGCAGTCAGTGCGGTGCTTGTCCGATCGGAAGGAATCAAGCATCTCCCCATCTTCTATGTCAGCAAAACCTTGCTACCCGGCAGAGTCGAGATACTTGCCGCTGGAAAAAATTGCATTGGCATTAATGATGGCCTCTAGGAAGTTGGCGCACTATTTCCATGCTCATACAATTATTGTTTTGACCGAGTTCCCCCTCAAAGCTTTGTTTCGAGCATGCGGATTTCTCCGGTCGAATTCTCATGTGGGCGGGTCGAATTGGGACAGTTTGACGTCAAGTTCTAACTGCGCACTGCCATAAAAGCCCAGACGTTGGCCGATTTTGTTGCTGAATTCTCACCAGGGACTTATCCGGTATACCCAGTGGATCTTGCCGCGGCGGACGAGGAGGTGAATACAGGCTCGACCGAAATAACACAGCACGACGATGTTGGCTACGCGGAACTTGCGTGCCCCGCCGAAGAACCTTCAACCAATACGACACTACAACCCGGTGATGCAACGATGGAGTTAGGTTTTATCGACCAACCCTGCTCTGTCCGGTGCCGCATCACCAAGGGGGGAGGAAGTGGAATCAACATTGAACCTGAAGCCGAACAGCCGAGCGACCGTGGTAACATCAACCTTCAGGCCTCCCAAGACCCTTCAGAATGTTGGAAGCTTTTTGTAGGCGAAATGTGGAAACTTTTTGTAGATGGGGCTTTTAACTGCCACGGTATCGGGCTGGGCATAGTTCTGATTTCGCCAGATGGACTGACCATTGAGCACTCTATCACCCTCGAATTCCCTGCATCAAACAACGAGGTTGAGTATGAGGCGCTTTTGGCCGAGCTCAGGAGCGCGCTTCAGATGCACGCATTTGAGCTAATGGTTTATAGTGATTCCCAACTTGTGGTTAACCAAGTTTCTGGGGTTTATGAAGCAAAGGATGACAGAATGGCAAAGTACCAAGCTCTGGTCAGAGACCACATCAAGCGATTCCAGGCAATAAGGGTCCAACAGATTGGCCGTGAAGATAAACGGCCAAGCAGATGAATTAGCCAGTCTCGCTGCCATAGTCGATAGCACATCTCCCAGCCCTCTCCTGATTGAATTGCTGCCGAGGCCCAGCATCGAGAAAGCCGAGCAGACAGACGTACTCTGCGCCGAGCTAGGTCCTTCTTGGATGGACCCTATCATTCTCTTTCTCAAAGAACGGACCCTTCCAGCCGACAAGAAGGAAGCACATAAAGTCCGAGTGAAGTCAGAGCGGTTTTGGCTCTCTCCTTCCGGTGCCTTATACAAGAAGTCCTTCATCGGTCCTTATCTCAAATGTGTACATCCAAACAACGTGGAGGCGTTCCTGTACAAAATTCACGAAGGCATCTGCGGCAGTCACATAGGGGGCAGATCTTTAGCCTACCAGGCTATCTCGTAAGGATATTGGTGGCCGTACATGCAAGCTGACGCGCAAAAGTATGTTCGCAAATGTGAGAAGTGCCAGAAATTTGCCCACCAAATCCATCAGCCGGCCAGGGAACTTCTTCCCCTCACCAGCCCTTGGCCCTTTGCGATGTGGGGGCTGGATATAGCAGGACCACTCCCAACGGCACCAGGCAACCGGAAGTTCTTTATCGTGGCCACAGACTACTTCACCAAATGGGTTGAAGCCGAGCCTTTGGCAACAATCAAGGAGAAAGACGTCAAGCGGTTTGTCTGGCAGAATGTGGTAACGCGGTTTGGCATCCCCAAAATTCTAATCTCTGATAACGGCACCCAATTTGACGGCCGCCTATTCAGAGGATTTTGTGAAGACTTAAAGATTGAATTCTACAACTTTACCCCGGCTTACCCGCAATCTAACGGTCAAGCCGAAGTATCAAACAAGATCATTCTCGATGGGTTGAAGAAAAGACTTGAAAAAGCTAAGGAAAAATGGGCCGAGGAACTCCCAAGTGTCCCTTGGGCATACCGAACGACCCCGCGGCGATCTACCAGGGAAACTTCTTTTGCCTTGGTATATGGCATGGAGGCGGTCATCCCTTTGGAAGTTGGTATGCCCACCCTCAGAAGAGAAAGTTTTGAGCCCGAGCTGAACTCTGAAGCCATCGCCCTGGAATTAGACCTAGTGGAAGAACACCGGGAAAAGGCTCTCATCCATGTGGCCGCCTACCAGCAAGAGCTTTCAAGAAAATATAACAAAACGGTGCACCCCAAACCGTTCAAAGTGGGCGACTGGGTCTTGAGGAAGGTTATGGGTAACACCCTGGTGCAGGGTAAAGGCAAACTAGGGGCAAACTGGGAAGGACCGTACAGGATAACCGGTCTGGCGAGCAAGGGGGCATATCAGTTGGAGGGATTTTGAGGGAAGAGGAATACCCCAGCCAATGGAATACGGCCAACCTGAAACTGTATTATTTTTAGCTTTGTGTTCTTTTTGTGCAAAGGAATTTTTTGTCTCACACTTCAGAATGTAATATTCTTTTTGTCAATATATAGAAATGTCTAATCTTTGCTCTAGTATTCTGATTGTTGTTTTTTACTTTGAGATCTCAACCGAGATGTCTTATTCTGGTTGAATGAGTTGATGGTTTGCTCAACTTTGAGATCTCAACCGAGATGTTTTACTCCGGTTGATTGAGTTGATGATTTGCTCAACTTGAGATCTTAACCGAGATGTTTTATTCCAGTTGATTGAGTTGATGATTTGCTCAACTTGAGTTCTCAACCGAGATGTTTTACTCTGGTTGGCGACGTTGATGATTTGCTCAACTTGAGATTTCAACCGAGATGTTTTACTCCGGTTGATTGAATTGATGATTTGCTCAACTTGAGATTTCAACCGAGATGTTTTACTCTGGTTGATTTGCTCAACTTTAAGGTTTCAACCGAGATGTTTTATTCCGGTTGGTGAAGTTGATGATTTCAACTCTGATGTTTTACTCTGGTTGGTGAAGTTGATGATTTCAACTTTGATGTTTTACTCCGGTTGACTGAGTTGATGACTTATTCTTCTTTGCACTTCAACCAAGATATTGTACTCCGGTTAACTGAGTTGATGATTTATACAACTTTCATGGAACTTAAACCGAGATGTTTTATTCCAGTTATATAAGTTAAACAAGATGGTTTCTTCTGCCAAAGTATTTTGTCTGGCTGAAGTTGTTTAGCTTGAAGACCGTGCAAACACTTGATGAAAATATAACTTTTTCATAGAAGTGCACAATAATTACAGGAGGGGCCGATAGCCTGGTTACATGTTCAGACAAAAAGAAAGAAGACAAATAAAACTAAGCTAGGGGGGAAAGGTCAGTGAATTCGTCCTTGGTTGCCTCCAGGTTGACCGTTGGTGTTTTGTCTTGGGCACCGGTCTCAGTTTGGCCGGGCTGCTCTTGATGGTTTTCTCTCTCCGCATTTTCCTCGGCATCTTCAGCTTCCTCTTCCTCGGCTTCAGCTTGCAACGCGCTAAAGACGTCGTTGGCGTAGGGCACAAGGTAGCTCGGTAGGAAGGCAACTGGGGGAGATTCGAACACGTCGGTTCCCGATCCCTGGCCAAGTTGTTCACAAGCAGTCTTTCATCCTGCCTTGAAAAATATGTCCTGGGTGGCGCGGACTTGTTTCGTGTAATTCTCCTTGGCCTCAAGGAAACCGGCGGTGTTGGCAGCCTTCAACTCCTTTTCCCCTGATTGTTTGAGCGCATCTAGCTCAGCCCGAAGCGCGTCTCTCTCTTTCTCGGCAGATCCAAGACGGCCGAGCAACCTAGAGTTGTCAGAGTTGGCCATCTGCAGTGAAGCTTTTGCTCGCTCGAGCTCAGCTTGAAGACTTTCAACCTGGCTGGTAGAGTCGGTCGCCTTCTGCTGGAGTCGGTGAATGCGCTCCATGACCAAGTGCTGCTTCTAGATGGCCTGCAAGAAGAAAGTTTGATTAGAAACCGAGCAAACACTTGTGAAATTTGCATAAAAAGTTTGAGATTCTTACCCTGGTCATGGACTTGACCGAGGATTTCACCAACCGGGTGTCTGGCACATGGTCGCTGCCGACTACGTCGCTCAGTAGGAGGAGGGCTTTGCTGAGATCAAAGGCGAGCAGATGTTCCTTGTCGCCTTTAACAGAAGCTGTCGCCGGGATCTCTTTACCCCGGTGCTTGAGTTTGGGCCTCCACGGTGGAGTTGGGTTAGCTATCACGGCAGGTTGCTCAGTGTTGAGCTCCGTAACAAGCTCGGCTGAATGGTCTGCACGTGGCCTTTTGCCAGCCCGGCGGGTGTCTTGGCTGGATTGTCCGGCGGCGGGAGACGCCAATGCAACCACGGTTCCGCTAGATTTCCCGGCAGTAGGAGAGCGGGTTGTGACGCTCGGTATCTCAGTGGAGGTGGTGGTGATCAGGTTCTTGATGCGGCTTCTCTTGGCCATCTCTTCTGCTTTGGTCAGACGGGTGAATGGAACGTCAGGAAGTGTAGGATCTGGAGGCGGAGATGGAGGGCGGAGAAAGTCTATGACCTTACTCCGGCGTGGAGTTGAATATCGGTATGTTGGTGTGTAACCGAGGAGGTCGTGGCAGTCCCGGTTGGGGTAACGGAGCACGGTCCTGATGGCTGCTTCGTTGGGGTAGTGATAGTTGGCTTGCAAGGCTTCGATCGCTGCAAAGGAAAGAGGAAAAATGTAAGTATAGAATAGTGAATAAAGGCAATCGAACGAGCAAGTTAGCACGGCTTACATGTGGAACCGAAGTTCTTGCTAATGAACCAGCCCGGTACGTTGGCTGTTTCATAGTTGCCGGACACCCAAAAGAAGTCATCGTCGTGCAAGTCCTTGTCCGGGGTGCCGGTCACTATCTTTTCTTTGCCCGGTCTAATCTTTAAGTAATAGGCGAGGCCACCGCTTGTGTGCCCAAGGGTATATTGGCGGAGTATCTCGGCTAAACCTAAGTTGGTTCCAAGCCGATTGTTCATCTCGTGGATCCCGTTGATTATTCGGTATGTGTTTGTTGAGACTTGTGTGGGTGCTAGCCCGGTGCGACGTAAGAATTCGGTCATCAACGGGTTGACCGGGAAATGGAGGCCTCCTTCAATGATGGATAGCACGGTGAAGGGGCATTGGTCTAATCTGCCCCAAGGGTTGATATCTAAGGCGCTGAGCTCTAATTGAACGTCAGCCGGGATACCATACTCTTCCCGGAATACGGCCAAGGCAGCCGGAGTGTCAACAAGGAAGCGGTAGCGCCCTATGTGTCGCCGGCTGGTTTAGCTCGGCTGAAGTGGTTTGGCACAGACTGGTGTTTGATGGCTGCTCGGTCTTTGAGAACCTCGGTATTTGGTCTGTGGTCCCCTTGGACTTTGCAGGAAAAGGATGGCAAGTGTAAGTGGAAGCGCGGTCGCGCAAAATGAGCTTGACTTTAGCTCGGTCATGAAGAGTGCCAGACCACCTCGGACGCAAAGGCAAACCAAGGAGCTCGGTCGCTCAAACGAACTAGTTGTTAGCCCGGTCGAGCGGCCAAGTCCTCTGTCTACCTCGGTTTCTACTAAGGTATTGGCAAACTTGTAAGTTGCTCGGTCTCAATGTTTTTTGGGATCAAGAGAATACCTGGAGCCCGGTCCACTCCAGATCTTCATGTGTTCATGTGTTCATCACTAGGATCGAAGAACAGCGAAGAGAATAGGGGCAAGTGAGGGTTTTGGGAGGGGTATATCCTAAAACCTACGGGTTTTGTGCCCTAGAATGTGAAATACCAAGTGAAAATAGCAAAAAGGGGCCCGACGGACTTACCAGTTAAGGGCAGAAGCTTCTCATTCGGACACGAACTCAGGAATGGCAAGAAAGGAAGTGCACAGGAGCTCTGGATCGACGAGGAGGAAGGAAGGTCAGTAAGAGGAGAATGAAGGAGGATATGGCATGTTTATAGAGGTGAAAAAGGCCGTCCAAATTTAAATATGAAGGGACGTGATGGTTGGCTGCTCGAGGCCAATAGGCGAACGACACGTGTCCCTATTGACGGCGGCGTCAGTATTGAAGAGACAAGATGGCAAGTCAAGGCGTCGACCGGGCAAGTTTGGAAGCCAGTCATATCAACTAGCCCGGTTGTCGTCTTGTACACCGAAGACCGAGGAAGGGTCTACCCCAGTTGGATCATGTAATCCCGGTCACGCTTTTGCGGACGGAATTAAGGGGCAATTGAGAGGGAGATTTATGAGCTGGATTGGGTCGCGGTAATGGCCGGGCAGATTATGGGCCGTACATAATTGGGCCGTGGTAGCATGGGCCTGTCCAGAAAGGTTTTGCTCGGTTAAGGCAAAGAGCATGTGTGGTCCGAGCTACTTGGCTTCTTGGTGCAGAAACCGGTCTACTGGGAGTGCAGCTGGGCTGTCTGCCTGCCTCTGGTTTCCACGGTTCATGCGTTAGCTCGGCAGAAGGGCCGACGGCTAACCGCACCGACCTACCTCAAGCTCGGCTCGTCGGAATGCAGCCGAGCTCGGTTGTACAGGAGCTCGGCGAATGGATCATTCAGGTATGCCGCGCAGCGCGGTCAGGAGAAACCGGGGAGGTTCTGCCGAGCTCCGCCGAGGTATCCTAACAGATTAGTTAGGTGGTGATTACTGGATTTATGCTGACTGATGAGATAGCAGTATCACGTGTCGAGAGACTAATGGGAGTAGATTTGGGGCGCAGAAGGTATATAAGCGTGTTTGCGCCTCCCATGTTGGACAGATGATCATTTGGTGAGTTACACTTAAACACTGAACTCTCTCCTCTCTCTCTCGATCCCTGAGTGTGTGCTAATTTGATCGTCGGAGGGGTTTTTCGGCCACACACCGCCGGGTAGCTCACCGCCGTTGTGTTCGCAGGTCGATCGGACAGACAGGGAGCTGGGAAGAAAGGAGTACGGGCTCGCCGGAATATTTGCTCCCATACAGTGATTGATAACTGTTCTTGTTTCAACATGTAGTGTGTTTAACTGCACTGTTTTATAGTTCTTGTTTGTCAGTTAGTATTCTGAATTCAGAACATAGATACAATGTGAGGACTTTCCAAGAAGGAAAAGGCTATCTAACATGAAAAAGTATCCGAAATGAAATGTATGTAGTAGATTTAAGGTTTGTTGACCTGATTAGTTTTGCAGTTAAAGTTTTTCACATTTTTCTAGTTTTATAAAAACTTGTGTGCTATTCTTGTTCCCCATTTCATTAATGTAAAATTTCACATGAAATTCATTCGATTAGAATCTCGTAGTGAAGGTAGAGACGATCTTTTTCAAAATTATTTTTTTATTTACCTTGAAGCATGACCTGCATCAAAAGACATGGAGATATTCTGTCAAGGTAAAGTGACTATTGCTATCAATCATATGTTACTGCTCGGTCTTCCATATATATATATACATTTGTAGTTAATGTGATGATTGACCAAATGAAATGAAAACTTTGTATAATACTTCAAATAGACACAGTGACAACTTTGGCTACTGGGGATCTGCTGCTAGAGGGGGATCCAGCCCTGTCAAAAGAGGATCCGGGAATTGAGGTCAGACCATTTACTCAGTTAAACAAACTACTATAAACTAGCTCGAGGCAAATGAGTTGAATGAACAAACCTTGATTAGTCCCGCCTCGGTACCACATAGAATAATGTCATTTCCGGTGAGTAGGCTTGTTATCTTGCTACCAGCTGATAATCGTCCGACTTTCTGCTGTGTCCCCCTCAACCATATCTGCTTGAAAAAATATATTACAAGTCAGATGAGGCTATCAATCAATTAAGTTATGTAGCTTGATAGAAGAAATTTAGGTTAAACTAATGGCATCATCTATTCATCCCTAATGATGATCCATTTCAAGGACACTGGTGCCCCTCCTCAACTTTTCAAAAAAATACATTTTTGCCTAATATTTTGAAAATGTTTTCAAATCATATCACTCAAAACATTATATATATGTCCTCTTAATTTTTCCATTCTTCCTCCAATAAACACGACACGCCATTGATTAGAATGAGGAATAGATTGACTCCTTATTTGCTTCACAAATAAATCTAAGGAAACATTTCCATTCATTATGTGTATTTTACTGGTATTTTTCATTTTTTATGATTTTATTGTTGTGATATGTATAAAATTGGAATAGTTTTGAAATATTGATAATTGATTTATTTATCAAATCAAACCAAACTACACATTGTGTCCCAAATCAATCCAATCCAACTCAATAATTTTCCTTAGTATTGCCCGCCCTCAGCCAAATTCCTGTCTCCACCACTGCTGGTGCAGCCTTGATGCCTAACTCTTGCCATAAAGTCCTATATTGATGAGTGCATTCATTGGACTATACTAAGTGTTTTTATTATGCTAAATAGCAAGTACCTTTAACTTTCACAATCTCAAAAAATGCTTTATACATGATATATATACATTAAGTACCTGAAGGATGCTTGTTGATGGACTGCAGTTTAAGTATATGAAGTCCTCAACTACTTCCATTGCCAGCACACTTGTTCCTCTGTCTGGCACCATGGACATTTGTGGTTTGCTCTGTTTTCCCCATTCCTGCATTATTTCTTCCAATCATTCATTGAAATCTTAACATAGGTAAACAATTTATATTCCTTACCTTGATATTTGACCCCTCAACAACTACTGCACTTGCACTATATAGCCAATCTTTATACACGGAAATCGAATTGATGGGCCTGCTTTTCATCCTCCAACTCTTTGATGGCGCTTTGATCTCTCGCTCCCGATTGGTTGTTATGGCTAGCTCCTAAATTGAGTTATACATTACTTATGATTTTAATTTGTGCATGACTTTGGTATTAGACAAGTCCCTCAAACCAACCTGTATGCTTGAATCCATGCAACCTACATAAGCCTTCCCACTAGTTACCCGTACACACTGCACGTGTTTATCTTTGCAAATGTTTCTGGTTGTTCTTGATGCATCAAACACCTGAAAATTATATTGAAACTAGTTTGAAGGATTTTTTTTCATCCTTCTACATATTTAATGCAAGTTCTGGAAGACAGAAACTTTACCTTCATCTCGTGGCTTTGTGTAACTGCAAAAATCTGTTGGCCGTGAGTATCTAAACTTTGAATTGGTACCTTCACTCCTATTACTTCCATGCACTCCATTTTCCTTTGGATCATTTGCCAAATCTGCACCAAGGACAAGTAGAGAAGTTTCAGATATAGTACTGTTTTCTTCATCCATCCAATTAAAGTATGGAAAATGTCATCAACTATATGAAATTATCAAATTACCCTAATTGTTTTATCTGCTGATCCACTCAACAAGCAGCATTCCCCTGGTTCAAAAAGCGAAAAACATGTCACGGCGCTTTTGTGCTCCTTCACGTCCAACACAAGTGTGGCTGTCTGGCCCTTGATGTCCCAAACCTATTTAATGAGAGCAGACAACCACACTTAAAAAACAGTTTTGTTTTTTGGTTTTTTTCCATTCTGAATGTGATCAGTTGGAGCCTCCACAACCATGTTACAATGCTAAGTTCTTGGTGTACAATCAACCACAAAAGTGACTTTTAATTATAATGCAGAAGGTGGCATTGCTACCTTAATTGAACCATCTGCATATCCACTGCAAAGCTGTCCCCTGTAGTAGATGAGAGCGGTTACAGCGCCGCTGTAGTTTTGAGTTGCCTCCAGAATTTGCGTGTGAACACAAGAAATTCGCTGCTCTTACCATTATAATGAAACGATCAAGACCGTAAATGGAATTTGTTAGCACTATCAATATTTCTTGTAAACAAAACCAAAACAGTAAAAATAATTTTGATATAATTGCTGCCATTGTTAACTTTTGGGGCAGCATTTATGCTACTACCTTTATGAGGAAAGCATTGTTATTCACCATAATCATATTCCAGCGGGCGTCTGATTGGTGTGTTTTGAGTTATCCGGTCTAATCTATAGTTCTTTTCTACATTTATGCTATATTGGTATTTCATTTGTCTGGTTCTTAGTTAGATATATGATTTAGCAGATAATAAAATTACAATGCTAGTTTGAAGCAAGTTATTTATAAATCATTCTCATGGTATTCAAATTTCTGGAAGAAAGTTATTCTTAGGCCAGAATCTGAAAGAGAAAATTCACTTTTTAGTATTTGAGATGGTGTGGAATGAAGGACAGGGGTTGATGTTGTTGCCACTACTTAGAATGCACTAGTACTTTATTTATAATTGTTTCATCTGTCTGGACTCTAAATTTTCTGGGTGTGTACTTGTTGGTCGTAAGAGAAAGGGCCACACTTCTGTATAAATGTTGCTAATTAGAGCCAGTTCGGAGCAGATAATTTGTCATGCCACTTTGAGGCCATAGAAATGGCATAATTCTGAAAGGATTCGTACATGGCTGGATCACATCTGGTGTATTTTTTATGCGATAAGAGTTGTTGCTCAAACTCGAAGCACGTATCTAATAATCAGAAGACTCACCCATTTGTTAGGCAAGAAATAATCAGCAACCCTAAGTAATTCCTCTGCCATCCAGGTTACATTCGAAAGTCTTCTAAGTGACTCTCTTACTCCTTCTGAGAAGTGAAGTAGTTTCTGCATTCCTGCACAGAAGAAATCTATATAAAATCTGCCATAAAAAATCAAAAGCATATTTCAGAGCTGCTAATTGATGTGGAGTTCCTAGAAGTTCTCATGAGTTATGTTTTCTTCATTTCCAATGACAATTCTTGACATTTTTCTAATTTAGAGGACACTTTGGACCTCCAGGAGATAGAAAACATTCGATTTCATTCCGTTGTTTGTTTATTAGGCATTAAGGTGTGCATTTCATCATTTGCTGCAAAATCTTTGTTGAACTAGATTAGACCTCTTAGCAAAATCTCGGTTGGTGTAAATAGTTGGTCTTATGTTGATACTAAAATTTGATCCTGGTATAAAATTTCAAAATTTCAAAAATATACAAAAGAATTCTGCTAATTTTGATTTGTCCAGCTAGATCCTCATGAATGATTTTGCATATTTGTTTTTGTGTTTTTTAGTCATCAACTTTGTATTCCTCTGTGGCATATATTATTCTGAAATCTTTCAGTGTGGCATTACCTTTACCAGAAGCATAGTTATAGATGCATAGACATGCTAAAAGTCTATCTTCCAGCTCAAAGCCAGGATGCAAAAATTGCTCAACTTCACTTAACAAGATTTCACTTGCAGTACATCTCAAGTCATCTGGAATTCTTGCAATTTCACACCCGATCCATGCAGTCGCTGTCAGACAGTCTCGAGAAACCTTTTTTATCCTGCTCTTCAATCCCTTCTCCAAAGCATGAAAAACAGGCTCCCCAATTTTAGTAACACTTCTTGTAATCTTGCTGCACCATGCGTCTATACCCAAGTCCTGCAAGTTCATGCAGTTAAACGATAATGTCTACATAAACAACCTTAGCTGTAGATATTTTAAGGGGGAATATCAGACAAATGGGAAATGGGTAAAATAATTGCAAATCAATGGAATGCAAGTGGGTGTAAGTGAGAATTGTGCCATTTTTGCACAATTCTCACTTGCACCAGAAAATAATTGCAAATCAATGGAGTGCAAGTGGTTGCAAGTCAGAAGTGTGTCATTTTGTGTAGTTCTTTCTTGCACCAGGCACATATCTCACTTGCACTCCATTTATTTGCAATGTTTTCCCGTTTCCCATTTATCTGATATTCCCCCCCAGTTTTAAGCTATACCAAATTGATTTTTTTACTACCACTCACCTGTAGGCTTTTATCCAACCAGTTGAAGTTTCTTATCATGTTTCTGTAATGCGGTGAGGTCAAACCTGCCTTTTTCAGTAACCATGCTACAGTATATGGTTCCCCTGTCCAGGAATATGTTCCTCCAAGGTTTGATAGAAGGAATGCTGACAATTGCTGCATAGCAGAGTCCTCTTCACAGGTCAATGACCTGAGGAGGGTCTCCACTGCCTCTTCTCTATATGTACTTTTACCGGGTGAGTCTTCCTGAAAAAAGTTTCTCATCAAGTTACATGACTAAATTGTTGTAGAGTGGAAGGCTGAATAGAATTCTACATGATTGGCTTTATCACACATCTAGCAGAATCACAAGTGCGTCTTATACTTGTTTATGTATGCTGTAACCTACCTATTTAAAGAGTCGGTTATGGATTTGAATTTCAAGTAAGCTTGTGATTTCTATCAACTTTACAGATTCATCTTGTGTTTCTGATGCTTTATGCCTGTTAACACCTATGTCAATTGAGGAGAAACTTGGACTGGTTGATTTATTTCGAGTTTTCCAAAAATGTATTATAAACTCGGGTTGGAGTTTCTATTAAGTAGGGAAAGCTAGTGAGATTGATAAATAGATTTGAAATATATAATTTTTAAGATTTTTCTTGGATAAGAACATTTTTCTCAAGTTGCTTTCTTGGTGGCTGCATATTTGATAAGAATCATACAATATGTTAGTATGGAAGGTGCAACAATTATCTGTGGAAAAAAATAAAAATAAAACCATGACTTCCAAACTAGATAATATACCAGTGTGTCTAATTGAAGCAACAAATTTGCAGCCAGAAGTTTGTACTGAGGTTGTGATTGTTGGATGAGGAGCAGCAATATATTCATATTGTTGATGCTTCCTTCTTTGCGTATCTGCTGCAACAAATTGGTAGCTGATGACCTAAAAAACAACGAACAGATCTTGTAATGCATATAACAAGTTTATTGAGTATTATGAGTTATATTCATTTCTCATGTAACTATAGTTATATATCAAATAACATGAAAAGTAGAGGATTTAAGCATTTCTCATACCGTGGCATGCGGAGGATTTCATGGAAAATTTCTAGGGCGATGAACTTGCCTCGCTCCTGATTACTTCTTAGGAGAGAGATAAAAGGCGCCACGGGAGTAGATCTTGCTATATATTTTCTGCATTGTCCATCAAATTTCATGCATCTCACGAGAATAGTGGCCAAAGAAGTGAAGTCTTCCAAATTATTATTTCTTGGAACTTCCAAAAGCCCAGAGAGGACTTGTGGTGAGTTAATCGCAGCTAAGTGCATGTTATTTGTAGCGTAGTCAAATGCAGTTACTAATACTTCGATAATCATCAATGATGCTACAGGAGGGGTCGGAAGAAGCGATGCTAGCCCACCCTTGTAACTGTTTGAAGTGCATACAACCTCGGCCAGTGTGGGTAAGAGTTCTAAAGTCTTAATTTCTGTGGGAGGTGGATTTATTAAATGAATCAGAATCGCTGCCTCGTGCACATTTCTTTTTAGAGCAGTTGCTAAATCACATAATTGTAAACCGTTCTTGTTCATGTCTTGTATAACCGCTTTGTTCCCTGAAACGAGACTTGAAAGTATGGAAACCGATGCCCTGATAACTCCCACTTCTTTGGAAGTTGATATAGCTGTCAGCAGTTGATCCAAAATTATGTCCTTTAACAGAGTGTATTTAACTCCTCTTTTGTTGCTCAGCATTTCATACATTTTTACAACTTCTTGAGTGTAATCTTCATAGCATGTTCCTAACCCTTCTGAGAAGCATAGTTTTGAAATTGCTTTCTCAAGAATTCCAATTAGTTCATTTTCAGAACCTTTCTCAGTACGTAAACAAACTTCATTTGGGTTCTTTTGGGAATATGGATTCTGTCTACTCTTAATACTTCTTTGGTGATGCATTTGGGCTAACTGATAATTCTTCAGAGCTGTTGATGTTAGATGATTGAAGATTTGGAGATCTTGTTGGTGTAATCTCCTTCGAGTTGTCTCTTCTTCCATGTGGCAATTCCATAGAGTACACGAATCCATGCCTCTGAGTTCAAAGATGGATAACTCCAAAGCACTGAATGATCTGTAACTTCTTCCTGAAAGGAAGTTGGTAATGCATCCTTCATTCACTTTTGCATGTGCTTGATTTCTAGGAGCTCGAGGTAAAGATATTGCATACTCTTGACCCGACGTGGAGCAAGGTAAAACCAGCTTCCTGTATGTGTCAATGCAATCACATTTAGAACATATTTCCTTTGAATGCAAAAATATTTTCAGAATCTGTTTTCTGAAAAATAGTTTGATGAAAATAAACACCAAAAAAATGTTTTTGAATTTTGGAAAACTATTTTTACACAAAAAGAGAAAACAATACGAAAATGATGAGTGTTATTGTATTCTTTGTTATTTTTTCACCAATTTAGTTTTTAGTGTTTTTTTTGTAAAATAGATTCTGAAAATGAAACCAAAATATTGTTATGAATGAGGAACAAACTGATCAGAAATTTCTGGTTGTGGATCATCTGCATTTACTACAGTTCTCTTTGAAGTTTCACTGGTATCAGCATACACCTGATTCAGGAGATTAGTGAGCATTATAGTGAGATTAGCTCCAAAAAAGAATAATAAATTAAAGAAATGCTTGAGAAATGTGGGCCATGTTTGGTTTATATTTGTGAAACAATTTTGAAAAATAATTTTCTAGAAAGAGTTTACAAAATTTGAAAATTTGTTTTGGTTGGATGTTTTGAAAATAGTTTTGGAGTTTGGATAATTTAATTTAATTTAATTTAAATTTTTTTTGTAATTGAATAGATGAGTGTGAAAGAAAAAGTGATTGGTTGATATGTAGAATGTGAGATAAGGAGAGAGGAGAGAGAAAAAGTGATTGATTGATGTGCAATAGAGAGAAAAGTGATTTTGGATTTTTTTTTTTCCAAAAATTTTCAACCAAACAGATTTTTGAAATTTTTTCTCAGAAATTCTCTCTCAAGAGACAAACCAAACAAGGCCGTGGTCTTTTTAAATGAAAATTACCTCAATTTCATCCTCATCATCAGAACCACTATTGTATGAATCCTCAGAAATCGGTGTGTCTGACTGGGATTCTGTCAGCAGTTCTTGAAGACATTTGATATTTGAGCTTCCCCTTACTTCCTCACTATGAACTTGATCAAAAATTTTTAGGGCTTCTATATGTTCTTGACACGCCATTATATCAGATACCTTTGACTCTTTTGCCATGTTATGAGTTATATATTCTTCAGGATCAATTGGATGCAACTTCTCAGGCTGCATTGATATGTCATATTAATTT
The DNA here is from genome assembly GCA_036172215.1 of Camellia granthamiana. NCBI lineage: Eukaryota > Viridiplantae > Streptophyta > Magnoliopsida > Ericales > Theaceae > Camellia > Camellia granthamiana. The sequence continues at coordinate 5,975,841 of CM069910.1, read as the reverse complement.
TTTTTTGTTATGCACAAGTTAAACAAATTTACTATACAGGAAAAAATTGACCTATGAAAAAGGCAACTCTCAATTAAAAACATTGAACCACAATTGTGTCAGTTATTTGGAAGTTTTTGCGCATGGTGTGTCCGAGTGTGTTGTTCTATGCTAGTGCTTCTTTAAGTGAATTATATTATTATGTTGTAGTTTTTATCTTTCTTCATCCTGAAGCTTGATGATTACATAAGATATGATTATGACATTTTAATGCTAGATATGCTATAGTGTATAAGAGGAAAGTGAGTCAAGGCTTACATGGCAATCAGTTAGCAAGCTGTTTCCACATTCTTGTAAATTTGAAGATTCGGTGCCACTGGACTCCCCATTCCTGTTCAGAAGCAATGAACAATGATGAGAACTTGTGAAATTGTCATAATGTCTCAAATTTTTGCTTGAACAAGTGAGTTTCAGCTGAGTTTTATAAGCCATGAGTTCAGGAGAAAAAGAAACAAAATGATATCCTCTTGATAGTTGACTGTGCTGTAGAATTCATGCTTTGTTGAGTCCTACTGAGTCCTATTGTGGGTATGGGTATCCAGTCCTGCTCCGTGGCATTACCATGGCATCTCCACATCATGTGGTGCCACACATCAGCCGGTGAGATGACATGTTGGCCAACTTTGCATCTCTACGCACTCTCCTTTGGAGTTGAGCTATGCTAGCACTTGGTGCCCTAGCTTTGAGCCTAAGGCATCATTAACATCCTTCCGGTCAGTCAATGATACTCTGCTTGAGCGTGTTTTCTCCTCGTGGTTGGCACGCTCACTACCCCCCCAGCATGGTCCCCTCTTGCCCTTCTCCAAGATTCAAACACACTTAACTCTTCGGCCAAGTGTAACCATCCATGGCATTTGATAGCCACTACTGAGTGGTAACCTTGGCCTTTGATATATACTTGATACACCATGATGTTGCCATATCGGCCTAGGTTGGGAGCAAGAACTAGGAAACCCCATTGGGGTTGTTGCCTCGGCCATGAGATGACCAAGTGACCCATGGCTCCATGCAGGATCACTAGATGAGAGGTGTGTCATGGAGACTAGAGTGAGGATTCGTTGAGGTGCCTCACAACCCTCTCCCTCAGGTGGGAGGTGACATGCTCCTTGACCAATCTTAGGAAGAGAGATCCTATAAGAAGTCGGGGATAGATTTTGACCTAGACATGTTGTATCTTGGGAAGGGCACTTAACCACTGGAGCTTCTGTGAAACAATCTCTAAGCCTCCTAGGTTTAACATACCTACCACTGTGGTCCCATGATGCAACCCTCAAGGTCTGATCATTGGTGCAGTTGGTAGTTGAAAACCCTCCTAAGGGGAATGAGTCACCTGCCCTTGGACATGGGACTCTGTGCATGGTTGAGCTGTCCCATAAGGTTTGACCACCCTATAAAAGAAGACCTTCTCCATGCATAAAAAAGAAGCCTCCCCCTGGTGATTCAGAGCTTCTCCGCTGCCATTTTCTCTCTACCTAAGGCTATATCTGCTCTTGTGATGTAATTCAGTTTTGGGACATGTTAATTGGTCAAATACAAATAATAGATTACAATTCTAAAAATTCAATACACAGTTCATAAGCTTGTATGCACTTTTTCGATTTTACTTTCCTTTTGGACAAAGCTGCTGTAGACCATGGTCGAAGTTTGCTGGCTAACCAAATATTATTGTTTCAGACTTCACAGCAAAATTAATCTGAGAACTAAGTTTTACAAATTTTTGAAAGAGTAGTCAAGTTTTTAATTTGGTTTGTATTGGTATTCTGCGTGGTTTGTTATGACATGAGTTTGCGAAGATCAATTCTGAATAGTCTTAGCAATTGGCATACTTTAAAAGACCAGTGATTCTATAAAATCTCAAATACTTTCAAACTCCTAAATTTTAAGTCGCGATTTTTGGAAAAATAAAATATTAACTGAAGAATTCATGGCAGGCACTGAGGGCTTACGTGAAAGATTGTGATTCATCAGTGGCGAAAGAAACATCTCTGCATCCGGAATTCCACCGAGTCGTCTCGCCATATGACATAACCTGATAATATGTCAAGCAGGCCTTATACCTCCTTGCCATGTTCCTCATTGCCTCTCCGGTCTCATCCTGATCAGAATCCATCAGAGACGCCAATTTCAAGCCTCCCATTTCCCTTTCAGATGTCACGGACATTAGAAACAGACTATTGCATAGGTTTGGTAAAAATTGTCTCTGAACGAGTCTTGGGGATACCAAAACAGCTTGCAAAAAATGCAAGGCGACTTGCCACTCATCCCCTTGGAGTTTCCGAACCACGGAAAGGTAAAAGTAAGAGCAGCAAATCAAGTAGTGGTTTGAAATTCCGGCTGTGACTCCGTGCTCGTTGATCAACGCTGGAACTTGAAGCATTTGCTCTGAATTCCTCAACCTGTGGGATTTCTCTTGTGGCCGCCTTGACTGAATTGCAGCCTCAATATTCTCTATGCCCCAGTACAGATTTGACAGTACCGAGTGCTCTGAGAATTCAAAGAACTCTCTCTTTTGGATCTTGAGCTTTGAACCACATTTGGATTTTACTGATTTCCGGGTTTTGGCGTCTGCAAGGAATTCATTTATGTGTTGGTTGATTGAGGCAACAACTGCTTGTATGGATTCAGTGTTCGGTCTTTCATGGTCATGAGAAGAAGAAGAGGTGGAAGCCATTGAATTGTGTGATATGTTGTTTATCTCACGAGGATGAAGCCATTGAAGATTTCTTTGTAGGAGATAATAAAGTGGAGGAAGATATGAGAGACTTGTAGGAATATGAAGGCTTCAAACATCTGCTCGTGATGGTTTTTAGCCAACTTCCAAATTCCTTTGTCTGGCCCCTCCATTGCTCTGTTGATGCTACTGACAAGAATTTGGAAGTAGCTTCCATCAAAATGGGTAAGAAGACTTCATTTTTTAGAGCTCGATAATTCAGTAACACAGATACTAAACACAAAATTTCGGATACAAAAACATAATAATGGATAGAATAATTTTCCAAAAAGTGGACCGTACCAATAAATTTATAAAATCTTGTCTTTTTTATGTATTTTCTATAAAAAAAAATGTTTAAGACCCCTTCCGCACCTCCACCCCCACTCCCACTCCCACTCTCACTCTCACTCTCACTCTCTTTGACCTTTTTTGCTTTTGATTGATCTATTTTTTATTTTTTATTTATTTATTTATTTTTTTCCAATCCCCAAACCTCACGTGTGTGTGGGGACAGTGAGGGTGGGAGTTTTGAGGGGGTCTCCATCATAGCTCTTTCTATATCTGATTTTATATTTAGTTTGTGTGTTTATAAACTTTTGGTTTAGAGTTGTTTTTTCACAGCCATGAAGGTGAATTGAGTTTTTTACCGACATGATTTATTACAAAATTTAATTTCCGGTTGTGAGTTGCTTTGAACTTATTTTCCAAACCGATGTTTTTAAAGAAATTTTCTCAAACACAACTTCATGAACAAGACTTTAAATTTTTTTCTATAAGTTAATTGAAGTTGAGTTCGCAAAACATGTGTTTGGAAAATAAGTGCAAAATTGATTGGATTTACAAAATTTGTTTTAAAGTTGACACGGGTAAGTCTATAAAGGATATAGCCCACCACTTAGGGCCCAATACATAATTCAAATACTAAAACTCGACAATGAATACAACTGGCGCGTGGAGCAAAAGGTTTTCCACAGACAGCGCCAACTAATAATACAACGTGTTCCAGATGAAACGGGTCGGATTGATCCACGCTTTCCAAACCGATGCCCAAGGTACCAAGCCCACCGAGAGACTTATACAAGAGTTCAACGGGAAACGGGGAGTCTCCCAGCGAACCATCCGACGTGCAAGTTAGAAAGAGAGATAGAATGTAGAAATAGATTAGTGATAAAAAAGCTTAACCTTCTTCTTGTCTTCGATACCTGCTTATATCCTCTGGTAATCATTTTATTGTCCCTTCCGACCTGTCATCTTGGCCGAAAGTCTATGCTCTACTTTGCCTTGTTCATGGTGAGGCCGTTCTGTCTCGACGGGGAGAGTTATCACAATAAATGTTGTAAGGGATTTCATTAATGGCTGATGTGCAATGCAATAACTTTGCAGGATCTTTGTCTGCTTATATGGCTTGTCCTTCTCTTGCCACGTGTTTAGATGTCATTGGTTCTTAATGTCATGTTGAGCTCCAGCAATATTGGATTTTAGTATTTAAATTATATATTGGGTCCAAGTGATGGGTTATATCCTTTATAGATTTACCCGTGTCAAAAGTTGAGCATGGGTTTGATAATAATAATAATAATGAAAAACTCAAGATGAACTATTATATTGTCTACAGAATAGGCAATTTTATACTGAGCACATCATAAGATTTTCTTTTGAGCTGCAAGTTGACTATAGTTCATTTTATACGTTTGTCTGTTGTGATCCTGATTATATGCCTTGAATGGAGCAATACTGTGTTTTTGGAAACAAAAATAATGAAAATTAAAACCCATCAACATATTGATAGGGATAGGGATTAAAACCCATCAACAAATTAAAACCCATAAATAAAGCTTGCCTAGGACCCTTTTTTTTTTTTTTTTTTTTTTTTTTTGGGGTCTAGGGCTTAGATAGTTAATCACTTGCAGTTTATTGTGGTCACTAGTTTTTTTTTTTATACCAAGATTGCAATTATTCTGTAATTTCAAAGTACAATGATATTTTTATTTGGTGTTTCCAATTAATGTAGTAATTTTTTTTTACCTATATGACAATGTTGATCATTGATTGTTAAGTTAATGTATAGACAAGAGATGGCTCACCTATTATGCTTTGCGGTTTGTTAATTGTTGGTAGCACCATGTAAATAATATCATATAGGGCAAATTACATATACCTCGCTCGAGATTTAGCTAAATTACAGATATCTCCTTGAGATTTCAGAAATTACAGATACTCCCCTGAGCTTTATATTTTCATAACAAATTGCCCCCTGAGGTTTATATTTTCATAACAATTTGCCCCATAATTTGTTATGCAAATAGTACCTTCAGGGGGTATCTGTAATTTCTCAAATCTCAAGGGTATCTGTAATTTTGCTAAATCTCGAGAGGGGTATATGTAATTTGCCCTATCATATAATATTTTGGAAAAAGGGGATGCGGGTTGCGCAGCAGTAACTGCTGTGCAGTGAAATGGGCCTATTTCAAAGCCCATTTTGATAATTCAAATCGTTTATATTTTAGAATACATCAAGTAGAACATGTCTTCAAAAAATCAAATTAATCGGATATCGTTTACCCATTCATCCACTCACATTTGTATCTATAACAATAAAAAATAATTATGATTTAAAGTATTAAAATGAATAAAATGTGCGTGGATGAATGGATAAATGATATCCGATTAACTTGATTTTTTTTTAGGAATGTTCTACTTGATGTATTCCAAAATATGAACAGTTTGGATTATCGAAATGGACCCCGAAATAGGCCCATTTCAATACATAGCAGTTGTTGCTGCACTACCCGCGCAATAGCATCCCCAATTCCAATATTTTTGTGACTACTTTACAATTTTTTTAGGCAAGAATAACAATGGTTAATTGGAAAGATTTTGGTTTCAAATGACAAGAGATCTAACCAATTAACATGTTTGTCTTTCTAGAAAATCCTTCTTTTTTTTTTCCTTCTTTTGAAGGTCAACATCTTATTGATGAATTTGGTTTCACACTCTTGCATGTGTTTGGTTTGTAAATAGTAAATGCCGGGATAGTTATTTGGAAGAGAGTACTTTAGTTATTTTGTGACGAAATCTTTATCTTGTATAAGTTCTCTTGGGAACAAATGAACAGGTCAAATACAAGATAATCTTATTCCGAAGTAAGGTAGTCCTATCTCGCCCTCTTATCAGTGTCTTTTGCTTGGACAACCAAGATAACCAGAGTAATTTTTTCAAATTTTTTCTTTGAATGATTCGATCAGATCCTGACACCTTGTGTTCAAGTTCATGAACATGCACTGCAGTTGGTATGTTGACTTGTCAGGACTGATGATGATCATCATCATATGAGCTCTAGACCCTCTCATCTAAGGTTGTCTTAAAACCGTATCGATCCGTATTATTTCTCACCGCTCTTGTCGCTAATTGCGATTTAAACTTTAAAATTCATAATTCGCCTTTCAAACCGCTCTGCTCCACTATAATTAATACATATATATTTTTTAACCTCTAATGAAATATCAAAGTAAAAATGAGTGTGACAGAAATTTAAGATATGAAATTTATTATAAATTAGTAGTGATATAATATGAAACATATTATATAAAATTATTTTATGTTATATATATATATAAATTAGTGTTATATATTATGCAAATATATAATAATTAATTAAAATATTTTTTAATTTGTCAATCCATCAAAAATCGTTCAAATCGTAATATATCAATCTGTTAATCTATCAATTCATCATTTAATTTATAATTTATTCTTAAATCGTTTGAATTACACCGCGCACACCCTCCTCTAATCAGTGGACTTTTGGGTATGTTTTGTTTGGTAAATTTCTCTGTTTGTCTAGTGTCATTCCCCGTCGTACTCAATTCAATTCATAGAACACGACAACACATACATTACCAGGGAGGAGAGAGTGAAATTTCCAAGCTACAGCTAGGATTCCTTTATGGGCTCCACAAAACTTGTGTGGTGGGCCCTGTAAATGACCTTGCAGCTCTGGGTGGACATTTTTGATTGGATTGTTGTCTTTTGTTTTTGGTTTGTTGGAAAAGCCAAATTGTTGTGCCTCAGCCTTTGTGAGGCTGTCAAGAAAAGGACCTAACTCAACTATATTTTGCTGATTAGTCTCTCTCTCTTGGGCTCTCTTGCCAATGAGCTCCTTGAGAGCTGCTCCAATCCAACAAGGTTTCATATTCCTTCTCTAAATTTTAGCTAGAAAGTGAGTTTCTTATTTGGGAAGTTACCTCACCTTCTAATGAACCTACTCTAACTAGAAAGCTACGGTAAATTTTGGCTAGAAAGTGAATATCGATTTATTATACATGATTAAATGAAACCTGGGGGGCGCCAGCAATCTGCTGTGAGTCATGGGAGCTTTTTTCGGGTCTTTTTTTGATGATCTGAACCGTTATATTATAGGATTTGTTGAATAGATCATTCATACAAAAAATTAAATTGATTGGAAATCTTTAACTTTATAATAAGAGTATATTTGTTTTTGAAAAAATAAACAGTTGACATTATCTTGATAATTTTTGTAAAACAATTTGAATCTGATCATGGGGTTACAAATTTCTGATTAATTTGATTTTTTGCATGAATGATATACGTGATGAACTCTACAATATAACGGTTCAGATCATTAAAAAAAACTCAAAAAAAGTGTCCACAAACTCACAACAAATCACTGCTGTGGCTTAGTCACAGCAGCACCCCGGGTCCGATTAAATGACTCTATTATATAGCATTTATTTAAAACTAAGAGCCACTTCTGAAGTTTTGACTCCATTAAGGTCTAGACCCAAAAGACACCCTTATTTGGCCTTTTGAAACTACTCTAACTATGCTTCCTATCTTTCTTTCTTTTTTAAATATATTTTTCTATTTATTTCTAACTCAAATTTGCACATTTTTTTATTCATAATATTTTTGTAGTGAGCTCTTTAAAATAACTACTAAAAAAAAAAAAACTTTAGAAAAGTTATTGGAGATACTCTGACAAATACAATAGAAAAGCATTCAACGTTCTCTATAAAAATATCAACACTACAATTTTATTGGTAAATCACATTTTTTACCTTTCAACTTGTGTCATAATTTCACTATAGTCTATTTTATAGTTACTTTTTAATTGCAAAAGTTATTTGGATTTGAATACATATATCAAGTCCTTCTTCCATTCTTAACATTAAAAATTTAGAAGGAAATTGTTCATATGTGAGAGCCACATGAGCATGTTTTGGAGGAAAACATATAAACAAAATTATAAGGTGACTTAGGTCTCGTTTGGAAACATATTATTTTAGCATCTTTTTAACTTTTTATAAAAAGATGTATAGAAAAGATATGACAATTTATAGTGACTTTTTGACTAAAACTGAAGGTTACCAAACGGGACCTTATACTTGTCATCACCTTTTAAATTTCACATTTTAACTTTCACTTGAATTTAAAAGTTGGTGGTTATATAAGGTTCATGTTGAAACACATACTGAACTTGAGAATTTAATTGTTGCAATTAGAAATGTGAGGAATCAAAGTAAAATTACGAAAGAAATTGATTGGTGAAAAGTGTAATTTATTATTTTATCTAAAACAAACTTGAGTTGTTTGAGATTTTATTTTCCAAGTTTAGATAGTTTTCAACTTATTTATCAAATTCTGGTTGTTTATTAAACCTGTGTTTTTTTAAAAACATGATTTAAAGTACAAAAGTCGTGTTCTAAGTTTTGTATTAAGTTAATTAAAGTCATGCTTTGAAAATACGTTTTTTGTTTTTTAAAAATAACTTTCTAGTGAAAGTAAAAAATTCAGTTGAATTAAATAAATTCAAAAAGCTTGCATTTAATTTTTTGCATATATAAAAAAAAACTCGAGTTTGGGAAAGAACTCATCAACCCTTACCCTTTCCATTCTTTGATCATTGTGGATGAATGTTATTTGGAATGAAAAAGGAAAGAAATAAAAGGTCAAGATTATTAATAATATATGTGCCTATCTATGGTACACATGGGATGGACCCAACACTAGTCTGTCACGGGCACAAAATTTTGGGTCCTATTGACCCTTTCAGTTCAGGGACAATACAGAGAAATCACATTCATTCACATGATTAAAGCCTTGTCATGTGGTTGAATAAAAAGACAATTTCTTCAAAAATCTTCTCCTACAAAGCCCTAATAGCTATCAAAACTAATACATTATTAGATTTTGTTCACGAGCAAATAGTGTTGTGGGAAGTTTTTTTTTTTTTTGTTTTATTTTGATAGTTGTGTACTTTTGAGTCTGAATTATATCCAGTCTAATAATTCACGTGACTTATTTTGATAATCACTACTGTTCATCTCTTTAGATTTGTGTATGGGGATTACTTACTAAAAAAATCAAATTAATCATATTTTGTATTTTATTATCAAAATTATATTCATCATCATTTATTTGTTTTTGAAAAAATATGACAATTGTGTTACTAGAGTTATTGAATAAATATTTTTTATTTTTTATTTTTTATTAATGATTTATATATACAAATTTAAAAATTAAAATAAGTCATATCATAGGTTTATCTGACTGGGAAACCTTCCAATTCATTTACTTTTTATACTTAAACATAGGGAAAGGGAGAGGAAAGGAGCTTGGAGTTGAACCCCATAGCAATGAACACAACATTCCAAATCTCTAACCAATTGGTACAACAGTTTGTCATGGGGGGAAGTAGTTAAAAAAGGCCAAATCAAAGACGCACGCATTTGTATGCATATGTTTTGTCTCTGAATCTTGTTTGAAATTTCCCAAGGTTTCTAGATTTCAGTGTTTTTCTTTTTTAAATCATTGCACTTTTATAATGTTTAAAAAGTGAAAAATAAATATCCTATGCTTAGAAGGCATCAAACTCACCAAAAACAGTGTTTATGTTAATGTTAAATTAATTTTTGCCTTACTTTTTGATGAGGTACACAATATTGAGTTTGACAAAAATATATATATATATATATTTTGAGTTCTTAATGTTAAAATTGACAAATATATATAGCTCTCCACCTCTAATACTAATCTTTAACTTTCTATGAAACTCGACTTTATGATCTTCTCCTGCCTCCAAATCACATGAAATAGCTCCCTCAACTAACCAATTCTTAGGCTTTATAAAACTTGAAATTCATGAATGATGATGATTATCCTACATGAACTATGAATTTGCCATAACCCATCATGCAACTGTCAATGTTTTTGAATTTTTAAATTTTTTGGGTACAATTGGTTTGGAGGGAAATAGAAAAAAGGAAATTGAACTTGTAAAACTTAAAAATTACACCAGGTAAGAAATCACTTCACCCACCAGGTCAACTACTGATATTCAACAACCAAGTTTTATTTATTTATTTTTCAATGTGAAGAAAAGAGGCAATTGAGAAACCAAACCAACAAATGGACTTAGCTCTATTTTGATCAAAGCAAGCCTGAGATTATTTTGGTGGACATTTATTCCCAGAGGTTCACACTAGGAGACGTGGTCCATATTATCTGGGCTTAGACCTTGTGGTCTGGGCCTGATATAGGCCCAATTCAACCCCAGCTCTGAATCGGGCTTAAAAGCGAGCGAGGCCCATCCCAATCCACCTCCATGCTAGCGTCACGGTGAAAAGCACAGTCTCTCTCTCTCTATATATATATTGTTTTTCATATATATATAAATTGTTCAAAGTAATATATATATTTTTTTGTACGATTAAATGATTGTCCTATAAGTGCTTTGCACATTAGAATGTTGTTGAACCATAGGACCTTCTCATCCAAATAATTTCAAGTTGCATCACTTGAAGAGAAATGCTACTTGATTGGCAGTGAGAGAGGTTAATGCTCTATGAATCAAGTAGATTTTTCAAAAGTGATGCAACTTGAAATTATTTGGATGAGATGGTCCTTTGGTTCAAAAATTTAATGTGAAAGCACTTATAGGACAATAATTTAATGTAAAAAAAAAAAAAAATGAGTAGATTTTTATGATGTGGTTTTTTTTCTTAGATTCTCACAATCACGTGCAAATCACAAGTATTGATTACGTTTGAAAGAGACTAACAAAGTCGAATCCAAAATGTTTGAATTTATGGCTTGTTTCAAAGTTTGCTCCCTTTAACTGCTGGGCTAGCCTCAAAGGCATAACCCAAAAGGTAATTTATGCATTGCATCTTATGCTTAGAGTTTCTTTGGTGTTCCTTTCTTAGGTCAAACCATATGATCCAATTGGCCTTTCAATGAAAAAGAAGAATTAAAGAAAAAATTCATGAAAGGGCAAACTGATGCTGCTTTATCATTAGCACTAAGGCAGTATCTCGACTTCTTGTGTATATCATTAGCACTAATGTCCAATTCTTTCCCTTTTAATTTCATCAGGCTTTTGAGTTCTTGTCTCTTTGTGCTTATATAGTTGTGGTTACATGTTTTGTCCCCACCTATTAAAAATATTTGAAGGAGACAAGAAGGTAATGGTAGGGTGCTAAAAGATTTGCAAACATTTGAAGTTGCTTCCATAGTCTAATCTATTTGATTTGAGTAGGACATTTGTGAGAAACATGCATGCAGGGGTGAGTTTGATAATTCAGGTCAGAGTGATGGATGAGGCTCTCTTTTGCTAGGCGTGATGCATAGTTTTCTTCCCCTATCTCCCTCATACCAATTGTAAAAATGTATACATACCCATATTGTTGTGAGATATATCTTGTATTTACTATATACTCAAAACTCTGTAAGGAGTCTTTTACGAGGGGTTTTATAAAATGTTACAGAATAGAAAGTTACGTTAAGACGTTGATCTCTATTGACTATAGTGGAATCTCGAGGCATGTAAATGTCTAAGGCATGATGAAAGTTCATTGGAACAAGGAGAAGGGGGATCTCATGCCCTCTGTGATGTCTATCTTTAAGCAACTCATACTGACTAGTCATTGAGGAACTTGACTAAGAAACGTTGTGTAATGCCTAAAAATGATTACTCAATAACTTGATTGTCAAATATATATTCCCACACATTAGTTTAGGTCTTGATAATCCATATCCAACCGGCTGAGGCAAATGGTTCTTTGTTATGCTTATAATATTCTCAGTAGGTTACTAGTTACATAATAAAGTGAGCAGTTAGAGGATTCTCATTGACTTGCTGAGACAAAATTTGAGGAAATGCATTGAATTTTTTATATGATCAAGTCACATTCATATCCACTTCATGCATGCTCATGAATAATTTGAAAACATGTTAGGTAGGCCTCTACGTAATCAACTGTTCTAAATTAATGTTTTACATATTTGACAAAGCTTTTTCTGATACAAATAATATGATTTTACAAAACATGACTCTACTTGCAGGTTTTCCTATCTAAGGAGGGTTCACCAATCACCCATGTCAAGCCTGCTCTGCAATTCCCCAAATTTCCATGCCCAGTGCACTCTGCCATTCCAGAAATGCCGGTCCTTTCGCCTTCTCCAGAGCTAATCCGAATCTATTTTGGCCATTTATCGTCTTCCTCCTAGTCGGGCTTACTCTTGCCCAAAAGGGTATGTCAGATTCTCACTATCCGACACACACAAACTTTTTCCGACGCGGAAGGCAAAGGATTCTCCGGTGTGGTGACGATCCGGCCATGTGCTCGGACCGGGAGAGGAATCCATGGGGTGGTGACACTTGTTGTTTTCAAAAGTTTTGCAAGGATATCACAAGCGATTCAAACCACTGTGGGGGATGTGGGCATGCTTGTGGTTTTGGGCTTGTTTGTTGCGATGGAAGGTGTGTTGATGTTCAAAGTGATTCTATGCACTGTGGTGCTTGTTTTGAGGAGTGTCCTGGTGAAAATAGGTGCTCCTATGCAATGTGTGATTATGGTGGATGATTGATTTTGCTTGAATTCTTAACCATTTGGTCAACAGATTGTGTGTTATTTTGTTCGTTCTGGCATTTTCTTTGGTCTGATTTCTTGTGCTAAATCTTTAGGTTGACTATAAATTGTCTTTTAGTAAGTTGTGCTTGAATCTTGAATTTGCAAAAGACTTGTCTAGGTAAAAGAAAATGAGAAGAATAAAGAGAAATGAAAAAATCTCTCTCCCTCTCTTCACAAATCCTTTGACAAATTCAAAATTCAAACACAGGCTAAGGCCAGAAGGGATTATGATAAGATTTGAAAAAATTTCCGTGCCAAATTTCTATCCTTTTCTATTGTAGACAGTTTCGTAACTCCTGAAAAAGAGCAAGGCAATGACATGTCAATGCTATAAACCAATCTGGGCCATCACAAACTTGCACAAATTGATGACCCAAATTAATTTGTGGCATTGCCACGGCAGTGAATAATTGCCACACAAATGGATGGCCTCGAGGCTGGAAGGGATTAAGACGTGGTTCTGAGAAATTTCTCTTGCCAAATTTCTGCCATTTTCTACTGTAGATTGTTTTGTAACTCCCGTTAAAAGCAATTATTCACTGCCAAGTCATCAGATTGATGAATTTTTTGACATGAGAAATATATAAGAATATCAAGCTCAGAACACAACAGGCCATGCCATGCTAGGAAACAGTGGATTTGATCAATTGTTGTCTCTTGGGGTTCAATTATATAATTGTCTTATAGAGAGCACTCTGACCTTGAGCAGTCTTGCTTGTGAAGATCTTTGGCATTGTTTCATATATTGGCTTATAGGCTATATAAAACAAGAAAAATGCCGGGAACCACCCTTACAGACCCGGATGTATTTTTGTGGTGGAATTTGAATTGATAAAGTGTGGGATTTACGTATGCAATGAATTTGAGTCATTGATTTTTTTTTTCTAGATAAATTCTGAGTTGACAATGGTGGATTTGTAAAACAAATCTCTGAATCTCCTACTAGATTTGCTTGTAAGCAAGTTGAATAGAATTGATTATGTTGTGTTTGGCTAGAGAATTTGAGAAGGGATTTGAAAAGAGAAAGAAAATTAATGGCATTTTTCATCAAATATTATTAAAAAACGTTACTAATTGTTAATTTTTAGTGACATTTTGAAAATGTTATCACAAAAAATGTTACTAATTATAAGTTTTAGTGATAGTTTAAAAAAATCATAAAAAAAGTAACTAATTTTTAATTTTAAACGACAATTTAAAAAATTCGTCACAGAAAACCGTCACTGATTGTAATCGCGACAAAAAAAGTCACTAATTATCAATTTTTATCAATATATACAAAAAATGTCCCAAAAAATTATTTTTAGCGATGATTTTACGAATACTTATTTTCAAGAAAACTTTATGAAAATTAAATCCAACTATTAAAACTTATTAGTAATTTATCCTATTTTATTCATATTTTTCTTATATTTTTTCTTTTCTTCTCCAAATCAAACGCCATGTTAATGATTTGAAGATGACTAGTAGCTCAAGGGTCTCTTCACCTTGGTCATGGGTTCAATCCTCGACAACCCCATCCCTTCCCCCACTGACCGACTAACTTACTAACTTACTGATGTTAGTAAACATATTCCACCAGACTCTTATACTTGTCATATATATATAATAAACACGAGTACTTCAGGAGAAATAAAGAAATTCATGTAAGACAGACTAATGGCATGAAACTTGGTTCCAAGGACTCCAATTTCTTCTGTTTCTTCTTTACATAAATTTCTATTTTCTTTTTCAGCCTAGCTAGCAAAAGAGATATATCACCAAATGCATTATTGACTAGAAGTGAGATCAGCTCTCAGGACAGATGGTACATTGTGATGTAGCATCTCATCTGGTAGTTTTGCTGTGATTTTCAATAGCAGAGAAATATGCTAACTGAAGCAATTAAAAAAACCAACATGACAATGACCATGCAACCACATTATATATATCATCATCATCTACTTTGGTTTCTAGCTTTACCATGTTCCCACTTACCCAGATTGATGAAACCATAGCTACAATTATATGAAGTAGCTCATATTTGGTGTACATGATTTGCAAATATTGGAAATACTTTTCACATTTATTTTTCAATGAACTTGCCTAGTTATTCTAGCGAATAATTGAACCCTATCAAGATCACAAGTCCTATAGTTTTAGTTTCTCCATTATTGGATTGAAAAGTATTTTATTATTTGCCCGATCGTTAATTTCAAAATTTCAAAATTAGTCAAGATGTGCGTAAACTAATTCGGATACTAAGTTATTAAAAAAATGCTAACAGTTGAGGGTGTTTGGGAAGAAGTTTTTTTTTTGACTTTTTGGGCTAAAATAGCACTAAAGATAAAATAACTAATAAGATAAAATATTACATCAAACCTATAACTATTTCATTTTTTCTCCCACAAACTCACATCTAACTATAAAAAAAAATTCAATCATCTTTCCAAACAAAACTATTTTAACATATTAAAATAGTTAAAAATTAAAATAATTTATTAAAATAAACAACTTTCCAAACGGGATTATTGTATTGGCTATTAAGACTATATGTTCCTTATTTTACGTCCAAAACTGTCAGTGACAAATGAGGGGTCTGAATGAAATAGTAATTCAGTTCATAGAGGTGGGTACTAAATAATAATTTGTATACATACAGAAAACACATCTACAATTATAAGTTCATGATATTTTTAAAATTACGAGGATAATAATAAATGATTTGATTGAAAATAAAAAAATCACAAAAAATCATATTATTATATATACAAAAATTTATTTAAAAATTCTATTGGTATGTTATTAGTCATCATATAATATATCCCAAACTCGTATATAGTTTTTTTTGAATAAAAACAATATGCATTGTTCAAGTGCCCTACAACCCATTATTACCTAATGCATAGAAAAAGTCATTTGCATCCTCCTATTTTTTTAAATTTACATTAACACTTCCAAGATTTTTTAGTTTATTAATTTCTTTTTCCAGACTTTATATATATATACTATTTTTTTTTTGTTTACTACTAGACTCTTCAAATGAGGAATCTCAAAAGGGTGGGCATAGTTTTGCCTCATGCTAGGGAGATCTAAAAATAAACGAATAACAAATAAATTAAAAGAAAGCAAAAAGAGAGAGACCTAAAGATATTGAAGCCATTATTCATTTTCTTAGGATTAATACAATTAATTAAAGAAAGGGGACATAAATGAAGCTTGTGAGCAACTAAAGGTGAAACAAGGATTGCCAAATAAAGGGATATTGGTCCCCCATTTGCATTGAGATCTCCCAACCTTGCCTTCTTGCATGTAGGCTTCCACATGCCTTTAAAAGTTAAAAGTCAAAAATACCCTCAACTGTTTTTGTTGACTAAAGCTATATAACTTTTCTATGTAGCATCTACAATGCCACATCTTCTATGCTGGACCCCTGTTATGTCCCATACTCCAGAAAAGGGTACAATATATATGTATATAAATTTTTAAAAATAATAATAATTGTTAAGGCACTAATAGTCTAAAAAATTTGAATAGTTGGAAATGGGTCAAACAAGATAACACTGTTTCCTTATATGCAGAGATGGAATTAGGAGAAAACTCTGAAGGGCCATGACCTCCTTATTTCTGTGAAAAATACAATTTATCTTGGCATTTTAAAAATATATATCTTATTTTATACATAAAATGGTCCCCTAGTATAAAAAATGCATATCTCATTCTTATCTCATCTTACATTCTCTTTTTATTTTGTACAAAAAAAACTTTTTCATCAAATTAGAAATTACTTCTATGGTATTCGAATTTTTTTTTATGTGTATAGATATAATTTATATATTATATTGTACATACATGTGTGTTTATGTATATGGTGAAAATTTTTATTTGTCTTCTGACTCCTCTAACGATGAAATCTTAATTCCACCCTGCTTATATGAATATATAAAAATAGACAAAACTATGTGTACAGTGTTAGAGATAATGGGAGCAAAAGATCTTAAACCCAAGATATCCTGAATTCTTAAGTTGTCAATTATCTCAAAAGTTTAAGTTATTAAGTGGTGTTTTAAGAAATTGATAAAAAATTAATTTTTTAACTTTTTGACTTTTTTTATGACTTCTTTGGCTTAAAAAAGTTAAAAAATCAAAAAGCTGGCTTTTTATCAATCTTCTCAAAGTGCCCCTAAGAAATAAGTCAAATAATATCCTAAACTCAAAAGATTTCTTGAAACTAGAACTCCAAAGAATGTTAAGCCGGAATTGGAGATGCATGTTGCGCAGCCCGCGTAGCAGCATCTGTTGTGCGGCAAAATGGAGCCATTTGGGGACTCATTTTGATAATTTAAACCGTTCACATTATAGAATATATCAAGTAGAGCATGTTGGCAAAAAATCAAATTAATCGGATATCGTTTGCCCATTCATCTATAAAAATAAATAATAATTGTGATTTAAAGTATTAAAATGAATACAAATGTGAGTAGATGAATGGACAAACAATATCCGATTAACTTGATTTTTTATAGCATATTCTACTTGATATATTCTAAAATGTGAACGGTTTGGATTATCAAAATAGACCTTGAAATGGACCCTGAAATGGACCCTAATGATGTTGTTGTACTTTTGTTGGACGGGTCGGACTAATTCACACTCCTCAAGCCTATGTCCGAATGGCCAAACCCACCAATGAACCTGCACAAGAGTTCAACAGGGAACGGGGAGTCCCCAACGAACCCTCTGACGAGCAAGTTAGAGAGAGAGTGAAATATGTAGATAGATTGGAGATAGAAAAACTTAACCTTCTTCTTGTCTTCAACGTTTGCTTATATCCTTTGGTAATCATTTCGTTGTCTCTTCCGACCTGTCACCTTGGCCAAAAGTCTATGCTGTACCTTACCTTGTTCAGGGTGAGGGCGTGCCGTCCCGACGGAGAGGTGTTGTCGTAATAAATGCAGTAAGGGGCTGCATTAATAGCGATGTGCAGTGGCAATAACTTTGCAGATCTTTGTCTGCTGATGTGACTTGCCATTTACCTGCCACATGTCTGAATATCATTGGTCCTTCATGCCATGTTGACTTCCAGATAGTGCTGGGCCTTATCAGTTGGGTTATGTATTGAACCCTGAGTGGTAGGATTGAGTTGTTCATAATGGATTATGGCATTTATGGGCTTACCCACGTCAGACCCATTTTGCCACAGCAAAGATGCTGCTGCGCGGCATCCCAAATTCATGTTAAGCCATTAATTGTTTCAAAAGTTTAAGCTCATAGGAAATAAGTCCAACAATTATAAAGAATTTTGATGCATTTTGTCTAGCAACAATTATCTATGGGAGAAAAATATATAGATAGAGTGTGTGTGTGTTTTTTATTTTTCTTTTTTTTGGTTATGTGCAAAAAAAGAAATAAAAAAGGTTTGGAGAAAAATGCTTTCTTTTATTTGGTTATAGAAAAAAGGAAAGAAAATAATTGCAAAAGGGAAAAGGGAAGGAGGGGGGAACCCTTTGTTAAGCAAATTTGTTGGCAATTGCTAACTTTCTCTCCAAATTCTTCCATTATTATAAAAATATAGACACTGAGTAAATGATCAATTTTTTTTTTTCAAACCCTTCACGTATTTTGACATGATATGAATAAATAAAAGAAAAAATAATTTGACATGATAGAAAATTCGATTATTTGGTAAGTGTCCCTACGAAGGTTATGTCAAGTATTTTGAAAGAGTAATATTAATTTACTTAAATTCTTATTAATAACTTTACTAAAAACATACATATAGATAGGAATTTTTTTTAATTATTTTTTTTTCTTTTTGTTTCCTAACTAACTAGGAAAAAATAATTTTCCACCCATTTTTTTCCCCACTTCCAATCAATAAAAACCAAACACGGGGTAAGTATAATGGTCCTCGCAAGATTTGAGTTGAGTGGTACAGAGTTAAGACGCTTCCCAAACGCGCCTCAAGAAAAATATCTCGTCTCCTTCGCGTGCAATGTAAGGAATTTAAATTTTTTTAATCACAAACGTGTTTTTAGTGAAAAATTATTGGATAATCTTGGGCGTTGTGTAACGGCATTTTTTATCAATCATAAATTATTATATTCTCACATGTTTTTCAATCCCTCAATATAAAATCGTGAATGTTTGGGGTGTCTTAAATAAGTGTACTTTTTGTCTTTTTAGATTAAAAAGTTGAGGTTGAAAAAATGAATGTTTGGGTTAATTTTTTTGACTTTTTATGAAAAAATGTGTATTAAAAAATTGTATAAATTAATGTGTAGGGGAAAATTAGTATTGGGAGTTGTGCAGCCGTAATTGTTGACTTTTGGTGAATAGTGATAACTTTTTGATTAACTTTTTGACTTTTTTGAGACTTCCCAAACTTGGCTTTAGTTTGAAAGTATGCAATTTTAGTTTTTGGTTATTTTAATATGTTAAAATATTTATAGTTGGAAAGATGGTTAGTTTTTTTTATAGTTAGATGTAATGTTTGTGAGAAAAAAAGTAAAATGATTATGGATTTAATGTAATATTTTGTCTTATTGGCTATTTTAGTCTATTTTATCTTTTTTGTGAATTTTAGGTTAAAAAGCAAAAAAATTGCTTTTGCCAAACAAGGCCTATGTTCTGCTTCTTAAAGTTTCATAACACTTAGCCTTTTTTGATAATAAGTTATCAAGTCAATTAACATTTTTTTAATTATGTTAGAAATATATTTCAATGTAATTTTATTACTATATAAGATAACAGTTAGAAATTTTATTTTCTCCATTAATTCTGTTACATAAAAATTATGACAAGAGAATATTTGTAATTTTTCAAAAATGTATTTAAAAGTGTATTTTTCAAGAGAATATTTGTTAAATCTCAAAAAGTGTATTTATAATTTACCCTTTATATTTAAAAGTTTGATGATTGAGAAAAATTTATTTGCAATTTTTAACGATTTAATGAAAGAAAAAAAATTATTTTAACGATTTATTAGATGTAAGAATTATTAGGTGAGAAAATATTACACTTGTTAAATGTGAATGATAAATGTAAAAACATGACAGCGTTATGTTAAATATTTATACAATAGAATGGATATATTATGTGTGTATGTTGTTTGTAGGCCGAGTAATTCCTTATATGCATATTTAGATTATAAAAAATAAATTTATATATATATATATAAGCTCATTTTAATTAAAAATAATAAGAATATCTATAAATAAAAATATATTTATGTACGGCGTGGGATTCAGGATCTTATATCTTGAAATTTTCAAAATATTTATTGACATTAAACCATATTTTGAAATTCTTACAACTCAAAATTATTATATAATTTAACAATTATATTTTGAAATGGAGAGGTGATAAAATTTAAAAATAAAAATACTTTGACCTTTTAGTGATTTCATTAGACTAATGTGCACTTTATTAATAGTTTTTGTATGCCTAATTCAGTGTGCGTCCGCAAACTTTTGAAAATTTTATTTGCTTAGTGTAATTTAATTGGTAATGCCTTGCCTTGGTTCTTCGGTTATTCTCATTGTCACTCTTAACAATGCTATATATATTATTAAACAAAATGAATAAGGGTCATTTGGATCTAGTCACTTTGGAATAGGACGCATATCAAGGTAGTTGATAATTTTAAGGGAAAAAAGTTTTATTTATACGATATCAATGTTAATAAAAACATTACTTAAGTAGCATAAAGCCTAGCCTTGAACAATGTGGTAATCTTATTTAAAAAAAAAAAAAAACACTAAGGATTTGTTTAGTTGTATTTTTATTTTTCATGTTTTCATAAATAAAAATAATAAAAAGTTCAGAAGCACCCATTCTTTTCGTTTTGAAAAAATAATATACAAATTAATAAATTTTACAAATTTATTTACTAACTGGTATGGCATACAATAATAAGACTAAGTTTGGCAATCCTAAAAAAAGTCAAAAATTTAAAAAGTTACTCAAAAAGTCAAAAAGTTATCACTATTCATCAAAAGTCAAAAATTACGGCTGTACAACTCCCAATCCTAATTTTCCTCTACACACTAATTTATACAATTTTTTAATACATATTTTTCCATAAAAGGTCAAAAAGTTAACCCAAACATCCATATTTTTTTCCTCAATTTTTTAGTCTAAAAAGATAAAAAGTGCACTTAGGCCAAGTTTAGCTATCCTAAATAAGTACACACTTTTTATCTTTTTATCTTTTTTCCATCACATCATCTCTCTACTTTTCTGCATATCTTTTCGTAAAAAGACAAAAAGTACACTTATTTAGGTCATTCCAAACAACTCCTTATTTAGGACACCCCAAACAACCCCTAAAATAACAACTTTCCAAACATCCACGTAATTTTTCAAACAAAATGGGGTGTATTTGCAATTTATCCAAATATAAAATTACAAAACATGTTTCTTCTCCTTTTTGACGAGGGTGTATGGGAATGATGATTTTCAAACAAGCGCGTCCCAACCGGAACCGCCCCTTATATCAACACAGTACCATCTCCTCCTCTTATTATTTTACTCCTCACAAAACCAAAAACCAAAAGCAAAAAACACAAACACGCAATAAATAGAGAGAAGAGTAGGTGAAAAAAACCAACCAAAAGCAAAAACACAAACACACATTCACCCAAAATCATGATCGAAGAACGCCAAGGGCCACCGTACGCTGTCCTCTTAGCGGTGGTGGTGGTGTTGCTGATGGTGGTTCCGACCATGCTCGGCGACCAAGGTGAAGCTATAACCGGCTTCATCGCCGAGCTCCTCAGTCCCGTCGGCCTCCTCCTCCTCCCCATCGTCCTCCTCCTTGTCATCCACTTCCTCTCCTCCAACTCCGGTGGCTCCGTCATCTCCTCCATCTTCTCCACCGGCGAACCCGACTCCATCCACCGGGCCAGCGGCTCGCCCGTCGGCGTCGCCCTCGTTCTCTTCATCGTCCTCTTCCTCCTCTACAACCGCTTCTCCATCTTCGGCGGCGAGGATGACTCCGGCGAGTAGTAGTAGTAATCGATCTGCTTTGATTTTGTTTTTTTGTTGTGATTTTATTTGATTCTGTTTTTGTGTTTTTGTTTTTGTTTAGTACATATACGTATAGGAGATGCGTAAGAAGGTGGGCATGGTGGGTGGTTGTAATTACAGAAATACCCTTGACTTTTGTTGGCAATTTTGAGGTTATTTCGGTCATTCAACATAGTGGAAGTTGAATTTTGCTCTCTAATTACTGAATTGCCCTTGCTCTATCCGTTATTATTGGTTCATATTATAGTATTCGAGGGTATTATAGTCTTTTTGTGATTCCAATGCGGCTAATGTGAGTTTCATAACCTGGTGGTTGTCCGCCGGAAAGTACTGTCGGTGCCGGCGGCTGACTCTTCTCTCTCTTCTTTTTGTCGTTTGTTGGGTTTTTTTTTATAAGATCTCTTCAGACCTGCACGTGGCAACTCCCCTCCTGGTCTTGATCTCATTTCATGGATCTGGGATCATATAATATGAAATATATTATAAAGTTTTAGCTGTTTTTCTCTACTGAATTATTATGAGTAATGATACATATGAAAAAGGAAAGTATTTGAATGTCTACGATGCATAATAAGGGCTCTTTTGAAAAGGTGATTAAAATATATTATAAAGTTTTAGTTGTTTTTCTCTATTGAATTATTATGAATAATTAGGGTTATAAATTAACAGAGTCGTTTGTGAATAAGCTCAGACTCAGCTTGGTAAGAGCACGTTTAAATTTAGTTTGTTAAATATTTTTTTATGTTCGAACTCGAACTCGTTAAATTTTTTACTAAACAAATCCAAACATTCTAAAACTCTGTTCGTTAGCTAGCTAGTTTAACATTCATTATTTATATATTAAATAATGTAAAAATATGTATAAAAAATAAGATAAATATGTTATTTATATATTCAAAAAATATAAATGTAAATAATAGTTAACTATAGATTGAACATTTATATAATAGTGGTAGTAGATATTATTATTTTAATAAAATATTGACTATTTTTTTACAATGTTTATATATTTTGTATATATAATTATATAATCAAAATTTAAATTGTAACTTTAGCCTTACACGCAAGTATAAATTCATAAATTTTTTAGCTTGTTAAGGCTCGTAAACAGACTCGAACTTGGTTCGTTAAAATTTTATTAAGTTGGAGCTTGAGCTCAAGTTCGAGTTCGTTAATATCTTAATAAATAAGTCCAAACATACTAAGACTCGGCTCATTTGTAGCCCTGTGAGTAATGATACATATAAAAAAGGAAAGTATTTGAATGTCTAGGATGCATAATATGGGCTCTTTTGAAAATATGGTTAAAAGTTAAAGAGAAAATTAGTCTAAAGTCTCTCTTTCATTTTTAGTAATAGGAGAAGTCTACAATATTATTTTCTGATATCTAAGGTCCTTACCGACCCCATATATCTCACATATTCTTATTCTCTTTCTCTGTCATCTTTGCCGCTACTTCTCTCGCCGTTACCACATTTCTGTTGCTACATCCGACGTCCCGTCTCTCTCTCTCTCTCTCTCTCTCTCTTAGTTCTGAACGTTGTTCAGCACTGTCATACTAGATCTACAAGTCTCTCTCTCTCTCTCTGCAGATCTCTCTCCTCAAATCTCCTTCGATTAGAGATCTAAGGCCTCTACAAGTAAGAATCGGCCGGATTTAACTGTTTTGGTGTCGCCATTGTTGGAGTGAAGGTCTGGTTTGGAGAGAGAGTGAGAGAAAGAGAGCGCCTCAGTAGGTGTGGATGTTTCTTCAGCAACAGCTGAAGAAACAGAGAGCTTCAATTTTGTCAGTCCACTATTGAATTTGAGCTTAGAGATCTTTAAACATTTAGATCCTTTTGATGTGTTTGTACTCTGCTCTGAATTGCAAATTGTACCTGTCACGACCCAAACCCGGCCCTATGGGTTTAGCACCGTAACTGGCCAGTAATCCGAGATTACCGAAGGCCTGCTGAACAGTAATACAGTTAAACAGAGTACAGGGCCTGGCGGAAGCCAATACAGTAAGTAACTAGTGTCCATTGAGCTGTGAAAATCTGTATGCCAAAAACATTTTCATGCATTCATACAGTTCAAAACAGTACAGTCTATACAATCATATACAAACATTCAGTACGGGACCTAATCCCTCGATAACAGTACAGTAAAACAGTAGACAGTCTATACAGTGGTACAAAACAGTAAGGAGACCGATGGGGGACACAAAAACACCCCAAGCCATAGCATGGCAACTCGGAACCTCGCAGTGAGGCACATAGGCTGGCTTGACAAAACTGGGGACCAACCCACGCTCCTAGCTCTGGTCTGGCTGCTGAGAACCTACATATATATATAAACAGTGAGCTAAAGCCCAGTGAATAACATAATGTATAAAGAGGTTAAGAATGTAATGTCCTTACAGTAATGAAAACAGTTCATTAAACAGTATTTCAGTCTTTCAGTCAGAACAGTCATTCAGTCATATGTGGTACATCCATTAGCATAACAGTAAACAGTAGGTCCAAAAGGACCGAACAGTAATGATGGCCAGTCATTCAGTAAACAGTATGATTCCACAAGGGAACCGACAGAGCTCTGTAACAGTAACGGTAAACAGTAAGTGCTAAGGATGCCACAATACAGTTCAGAATACAGGACATACATCCATTCAGTAAATAATATCAGTTCAATAAACAGTTCAGTTCAGTATTCAAAAGATAACCATTTGAACATATCTTTACACAATCGTTACTCACAGAGATTGGGCTACAGTATGCTAGAGCGCGTCCCCGAGTGCCAACCCTAAACAGTTAACAAAATGAACACACTCTAAGTTTAACAGTTGGGGAAGTACAATAATTAACTTCCTATTATGTCTCGGTGTGTTCTACATCTATATCCTCATTAAGATATCTTAAACTAGGCCTAAGAATGCCTAGGGTGGGATGAGGATGCAAAGATGCGCATGGAACACAATTGCCGAATTTTCAGTGAAACAGAGTCCCGCTCGAGCGCAGGTTTCCCCGCTCGAGCGGACAGGCAAACAAAGGTCCCCGCTCGAGCGCAACATCCCTGCTCGAGCGGACCAAAAAGTACTGGATAGGTGAAATCTCCGCTCGACGCCCGCTCGAGCGTGTCACCCAGTCCTCCGCTCGAGCGGACTGATGCACAGTGCAAGATGCTGGGAGCTCGATTTCTCCGCTCGAGCGTTACATCTTCCGCTCGAGCGAACAACCAAAATCTGGAAATTCCAGATTTGAGTCCCAAACTCAAAACCAAGTTCAAAAGCAACATTTTCGAACCTCTTGGGCTATTTTCTGGAAAAACTCTTTTAAACACATAGAATAACACGTTTTAAAGCTCAATTTAAGAAATCAAGGCCCAAGGGTGTTTCAATTAAACTCAATTTCAAACCAGTTTTTATGAACAATTTCAAAACATGCAATGCATGAGTTTTTAACCAAATTCAAGGTTCAAATCTTGCTCTAATGAGCTCAATAGTTGGAAAACAAAATGAAAACATGGACTTTGATGGAAATATGAACATGCATGTACAATCCACCATGAATTCAACTTCAAAATGCACCAATTCAAGCATGCATGCAACAATGGAGTTCCAATTCAATAAATATGAGCAAATTCATGACTTAACTTTTCTATAACCATGATACATGCAAGATGGAACTCAAAGACAACAAGAAGGAGATGGATTCACTTACCTAAGTCTTCAATTAGGAGAATACAAGCTCAAGTTTGTAATTTATACTTCAATCCTCTCAAATTCCAAGCATGCAAGATGAATTCCTCCAATCTCCTACCCTCTCTATGGTTTGGTCGGTTAGAGGCAACAAGAAGGGCTGAACAATTGTTATGCTAAGTGTAATAAGGCTCTCTAATAATAATAAACAAATGTCCACTAAGTGGGGCAAAGTTGTAATTAAGGCAATCTATGCGTTTAGCTCATTTTAATCTAGTTTAATCATACCTAATCACAATTTAGATAAATATACCATTAAATCACAAATATTCTACTGATCACAAAACTCTAAACGGTTCCTAATTCGGCCGCCGATAAGGCCTTCAATTAGCAATTTAAACATAAAACACGAATAGATAAATGATCAATCAAACAGATAGAAATGCAATACAATAGATATACTTATTCAATTTCAGTTTCGATTTCAATCAGTCCATTCAGTACTTCAGTTAATTCAATTATCAGTCATTATCAGTTCAGTTTAGCAGTAATCAGTAGCTAATTCAGTAGTTTATCGGTAATCAGTACGAGGGTTATTACAGTACCTAAAAAGGGACATACAAAAGATAGCTACAAGATTTTACTGAGACAGATTTTGTAATCAAAATTAATAGCCATAAACAAGTCTTGATGTTTGATATTTCACAATAAGGGTGCAATTGTCCCTAATATGCAGTGCTGATAGTTGGGTGATCACTGATCAGGAATACATATCACGCACGAGTTTAAAATGGTTAAGAATCT
The DNA here is from genome assembly GCA_036172215.1 of Camellia granthamiana. Classification (NCBI taxonomy): domain Eukaryota; kingdom Viridiplantae; phylum Streptophyta; class Magnoliopsida; order Ericales; family Theaceae; genus Camellia; species Camellia granthamiana. Next base: position 5,949,668 of record CM069910.1, on the reverse strand, counting down.
AAAGATGTCACATACGAGTTTAAAATAGTTAAGAATCCAAAGATCTATGCCAGAGATATGGAAGATGTGAAGCTTAAAACCATCATGAACACACTACTTTTACAATTGCAAATAGACCAACAGATTGAACAAGTCAGGCCAAAAATGTTGTGCATTATGTGAGCTGATGAAGACTTTATAGTGCGGACTTGGGGGGTTGCCCCATATATGTCCTTGGTAAGATCTCTCTCTTTCAAAATCCTTATTGATACATATTGTATATACCTTTAACGATTTCAATTTTCTCTGGATTTCTCTAGCTTGAACTCAGAGAAATTTCAATTTTAATTTTTTCTGATTTAAACCCAGAGAAAACCAGAGAAATTCTCTATGAATAAAGCCAAAAAAATTCAATTCTTTGTGAACAAAGTCAAAGAAAATTGTGAACAAAACTAGAGAAATTTCAATTTCTATGAATTTCTCTGGTTTGAACCTAGAGAAATTATCTTTTCAGTCAATCAGTCTCTTTATATATATATATATTGGTTGTTATTGTTGATTATTTAGGCGATCGATTTTGTGTATTGTATATCGTGACTGGAAAGACAGAGAAATTTTCAAGTTTGAACCAAGAGAAATTTTTGCGAAAATCAGAGACATTTTCTAGAAATCCAAAGAAGATCTGTAGACTGGAATCGAGAGAAATTTTCTGGTCTTTCCAAAATTTCCCTAGAGAGATTCTTCCCAAATAATTTCTTCTCTGGAGAGAAATCCTCTGGGAAGTTCAAAGAAATTCTCTAGATCGAATTTTCTTTGGATCAATATCGAGGGACCTGAGACATTATGAAAATATTAAATGTCTTTTATATTATAAAATTTTAATACTAGGGACCATAATAAAAAAAAAAATTCCCCTATGAATTGGCTTTTAACTTATTTTAGATCACATTATCTCTCTATTTTTTCACATATTTTTTAAAAAAAAGTCAAAAAAAAATTTAAAAAGTCAGCTTTTAACTAATTTCCTAGAATAACCCATATATATTTGTGTACATTTTTACTAATATATATAAGTTACCTTACAAAATTGCATAATTTACTTGCAAATATACGTAAATTGTGATTTTTCAAATTTTTATGGATTAATTTACGTATGTTTGTAAGAACTTACGCGATTTTGTGAGATAAATTACGTTTATTTGTGAGAATTTGCGCAAATACATATGATATGCACTTACACACTTAAGAATTGCCTTATAATTTTTTTTATACAAAATGAAATGATATATCTTACTTATTTTCATTTATTGAATGAAAAGTTAAAAGAGTAAAATAGTGATAAATCCAATCTAAAGAGGTTGAAAGTCATTAAGTCCAATGGATATTTGAAAAGTTCAGCTTTTGTAAAATAGTTTAGTGAAAAGTCTTTTATCTTGTTTTAAAGGACATTTTGTTTTCAATTTTATCCTTTAATTTATTTGTTGACTTTTTTTTTTTTAATCTATTGACTTTTGTTGACTATTTGTTCAAATTTTTTTACTATATGTCTAAAATTTTTCTTATTTGTTTAATTTTTTTAACCTATTTATTGAAAATTCTTACTTATCTATTCAAAAAAAATTCTATCTGTTCAATTTTTTTGATTATATGTTTAATTTTTTCCCCTTATCTGTTGAATTTCTTGCCATTATTGAATTTTACAAAGCCTATTTTCCTTATCTATTGAATTTCACAAACCTATTTTTTTCAAGGGTAAATTACAAACACACCCCCCTAAGATTTGTTTATAGTACATATTGTTTTCCATGGTTTGAAAAATTACAAATACCTCATTGTTAGCATTTTTTATTTAACAAAATTAACTAAAACAATGAAATTCGTAATTGTTCTTCTATACAATAATAAAATTACCTAAATTATTAATTGAAATATATTTCTAACATCGTTAAAAACTGTTAATTAACTTGAAGATTTATTAATAAAATGAACAATTTGTTATGAAATTAGAAACTTCAGGAGGTGAAATGTAATTTCCAAAACAATAAGGGCAATTTGCATTTTAATCAAACCTTAGGGATGTATTTGTAATTTGTCCTTTTTTCTATCTACTTAACTTTATTTTATTTTATTTTATCAGTTTAAATTGTGATATACATAGAGAGGAAATAGAGACTAATCTGTTAAAATGTTTTTGGGTTCGTTTGGGATATAGGTTAGCTTTTTGACTTTTTAGATATTTTAAGTTGGAATTAAAAAGTCTCGTTTAGGATATTTTTTTGACTTTTATGAGAGAAAAAATGTAATAATTATAGGTTAGATGTGTTGTTTTATCTTATTGATTAAAAAACCTATTTTATTTTTTGTGACTATTTTAACCAAAAAGCCTAAAATTTTTTCTTCCTAAACGAGCTATTTATCAGTTCAAATAATTTACAACAAGAACAATATCAAAACAACAACAACAATTGAAGCACGAACATTTTTTTTATTTTTAAAATCTGTCCTATCTATCATTTTTTTTTTTAAAAAAAAATTGTTGCAATCTGCTTTTTCATCATCATTAACAACTAGAAGGAGATCTAAGCGAAGAAAAAAAAAAAAAACAGATCTAAAAGCTCCCCTCCCCCCCCCCCCCCAAAAAAAGGAATCTAACAAGGGGTCTTGAAGTACCGGTAAAAATAAAATAAAATTTGAAGCATCGATCTTCGCTTCAACCGTTGACGGATTTACCAGTTCATCGGAATCATCTTTTGCATTCCCATGTAACTTCTTACTTGGAGATGCAACGACCAGAACAAGGTCGATTCACAGTAAGAAAGCTCAAAATACAAGCAATATGAAGTAATTTCTTTGGAATATGCAAGATCTATACAACACAAAGCGAGATCCGCACCATAGTTACGAGTTCAGATCTGTACCTTGATTTGGAAGAAGAAAGAGAAGCCTTCGAGATCAAAGAATCTGGTTCAAATTCTGGTTGAGGACAGCACAGATCTGAAATAGGAAGCCTTCGAGTTGAACATTATTCATCTTTGAAGATGGCGGTGAAGATGGGGACGAAATTGCCGTAGAGGCCGAGAACAAGTCGGTCTAAGGGTTTGGAGTCGAAGCATTGGAAAAGTTTGTTCTCTAGGGTTCGGTTTTGGAAGTAGGTAGGGCAGATGCTGAAGTCCATGAAAATGCGATCGGTGATAGTGGTGTTTGGCGGTGGTAGGGCAACAGAGAGAGAGAGACTGGTGATGGAACGGAAGAAAAAAGAGCGGCAGTTGATGAAGTGAATGTTAGAAAAGAGAGGAAGGTGGTGGAGAAGCAATAGGAGGAGAGCAATGGCAACGGAGTCGAAGCCAGCGATGCCACATTGTGGCCGTGGGTTCGGTGGCGATAAGGGAGAGAGAAAGTCGAAGTGAAGAAAGAGAGTGAAAGAATGGTTTGGTTTGGAGGAGAGAGAGAGAGAGAGAGAGAGAGAGAGAGAGATCTAAGGCAACGTTTGTTTGGTTCATACAGGGGATTAAGAGTACGGTGGAATTGAGTAAGGAGATTATTAGTGTGGTGATATTATATTAGGGATATATGATAAAGAATGTTGGTTTGTATACTACTGAATTAGTAATACTATAGACAATATTAATATATAAAATTAATATTTTTTAAGTTTTAGTATTTTTTAATATTATAATTATTTTTTTATTCTAAGAAATATAATTTTTTGTTTAAAAATCATTTAAAATTTCACTAATCTCCTCACTCAATTTATAATACCAACCCTCTCATGATTTTGTTAGAACTACCACATGGGGGAACTACTAGTCCAAGATGATAATTAATCCCCTCATTCATGTCTCCACACTACAACAAAAACACATTTTAGTAATACGATACTAGTGGCATGTTCTTAAAAAATGTCACAAAAAGAATATTTGGTGGCATTTTTTAAAAAAATGTCATAGAGCCACAAACATACAAGGCTCTACTGGCATTTCAATTAAAAAAAGTGTCACTTCACCACAACAAAAATGGCACTACAACAAATTTACACTTTAGTGACACTACACTAGCGGCATGTTTTTAGAAAATGCCACAAAAATAAAAATTGGCATTAAATGTTTTAGAAAAATGCCACAGAACCACAAACATATAAGGCTCTAGTGGCATTTCAATAAAGAAATGTCACATCAATTTTATGGCATTTTATAAAATAATGTTCGTGACATTTACTAACCGATGCCACTAAACTTTAGTAGCAATGGCATTTTTTAAAAAAATGTTAAGACACTAGGTAGGTGCAAATTACTTTTTATGGCACTTAGGTGAAAAGTGTCATAAACAAATATTTTATAGCATTTTGAGAAACGCCACTAAGCCAAAAACTTTCCAAGTTTATAATAGCATTTTTGAAAAAACAAAAAATGCCAATATATTTTCTAAATTTTTAAAATGCAGTAAATGATTAAAAATAAATAAATTAAACTCAATATACACTACAAGAAAAAGCACATTCAGCGACTAAATTTCCTGACCAAAAAAAATTTGGTCGTTGAAAGTATAGCTTTCAGCGACCAAAACAACATTTGCAGCCAAAAGTCGACAATTGGCGACTAAAACTAAGTTTAGTCGCTGATTATATGGGTTTTAGTGACTAAAAAATTTTTAGTAGTCCAAAATAAAGCTTTTTTGCGACTAAAAAAATTTAGTAGCCAAAAGTCTACAATTGGCGACGAAAAATAAGTTTGGTCGCTGATTATATGGGTTTTACCGACTAAAAAAATTTTAGTAGCCAAAAGTAAAGTTTTTTGGTGACTAAAAAAATTTTAGTAGCCAAAAGTCTACAATTGGCGACTAAAAAATAAGTTTAGTCGCCAAAAGTGGTCATTTTTAGCGCGGGAGAACTAAAATCCTAAGACGAGAATTAAATTTTTTGGCAACCAAAATTTTGGTAGCTGAAAGTGTATCTTCTGCGATCAAATCCGATTTTGGTCGGCAAAAGTTAAATTTTTTAGCAACTAAAAAATAATTAGTAGCCAAAAGTATAGAATTGATGACTAAAAAATATTTTTAGTCGCCAAAAATGATCTTTTTTTATTTTGCTAATAAATAGTTTATTTTACATAAATTATGTTCAATAAAATAATTATGTTTATACATATACTTTTATATTAATATGGATGTATGTACTATATAAATAATATATATTGCATATATAATCATGTGGTGCTATAAAGGTGTAGTGGGAAGAGTGTGGTGTATAAGGTTTATGGTACGGGAGGTTGGCGGTTTGAGTTTCCGCAAGAGCGGATCAAATTGTTCTACAATGAATTATCGTCACGAATGGCACTTGATAGCGTCACGAATAGTGACTACCATGACATTAAAGTGTCACTGAAAGGGTTTAATCTTGATGGTGTAATGACACTTATAAGTGTCACTAGCTCTTTTTTTTAATGGCGCTTGATAGTGCCACAAATAATATCTACCATGACATCAAAATGTCATTGAAAGTTTTTAGCCATGATAATGCAGTGGCACTTGCAAGTATCTACCGTAGCACTAGTATCTACCGTGGCACGGATACAAATGGCATTTGTTCAAAATGTCACAAGATTAAAAAATGTCATTAAACTAATAGTTTTGTGGCACTTTCAAATGTCACTAAACTAAGAAAATATTATAGTGCCAACCAAACACTCTTTAGGTGGGTCTCACAGATTATTAGTCAAATCTCCCTTCTTAAAGAGCCAAACAAACATGGCCTAAGAGTGAGAGGGAATCATAAAGACAAAGGGGTCGTTTGGCAATGACTTTTTTATTTGACTTTTTGGCTTTTTTTGATTTTTTTAGCCTGAGACTTTTTTGTTTGTTTGATTTTCCTGTTTGGCTTTTTGGCTTTAGAATGACAAATTTTTTTTTTTATCCTTTTGTGATTTTTTAACCTAGAAGAAAAATCAAACCGGGGCAAAATAAAGTAAAAAGATATTTTGATCATTTTATTAAAGTTTATCCTTCTAAATATAACATTTTAGAGTCTGAATCTAGACAAAGAAAATTCTAATTTAGATTTATCCACCGAGTGACCAAGTTACTATATTTATAATTGCTAGAGTATCATTATTGTATTAAATTTTCTATAAATATCATTTTTCAATTATGAATATAGATGTGTCACTCGTACCTATATGCGTAGTTGGTTAAAAAAATCATGTAGTTAATTTCCTATCCAACCTTTTACATATTTTCTCACATGCAGCGCCACCGACAGTGTGAAAATTGAGTTACAACTATTGTAATTTAGTATTTTAATAGAAATATGTAGCAAAAACAATACTACATTTTTTTAAAAAAAAAACAAAATTATTCATAAAAATATTCAGAAAAATAAATTTCTTACTACTTTTAAACATACACCATAACATATTATACTTTCAAAATAAATTTCAAATAAACAATGAGAATAGTTTATCTCCAGTTGAACTTTTAATTGAACTTGATATTTGAGATTTTTTATCAATAAGAATCATTAAATGAAGATTTTTTATTAGTAAGAGTCATTAAATAAAGATTTTTTATTGGTAAGAATTACTAAACAAAACATTTTTACTAATAAAAATCTTTAAAAAAATTTAATTAAATCATATTTTCAAAGACTCTTATCAATAAGAAATAAGAAATCTCTACTGAATAATCCTTATCGACAAAAAATCTCAACCGTAGGATTTGATCCAGTTAAAAATTTAATTCAAGAAAAGCCAAATCCAAAATGACGTGGGAAAGTTGTGTGGAATTGTAAGCAGAGTTGCAGACTTGCAGTCAAAGAAATGGGGCGAGTCTACAGCTGACATGTGAAACGTTAGATATATGGACGGAGGGACGGAGGGTCCAGGTGGTCACCCCCACCCCCCGGATTTTGGATTTTTTTTTTTTTTTTAAATATAAAGAAAATATTTTAAATAAAAATATTATTTATAATAAAATATCAATGACATTTTTAAAATTATAAAAATAATAATCGTTTTAATTGAAAATATATAGATTGTAATGGCCCTGTTTGGTAGAGCTGTGGGAAAATACTTATAACTTATGCCTAAACAGCTTATAGCTTATAACTATGAACATAAACTGATTTCTGACTTATAAATTAAGCATCTCCTACCCTACTCAAAGAATAAGCTGATTTCTGATTTCCAAAAAGTTATAAGCTATAAATTATAAGTTAAACCAAACACATTAAAATAACTTAAATTAAGCTGAAAGTTAAAATAAGCAGCTTTTAAGCTGCACCAAACAAGCCTAATATTATTATTTATGAAAATTTCAATATAATAGTAATATCTATCATTATTGATATACAAATATAATTAATCTCAATAAAAATATAGAATTGATTGAATTGTTAATTATATTTGACATATAGAGTTCATCATCGACATGTTTCTTTACTATTGATTGGTGATATTACATGTCAGTGGTGCAGTGGTATAACTATTATATTGAGCCTTCGTTTGGGAAGTGGGCTGGCTCTTTGACTTTTTGGCTTTTTTGACTATATGAGCCTGGGCTCAAAAACTTAGTTTGGGAAGGGCTCTTGGCTTTTTGGCTTTTTTGACTTTTTTTGTGAGAGAAGAGTGTAATGATTATGGGGTTGGATGTGATATTTTGTCTGTTGTGGCTCATGAGCCTGTTTTGTCTTTTGTGGCTCATGAGCCACTTGAATTTTTACACATATTTTGTATAGGAACATAATTTTTGAATGGCAACTCGTGGCCGAGGTGGCACTGAAGTATCAACCGAGGTGCCACGTGTCCTGATCATGACGCCAAGGTGATCTCGGCTAGGCCGAGGTTATCTCCGAAGATACTGAAGTCCGGAATAAGTGGATAAAGGACAAGAGTCCTAGAACGAGAGAAGGCTTTAGTTTAGATAAAGATAAGACTCTTAGAGAGTTTATCTCAATCCTACTAGGAGTCCAAGATTAGCAGTAATCCAAAGTCCATTAAAGCTAGGCTTCTATTGGGATTAGGTTTGTGATGATTATAAAAGAGAGGCATCCCCATGGGTTTAAGGTACGCTTTTTGTGTTCTGAATAGTGAGTTAAGCACTTTTGCTATCTTTGAGAGATAACTGACTTGATCGTTGGAGTGCCCCGGGTGGACGAATCACCGCCGAAATCTCATCTTTCTGTTACAGATCATTCAAGCGTCATCTGTTCTACCAGTGCTCTCCAGTTGAAGACTAATTTGGCAGTGTAGTCAGAAATCTACTCACACAATTTGGCGCCGTTTGTGGGAAAGAAAGAAGAATAGATAGCCAGTAACGGACAGAAAGAGAAGGTTGGGAACGACACTCCTATTGGGAGTGGGAAACCTATTGACCTTGACGTTGAAGAAGACAACTGTAATATAGAGACTCGTGATAAGAGTCATGGAGAGAATGACGTCGGCTAGGAGGGCGACGTACCAAAGAAATCACACCGAGGCGGGTATTATAACGAAGACGACCTCCAGGTATAGAAAGATAGATGCCTGCGGAGGGACGATGAGATGAAAGAACTCGCAAACAAATTGGCGAACCTACAATCGATCGTCAATTTCATAATGTAAAACAATGTTATGCAACCACCGTTTCCGTTACAAGATACGCCGATTCCAGCGGCAAAAAAAATGCCCAACCAGGGGAGCAGAGGATGATTCCTGTGGCTCCTTAGCACGATAGAACCGAGAAATATTCTCACCGGCCTTCAAGGGAGGTCGGGCGAGGAGAATCAAGAAGGGGAGATTTACGGAGGACGCATCGCACCAAGGAAGCTGACCCCAAAGAACATCAGCGTGTTCAAGGGAAAGAGCTGTGTTTCGACGCAACCAACGGAGAAAGGTCCAAAAGGACTCACAATGATACTGGGAGCAGCACACCAAAAAGGCTGAAATCCGTTGATGGCCGAGCTCTTGGAAGGACCAAGGAGGATCTGAGGGGTTACTTCCAGAGGAAGCAACAAGATGCCGAGGTAACATCTCCGGTCAAGCCGAGAACACCGTTCTCGGTGGAGTTTGAGAAATTTGAAGCCTCGAAAAGGTTCAGTATGCCGAGGTTACAAATATACGATGGTAAGTCAGACTCCAACTTTTACGTCAGCTTGTACCTAAACTCGATGGCATTGTATACTGGGAACGAGCCGTTGCTCTGTTAGGTGTTCCCCTCTTCCTTCGGGGAAATTGTATCAGATTGGTTTTACAAGTTGCCAAAAGGAACTATGAAACCCTGGAAAGACCTGGACGAGATGTTTGTGGCCAGGTTCGTGACAAACAAGTTACTACCATTGAGGGTGGACGCCCTGATGGCCTTGAGAACCAATGAGGACGAAAGCCTTAGGGCCTATGCCAAAAGATATTACGAGGTATTCAACCGAATACCAGGATGCAACCAAGAGGTAGTGGTTGTGTCATTTAAGAACAGATTGAAAGATGACTGCCTGCTTCGAAAATCACTGGCAAAGACATTGTCGAAAAGCATGGAGAAGCTTATGGCCAGGATAGAGAAGTATGCCAGGGCCGATAAGGACACGCTAGGGACAAAGACGTCGAAACCAGAGAAGAAAAACGGCTCGCTGAAGCGAGGCTGAGGTGATAGTGGATACAACAAACCAAAGACAGGATTAAGGGCTACACAGGCAGTCACAACCGTATTTCGAATCGCTATCTACAAAGTCTTGGAGAAAATCCGAAATCAGCCCTATTACAGAGCACCAGCAAGGGTACCGGGCGAATTTATGGAAAGAAGCCTTAACAAGCACTGTGCTTACCACAATGAGGCTGGACATCTGACTTAGGGGTGTAGAGCCCTGAAGACACATCTGGAAGACCTGGTAAGACAAGGCTATTTAAGGGACCTGGTGGACGAGGCCAGGACAAGAGAAAAGTAGGCAAGATTGCCCCAGGCACCAACAGCACCACCCCTACCAGTACCACAACCGTAGGCAGGCGAACCTCGAGTGATCAATATGATTCACTCGAAGGTAAATGAGAATGAGATAAGGGGGGAAACCCAGAAAGTGAAACACCTATAACATATGTATCAGGTCGGGAAGAAGAGCCCCAGGGCAGACAAGAGCCAGGGACCAGTGGTGTCCTTTACTGAGGAAGACCTGGAGATTGTGCAGCATCCACATAACGACGCCTTGGTCATATCCCTCCAGATTGAAGAGTGCCAAGTGAAGCGCATCTTAGTTGACCAAGGCAGCTCTTGTGACATCATGTATGTCAGGTGTTACAAGGAGCTTGGCCTTCACAAAGATGACTTGCAGTAGTCCAATGGCCTAATGGTTGGGTTTAATGGAACGCCGACGTGGCCCCTAGGAGCAGCAAGTTTAGAGGTACGGGCTGGCACCAAGAAGCTAAAAACAGAGTTCACCATAATTGACACTCCCTCTCCTTACAATGCTATCCTAGGAAGGCCATGGCTGCATACAATGGGGGTTGTTCCCTCAACATTGCATTAGCTATTGCGGTTCCCAACAGAACATGGAATAGAGGAGGTCAGAGGGGATCAGTTGCAGGCAAAGAATTGCTCTATGGCAGTGATGAAGTCTACCTGCAACATACGAGAAGCAGAAACAGCGGAGATCGAGGACGAGAATGTGGAAGTTGTGGATGACGTCGGCAAAGAGCCAGCCGAAAAGAGTGAAGAAATTCTGAAGAAAATCCTTGTCCAGCAAGGGGATGAAAAACGTTTTTTTCTTTTTGGCTCGGGCTTAGCCGAGGAAGAGGAAAAAGAGTTAGAGGCATTCTTGAGAGCAAACCTTGAGGTGTTTGCATGGACACCGTACGAAATGCCAAACATTGACCCCGAGGTCACTTGCCATAGACTGAATGTAGACAGGTTGGCCAAACCTGTCATCTAGTAGGCAAGGAGGCCGACACTAATGCATGTTGAGGCAGTAGAAGAGGAAGTAGATAGGCTTCTAGAGGCCAGAGCCATTCGAGAGGTAAATTATCCAACATGGCTATCAAACACAGTGGTTGTGAAGAAAAAGAATGGTAAGTGGAGGGTTTGCGTGGACTTCACCAGCCTGAATAAGGCTTATCCCAAAGACAGTTTCCCATTACCCAAGATTGACCAATTGATGGATGCCATTTCAGGGCATGGAAGGATGAGCTTCCTGGATGCCTATAGGGGGGTACCATCAGATAGCTATGTACCCCCCAGATGAGGAAAAGACTGCATTCATCACCCCAAAAGGGCTATATTTCTACAGAGTAATGCCTTTTAGGTTGAAAAATGCAAGAGCAACTTACTAGAGGTTGGTGACAAAGATGTTCAGACATCTAATTGGCAAAACTGTAGAGGTATACATAGATGACATGGTCGTGAAGACCAAGGAACCTGAAGGTCATCTGGAAGACTTGAAGGCAGTCTTTGACATCCTTAGAACATATCAGCTCCGACTCAATGCATCGAAGTGTGCATTTGGAGTAGGGTCTGGTAAGTTCTTAGGATATTTGTTTATTAGAAGGGGCATTGAGGCTATCCCGGATCAGATTAAAGCCATCTTAGAATTGAAGAGCCTAACATCGGCAAAGCAGATGCAGATGTTGACTGGAAGGGCTGCAGCCCTAAACAGATTTATAAGTAGAAGCTCTGGCAAGTGTAAACCTTTCTTCAGCTTAGTAAAGAAAGCCGCAGACTTCTTATGGACAGAAGAGTGCAAAGCCGCCTTGAAGAAGTATTTGACCATAACTTCAGTCCTCTCAAATCCAGTACTTGGAGAGGAGCTATTCTTATACTTGGCAGTTTTAGAGCATGCAGTAAGTGCAGTAATAGTCAAAGAAGAAAAGGGAGAGCAAAAGGCAGTTTATTACGTGAGTAAAACCCTGGCAGATGCAGAGATCAGATACCTACCCTTGAAGAAGTTAACACTGGCTTTAGTAGTGGCCTCCAAGAAGCTGAATCACTACTTTCAAGCCCACAGAATTGTGGTATTAACTGAACATCCTTTGAGGTCCCTGTTACAACAGGGAGATCTAACAGGCAGAATAGCCAGATGGGCAGTAATGTTGGGCCAATACGACCTGGAATTTAGATCGAGGACAGCAATCAAAGAACAAGTCTTAGCCGACTTCGTGGCCAAGTTCACACCAGACGCTGTCATACATTGGGCTCCGTTGAACCAAGGTATACAACGTCCCAGTGAGCAAGGAAAAACCCAGCAGGGGACAACAGAACAAAGGAAGGAAGAAAAACTCAGGCCATGCAGTATTTACATCGGCGACTCCTTCCGGCTGTTTATTGATGGAAGTTCAAGCCGACAAGGAGCGGGGGCAGGAGTAGTGCTAGTATCTCCAGATGGGCAGGTACTGGAGCAATCTATTCGTCTAGGGTTTAAGGCCTCAAACAATGAAACAAAGTATAAAGCACTAATAGCAGGATTAAAGCTGGCAGCAGCCATGGAAGCTGACGAGGTAATAGTCTTCTGTGACTCCCAGCTTATAGTCAACCAGGCAACAGGCGAGTATGCAGCCCGAGATGAAAAGATGTCGGCCTATGTAAAGGAAGTGGGCAGACTGATGGCATTGTTCCAAAATTGCTGGCTACAACAAGTCGGCCGAGATAACAAAAGCCATGCCAATGCCCTGGCCAACCTGGCTAGTGCAATGAAACTAGGAGAAGCAAGAACAATAATGGTTGATTACTTGCCAGGACCAAGTATAGAACCACTGAACACAGAGCATGAAGCAATGTGTGTGGAGATGGGGCTAAGCTGGATAGATGCAATAATAGTATTCCTTCTAGATGGGAAGCTGCCAGATGACCGAAAAGAAGCGCACAAGATCAGACTGAAGTCGGCAAGGTTTTGTTTGACAGCAGAAGGACATCTCTACAAAAGATCTTTTACTGGACCCTTTCTAAGGTGTGTGCATCCTGCACAGGTTGAAGACTTTCTGTACGAAATACATGAAGGAGTATGTGGAAGTCACGCTGGGGGCAGGTCACTTGCTCATAGGGCCATTACTCAGGGGTACTGGCGGCCCTACATGCAGAAAGATGCCGAAGCCTATGTCAAGAAGTGTGAGAAATGTCAGAGGTTTGCACCTTTAATACATCAACCAGCAGCAGACTTGAACCTGATGTCCAGCCCTTGGCCATTTGCCCAAGTTCAATCAGTCAATACAAATGATACACGTTTTAGTACTATATCAAATCAAACAAAACACTTCCATACTTTCTAAATGATATACATTTTAGTACTATATCAAATAAACATAGAAACACTTCTATACTTTACATCTGATACACATTGTAGTGTTGTGTCAATGTCGAACCATTTCCGGTTTAGAGGTCCATCCCCCATCTTTCAATAAACCGTGGAGTACATCCCCCATCTCCTCCCACACAAAGCAATATATATAAGCAGTTATTATATACAAGTTCAATCAATCAATACATAAAATTAATATATTCTTTCAACCGTCATATTCGATGACACATCTAATTGATTAGTTTTAGTTTGCCTAATCATCATGCATTGTCTACAACAATCAAAACTACCCTCCACCGGTAGCCTAAGGCAATTATTTCTAAACAGATAGTAAAAGCACCAACAGATAAATTATCCGTATTTTCAAAACTGAATGATCTATTAATCCGACTCCACTATTCCATCTCATAATGAACCACTATCATTATATTCAACTCAATTTAACGAATCCATAACTTTCCCAAATTAATTATACCAATTAATTTATGCATAATTTAGGGCTTTCCCCTCCTTTCTCAATCTTGACCCCAAGGGTCCAAATAATACTAACAACATCAACAACCTCTAATTTAGACCCAAAGCACACAAGGATGAGTCAAATAAACAAAACCCCTCTTTTCAAAATAGCACAAATCAAAACCCTAACTTCCCCAAAACAACCATTTAAACAAGAGCTCAATATTTAGGTTAAAGCTCATAAAGATGAGTAGGAATCCCTACCTCAAAGATGAAACCCAACGAAGAAGATGAAGAAGACGAAGTTGCTCCAAATCCCGAAATTTTCGGATCCCAAGATAGCCCTCGACGATCAACACAACTTTTACAAAGGCTCAAGGTGAGGAAATCACTCCTACTAGATCAATACCTAGAGAGAAGGTAAGGGTTTAGAGAGAGAAGCTCTCCAATGGTGTTTTTTGAAAAAGTAAGAGAGAGAAAGGATGTGAAAAAGTGACTCAAAAAGCTGAATCTCGGAGTGTTTAACCAGACGCCCCGCTTGAGCGTGGAAAACCCCGCTCGAGCGTCACTCACAGACTCCCACTCGAGCGTCCAAACCCTCGCTCGAGCGGCGGATACAACCATCTAGAAGTTTTGCAGAACAGGTCCCCGCTCGAGCGTCAAACTCCCCGCTCGAGCGTCCGACCACTGCAGAGAAAAATACTGGGAGGGTGATTTTCCCGCTCGAGCGCCAAAAGCCCCGCTCGAGCGGATAAGCAACAACAAATGCCTGCTCGAGCGTCAAAAGCGCCGCTCGAGCGGAGAGACCAAAAACTGGACAAAAGTTCTACGTTTTAAAACACAACCAGCTTATTCCCAACTTGCCCAACACAACCCAAAACTCTGAAACAAGGAGTAAAGGATAGAAATGAGAGTAAGACAACAACACATCCACGGAACCGAGCCCGGATTACAGTTAAACAACAAAGGGAAAACCGGGATCGCTATAACCTCTCCCCCTTAAAGAATTTCGTCCTCGAAATTAAGAACACGCTAAAAGCACAAGGTCAACCAATCACACAACACCCAACACCCGAGCATTAGGAAAAGTCCTAACCTTCTAACAAATTTTCGATCTACTCTCACAAAAAGAAGGGTTTACCAAGAAAACACGTTCCAAAAGGGAACAACCCTCCGGTATGCAAATACTCCAACGTAACCAAGCCCTACCCGAGACAAATCACCAAAACACCCGACTAGCGCTCCACGCTAAGTCACTACTCACTAATTATAATTCCAAATAGAACAACCAACACAACTCTTTTGTATACATTTATGAGAAATTATTTTCTGATTCATGAGGCATTTCTTAAAAGTAATCAAGTTTTCAATGTTGACATTCCGAAACAAATTTTGCATTTTTCATGTGAAACTCAAAAGTTTGGTAAATATTTTTCATAAACACGGTGTTACTCGTAACATATGACCACCTACAATTTGTTTGCCAAAGACTTCCCAATGAAATTTCTTAACAATATTACAATCCAATGTTCAACAACCTGACCCATCACCAGTCACTTTATCTCTATTCAAGAGGCAATTTACAATATCTGTTACAACATGCATTTATTCAAATCTAACTATTCCCAACATACATGGTTCACAAATTCATATCATAGTCAATGTTCATGATATACTTCCAATTCTACAATACATTCAACACATGCAATGTCACATTAAACTTTCATTTCAAGGCGAGTTTCAAGATACCTTCGTGAACAAAAACAAATGCAATGTTTTTCAACTTAAGACACACTCAATGCTCTTAAAGTTCAACAGTATACAACACATGCTCACACATCCACAAATAGATCCAGGTATTTCTATCGGACCTGAAGTCTACTTACCCAAGTGGTTTCTCCCAAAGGTATTTAGACTTATATCGTTACCACTTAAACACGTCGATTACAACTAGCCACAGCCAAACTCAGATATTCTCCTCAAATTATTTTCGAAAAGATTTTAAGGATCGTAAATCCACGTTTTGATTCAAAATCATTTTAGTTTACAAAGAGTACTCAATTTCCCTCAAGCGAATTACAACGTAACCAACCCACAAAACCCGCCATACTCACAGTAATGACGCAATTTCCAAAAATAGCACTATCACAATAGGGACTCCTAAACGTTTGAAGTTTCTAATAACGCAGCAACATAAAGGATAACTTTATACACCCCACGCCTTACACCCCGTAGACAAGACTGAATAAGTCGAAACGACTCTAACAGTGTGCCACACTTACTTTACACAATTTCACCACCTTACTCGTATTACCACTATCCAAACTGGACGACGGACACTTATACCAAAGTGACCTAACTCTACCAAACCTCAAACCACGAGATTCCATAAGTAACCACACTATAGCCTTACCAAGGCATCCGCCTGGGATTTCTTAAGGTTAATCCCCTTCTACACATCATCCAATAACAACATATGAACCACACACTAATACGCATCATACTATGCAAAACTTCCTCATCTAGGGATTTCACTCACCACCTCGACTGAACTCGAAGTAACGGAATTTGCATACCCCTCCCCTTGTACCGAGTTAACTGACAGGGTTTGCTACACCACAACATTTAATCCTACCAAGTAACCGTTCGTACCGAACATAAGCAAACATAGCGCCTTCATCCGCCAACGACTTATAGGGTCCACCATTTATCCCACATCCTATTTGCCATTCATTCAGAGAGTACAACCAAGACACTAGGTCTACGTGCCCAACAACCAGCCATTACTACTACTGAACAACCGCCTTGCACCGAACCCCCGGCACAGTTGCATGTCGCCGATAAGGCTTCCAAAGACTCACCGTCCTAACCTTTCAGAAGAGTAAAAGTCCTCACCCTCCTTGCTATTAACCCACGTCTCCATCCGCAACACCATACCACTGTGACTCCATCCACGAGTCACACCCTAACCACGGGCTATACGCCCGATCAACCCTTACGATAGCATCTCCTGACCTAACCAATGTTAAGGTACAAACCTATTGCATTCGATCATAATAAGGAAGCCCAAAAACTTGGAAAACACCCATATACTATTATCCGATGCCAACAACCATACCCTCATATAGGGGTTAACACTCCCTCAATCGAAACAACCAACCAGTATATATGCCAACTCGGCAACGTTACCTACCACGAAGGTACAAGTCTATTCCTAATAAGATTATGCACTATGCCCTCGTAAAACACCATGTTAAATACATACTACACCTAGTATTAATCGTACACTTCACATCCTCTCGAGGAGTTCTCACGACAGTAGATCAACATCACTTTCGCACATATAAGATCAATTAGATAACACTAATGAAATTTTGAACACCCGGCAAGTATAACTGTTCTTGTCTCCTAGTAATCCTGATTAAGATAAACATCTCTCAGTAATCCTTTCAAATTTGAAAACATGGCTCATCAGCCCTCATTTTTCCCAAACCAAAACGCACGCATATAAATGCATTATTACAAAAGATTTTATGGTCTCACAACAACTTACTGCATCAATAAAACTTTTAGAGTCACTACATGCTCTAATCTGCCCATTTCAAGAAAATAGATAAGCACTGGCATACATACCTATATAAACATATATATAGAAACAAACAACCTTGATGTTCCAACATTTCCAAAATACATTGGTTACACAACAGAACCTAATGATTACAAAACGATAATTCACCGATTACAAAACGGATTAGTCAAAACAAAACTACCCCATCGGTATTACCACAACTACCGTCCCTCGCTGGACCGCAAAAGTTGGTCATCTTCAGATCCAAGATATCCTATGAGCTTACAAGCTACGGACAAGGAATACTGATGTGCCCCAACCGGCTACACTTGGAACAACTGCGAACTTCCCCCAACTGGGGCTTGGGAACTCAACTCCTCTGAGGCCCTCGAAATCTGGCCTGTCTGTCCCCCAGAATGATACTGCCCCTGGCCAGTCGAATAAGGCTGGACCCGACTAGGTTGTAAAACCCCCAAAGAAGCCCCCAGCTGGGTACAGAAACGTTGGATATGACCCGACTGATTACACACCCAACAAGTAAGCGGCTCCCGAGCACGAGCCTGGTCCAAAGTCTGAGTTGATAAAGGCCCCAACGACTGTTTCCCCACTAAACATTCGATCGGCCCAAAACCTGGCTGGCTAGAAGATTCTTGTGGTGCAACCACTGGTTGGACTACCAACCCTGTTCTCTTCCTCTGTGGACAAATCGAGGACTTGTGGCCTGGCAAACCACATCTGACTCCCTACTCTGGAACTGGCCTGAAACCTGAACCTCTCTAGACCTCCCAACAGAATAGTCCGGAACCCCTGATGAAGAAAAGAACTTAGCCTGGGACTGAGCATTATTTCGCCTCCACCTCTTACTGGGCCTAGAATACCTATAAGTTGTGGGAGTCACCGAGATGGTCTCCTCCCTAATCTGACCAATGTTCTCAACTATAGGCTCTTCCCTGTTTTGCCCCATAGCTAGCACCGCTGCCTCAACATGAGCAGCCGCCTCAACAAGCACACTATAACTCCTATGCCAAGACCCCGCAATCCTTACACGAATGCCGTCACACAGCTTACTCTCAAACTCTGAACAACGCAGTTCCTCCGTCTCCACTAATTCTGGAGCAAACCTTGACAGGTTAGCAAACTATCTTTCAAATCGTACCAAAGGTGTAGTACCTTGGCGTAACTCCACAAACTGTTTCCGTAACTCTTCCCGTGCAGAAGGAGGGAAATCACAACTCCCTCGTCTAGGCATCCTAGTAAAAATAACAAAGGTATTAGCATAACAACAAGGGTGCCGAAACTATTCCACTAGCGTCTTAACACGATAGACAGCTGTAACTCATTCCACGTAAGCACATAAACACGTAAGCACTTACGAATTTCATTTCCAGGTAATGATAGTCCCGAGGCATTACTAGAGTTCCGGTTAGAAACAGCATTGATCAAGTGCTTTTCCAACAAGACTCACAGAAACCCAAGGATCCAATCAATATCCCAGAAACTAAATCCCATACCCAAGTAGTCACATAAGCATGTTATCACACAAGCACATAACATTACATCTAAGTCTCTAATCAAGCGAGACAAACTCATTGTGATACTAATCACTTCCCACGTACCCAAGGTATTCGAACCCGGTACGCTCTGATACCAAGTTGTAACGCCCTCAAAATAATACATAAAACCCATCATTCTTGACATGCAACAATATAAGAGAAATAAGAGAAATAAGCATAATTACTTTCCATCAGAGTACTTCCTACAGATGTATTACAAGTTAACATCAAGTATATGCCCTATGGGCTTACAGCTTTCCAAGTCAACACTTGGGTTACAAAGAAAAGTACTAGCCCGGAATATAGAATAAGCCCTTGGCTTGATATGCACGAAGTACAACAAAATCAACAAATGAAGAGTCTTCAACTCTCTCTACCATCCAAGCAAAGATCTCGTATGCAGCATAATACCTGAACCTGAAAATGATGTCTCATATAGGGTGAGCCAACGCCCAGTAGAGATATGCTAAACATAGCATGAACGATAACTAAAATGCCAGCAATTGATAAATATTTAACTCTTACACCACAACTTATAACACTATTCAACCCCATGACTAATATGTCCATGTTCTATTCCAGTTTCCATTTCCTAACAAATTCTTGATTCATAATTACAATTCAGAACTAGGCCAACCATTTTAAATGGGATCACATCTCTGGCTACGGTACTTCTATTTCAGGTGAGATAATAACTCATTTTAAACGTTTCATACTTCATAATAGATACACATTTTGGTGTTGTAACACAGTCAAACAAGACATTTCCATCTTTTCTAAATGATATACATTTTAGTGCTATATCAAATAAACATAGAAACACTTCTATACTTCACATCTGATACACATTGTAGTGCTGTATCAATGTTGAACCATTTCCGGTTTAGAGGTCCATCCTCCATCTTCCAATAAACCGTGGAGTACATCCCCCATCTCCTCCCACACAAAGCAATGTATATAAGCAGTTATTATATACAAGTTCAATCAGTCAATACAAATTATACAGGTTTTAGTGCTGTATCAAATCAAACAAAACACTTCCATACTTTCTAAATGATATACATTTTAGTGCTATATCAAATAAACATAGAAACACTTCTATACTTCACATCTGATACACATTGTAGTGCTGTATCAATGTCGAATCATTTCCGGTTTAGAGGTCCATCCCCCATCTTCCAATAAACCGTAGAGTACATCCCCCATCTCCTCCCACACAAAGCAATGTATATAAGCAGTTATTATATACAAGTTCAATCAGTCAATACAAATGATACATGTTTTAGTGCTGTATCAAATCAAACAAAACACTTCCATACTTTCTAAATGATATACATTTTAGTGCTATATCAAATAAACATAGAAACACTTCGATACTTCATATCTGATACACATTGTAGTGCTGTATCAATGTCGAACCATTTCTGGTTTAGAGGTTCATCCCCCATCTTCCCATAAACCGCAGAGTATATCCACTATCTCCTCTCACACAAAGCAATGTATATAAGCAGTTATTATATACAAGTTCAATCAATCAATACATAAAATTAATGTATTCTTTCAACCGTCATATTCGATGACACATCCAATTGATTAGTTTTAGTTTGCCTAATCATCATGCATTGTCTACAACAATCAAAACTACCCTCCACCGGTAGCCCAAGACAATTATTTCTAAACAGATAGTAAAAGCACCAACAGATAAATTATCCGTATTTTCAAAACTGAACGATCTATTAATCCGACTCCACTATTCCATCTCATAATGAACCACTATTATTATATTCAACTCAATTTAACGAATCCATAACTTTCCCAAATTAATTATACCAATTAATTTATGCACAATTTAGGGCTTTCCCCCCCTTCTCAATCTTGACCCGAAAGGTCCAAATAATACTAACAACATCAACAATCTCTAATTTAGACCCAAAGCACACAAGGATGAGTCAAATAAATAAAACCCCTCTTTTCAAAATAGCACAAATCAAAACCCTAACTTCCCCAAAACAACTATTTAAACAAGAGCTCAATATTTAGGTTAAAACTCATAAAGATGAGTAGGAATCTCTACCTCAAAGATGAAACCCAACGAAAAAGATGAAGAAGACGAAGTTGCTCTAAATCCCGAAATTTTCGGATCCCAAGATAGCCCTCGACGATCAACACAACTTTTACAAAGGCTCAAGGTGAGGAAATCACTTCTACTAGATCAATACCTAGAGAAAAGGTAAGGGTTTAGAGAGAGAAGCTCTCCAATGGTGTTTTTTGAAAAAGTAAGAGAGAGAAAGGATGTGAAAAAGTGACTCAAAAAGCTGAATCTCGGAGTGTTTAATCAGGCGCCCCGCTCGAGCATGGAAAACCCCGTTCGAGCGTCAATCACAGACTCCCGCTCGAGCGTCCAAACCCCCGCTCGAGCAACGGATACAACCATCTAGAAGTTTTGTAGAACAGGTCCCCGCTCGAGCGTCAAACTCCCTGCTCGAGCGTCCGACCATTGTAGAGAAAAATACTAGGAGGGTGATTTTCCCGCTCGAGTGCCAAAACCCCCGCTCAAGCGGATAAGCAACAACAAATGCCCGCTCGAGCGGATAAGCAACAACAAATGCCCGCTCGAGCGGCAAAAGCGCCGCTCGAGCAGAGAGACCAAAAACTGGACAAAAGTTCTATGTTTTAAAACACAACCAGCTTATTCCCAACTTGCCCAACACAACCCAAAACTCTGAAACAAGGAGTAAAGGATAGAAATGAGAATAAGACAACAACACATCCACGGAACCGAGCCCGGATTACAGTTAAACAACAAAGGGAAAACCGGGATCGCTATAACTCTCAGCCGCGAGCTCGGCATCAATTTCTTGAAGAATTTGGTCGAGGCTTTTGTCGGCAATAGGCGCGTCCGATGTTACCTTCTCAGGAGTAGCATTTTTGGAGACCCCGCTCTCCTCATCCTAAGACAAGTCTACGACGTGCTCATTCAGAGTAGGGGACTTGGCCCCAGCAGCGTCTTTCTTCTTCCTAACCAAAGCATCCTCCTCGGACTCGGAATCGTCTTCAGATTGGCTTGGAGTAGGGGGAAACGACAGAGGGAGGTCATCAATATTCTTGAAGGGGGAGTCCTCAGGGACATCAAGCTTGTTGAGAGCAGCCATCCAACCAAGGGTGAAACCGTTGTTGCATGCCTGCTTCACTTGCTTTTTGTAGTCCTCCTTGACGTTGGCCACCCCCTCAGCATACGTTTTCTCATCGGCGGCCTTGATCTCGGCCTCTTTTGTGGCCAAGGCATGTTGAAGCTCCTTTCGGGCCTTAACCATCTTGGCCTCAACCTCTTTCTTTTGGGCCATAAGGACCTTAGCAATGGCCTTTGCAGCATTGGCCTTTTCCTCGGCCTCGTGCTGAGCCTTTTTGGTCGCTTCAGCCTGATCTACCAAGGTCTTCATATTTTCCTTGGCCTTGTTGATAATCTTCTGTAAGCCAGCAGCCTTTTTGGCTTTATTCGCCAACTCATTTTTAAGGGCGAAGGCCTGCATCGCAAAGGAGTGGCCATGCTGGATTGCCTAAAAGGAATGGAGGGAACAAGCTAGTAAAACTTTCTAAGTATGAGATAGCAGAAAGAAAATGAAAAATTACAAAGTGTTAAGGGCTTACTTGGACGGAGCGTTGCAACATCAGAGCAAAGTTCTCATACTCACTCATCCTGGCGTTGCGTTCGAGATTGTTTGGAAGGAGCAAGGCAGTAGAGAGGGTAACGCCAACTTCAATGTCGTCGGCGCTGTCGCCAGCTCTAACGGGCTTGTCCTCAATTGTAATGGGGAGAGCCCAAGGGAAATCTAATTTCATAGAGCCCGAGGTTGTTGCGGGCTCGGACCTCGGCCTCTTCGACTGGGTTGATTGGGATGGTTCAGCCTCAGCGGGCCTTTTCTCAGTAGCAGAAATGGTCTTCTCGCTCTCGGCCAACTTTGAAATTAGCAAGGTGTCCTCAGTGTCAATCTGAGTCACCATTGCCTTAGGCTGGGCCTTCTTTAGTCTTTTGGACTTTGGTTTTGGTTGAGGCTGTGCTGGTTGAGTGTTGATAGTATCGGAGATATCAGCTAGAAGGTCTTCTGCGACTGCTTTCGTGTGACCCATCTCGGCAGCGATTGCAGTTCAGCGTCGGCGTCTGCGTTAAGATGGAGGGATCAAGTATGGAGCTGAGGTTGATTGTTGCTCAGCTGGATCGGAAGTTGATCCCTGATCTGGCCGAGATGATGAAGTTGCTGGATGAGTTGTGGCAGAATGAGGAGACTTGTTCATCCTTTTTGGGACGTTGGGCAAAACAGACTTATAGGTTAGGATGTAATTGAGTAGTAAAGGAGCTCTCCGTTTGTGAACTGCAGATCCAATAGCTTCTTCAAGCCCTTGCTCGGGAAGAAAGACTTATGGAAGTTTTTTGCCGGTTGTGGAAGAGCTACAAAAAAACCAGATGTTAGAACGTATAGAAATAACAAAGCATTAAAGACTTAAAAAACAAGTGTAACACTTGGCTCTTACCATTACCCTCTACAAATACTGTTCGGCTAAGAGGGTAGAGATGAAGGTCCTCATCTGGAGCAAACTCTCAGTTGCCCGAGACAATGAAGTAATCGTCCCCGACTCCCTTGTTGGAGTCTGGGAGGTTGGCAACAATTTTGTATTCTGTGGACCTTGGTTTGAGGTAGTAAATATAGCCTTTTTTTAACTTGAGGCCACACATAGTGTAGCAGTATTGGATGTCGGCTAAAGTTACCCTAGCATTCTCTTTTTTGGCTAAGGCTATTATGCCGTTGATAACACGATAGGAGTTGATGGTGAGTTTGCATTGGGTTCAATTTGTAGTAATGGAGGATTTCTAGGAAAATGATGTCGAATGGGAGCCTAACTAGGAAGGGCATGGAATCAACTGTGGGCATGATGGAGTCATCCTCCCCAACCAACCTCAGATGGACGTCGGCTGGGATGGAAAACTCCTGCCTGAAATATTCTACCTTGGTCGGGGTGTCTACCATATACCTCCACATACCCATGACGTCGGCTTGGAAGGAAGGTGTTGGATTTTAGAAGAAAGTGTTTAAGGGTTTAAGGGACCTCAGCTAAAACCTAAATGTGCGCTGTGGTAAGAATTTTTGAGGATCTAAGAGGAATTTGTTTCAGTTCTACCTAAGATTCGTATGTTCTACAAACAAATTCTAAACCTAAGTCTAGGCAAATGAAGGTTGAAGGCAGGAATCTGGAAAAAAAACACAGCAAACAGAAACAGGAATGCGATTCAGAATCAAGAACAGTGATAAAGTTTATACAAGTGTGTAAGGCCAAGAATAGTGGCAAAAATCAACAGATATACAAGCAGTGTGTGTATATTTAAGAATGGATTGGGCAAAAACAGAGCCATAAAATGAACATGCTCAAGTACATGATGGAATCCAACACACAAATTAACGATCAAAGACATGAGCAAACACGCAAAGGCAACGAGTACAGCAGTGGAGTTCTTTGAAGTAAAACAAGAAATTTAAATAAAAAGGAACAGTGGCTTACCAGAAGAGTGAAGCCAGTGTTGAGTACGCCGAAGTCAGGTAATGATTGCAATCGGAAAAGGTCAGCGAGAGCTTCACCGGAGGGGAGGAATGAAAGTAGTTGCAGAGCTTGAAGGTTTGAAGCAATGGCGGATTTGGGAGAGTAGAGAGAGAGAGTTTGCACGAAGATGATGGTGAAAAAGTGAAAAGACGGAGAGAGAGAGTTGATTTTGATCAAACGTGGAGAATGATAGCAAAATACCATCAATGCGCCTAGGGCGACGTGCTTGTCAGACGACGCACCCAGACGCAAGACGACTTAAAGGTGCGTATCAAGTACAATCCAGTGAGGGGAAGACGTGTGGCTAAAACGGTTGGGTTGCTGTGTATGACAGCTCACCCGCATGACGAATCTCTTGAAGTGCATGGTCTAATGAAGCGAAGACCTCGACTAAATAATTTAAACCGACTTAATTATTTGCTCTAAAGGCATTTTGGGGAGAACAAATTACAGATCTTGGTCATATTAAGACGACGAGTCTTGACTTCGGCAATAAATAATGGAGTTAGCTTAGCCGACGTGCTATGAGATCAAAAGATATAGGTTCCATCACCTTAGCATGTCGAGGTAATAGAACCTAGGGGGCAGTTGTGGGGACATAATTTTTTAATGGCAACACGTGGTCGAGGTGGCACCAAAGTGTCAGCCGAGGTGCCACGTGTCATGATCATGACGCCGAGGTGATCTCAGCTAGGCCGAGGTTATCTCCGAAGATACCGGAGTCCAGGATAAGCGGATAAGGGACAAGAGTCCTAAAACGAGAGACCTAGAACGAGAGAAGGCTTCAGTTTAGATAAAGATAATACTCTTAGAGAGTTTATCCCAATCCTACTGAGAGTCCCAGATTAGCAATAATCCAAAGTCCATTGAAGCTAGGCTTCTATTGGGATTAGGTTTGTGATGATTATAAAAGAGAAGCACCCTCATGGGTCTAAGGTACGTTTTGTTGTGTTTTGAATAGTGAGTTAAGCACTTTTACTATCTTTGAGAGATAACTAACTTGATCATCGAAGTGCCTCCGGGTGGACGAACTATCGCCGGAATCTCATCTTTCTGTTACAGATCATTCAGGCGTCATCTATTCTACCAGTGCTCTCCAGTTGAAGACTAATTTGGCAGTGTGGTCAGAAATCTACTCACACATTTTGTAGAAAAAAATTACTTTATCGTTATATAATTTATTTTAAACCTTTATATCCATGACTTTTTTTAATATTATCTATAATACACTAATTACAAAATACAAACATTATTGACATGTAAACTTTATCATTCTAACTTTTTTGTTTTCCGTATTTTTTTATTTTTATTGAATTTTTTTTAATATTTTAAGCAATTTTTTTAATTTTTAGACACATCTAATATAAATACACTTAAAAACTATAATTTTTGAGAATTTTTTTTAAAAAAAATTCACCAAGTACAAAAAATACAAAAAAAAAATGAAAAATCAATACATTTTCGTATTTTTATGTATTTATTAATTTTTTAAAATATCTTTTCACAAATATTTTATTTTTTTAGACACATCTAAGTAAGATACATCTAAAAAAGTAAAAAAAATGCTTAAAATTTTAAACATACTCACTAAAAACAAAAAATAAAAAAACTCAATTTTCAAAAAACTTAATTCAAAAAACTCAAACCAAACACACTTGAGAGGGTAATTTATATTAATAAATTGGGTCGAGCTAGGTGTTGGGCCGAGATAAGCCCAATTCGAAAGAGAAGTAGAATTACTCCGGTCCGAAAGAGAGGAAGGGTGATTCCGGTCCCAGAAGGAAGTAGAATTACTCCGGTCCGAAGTGGTGGTAGACCGGTCTAAAATAAGATGCCTTGATGTTAGTCCGGTCGTAGCCGTGGTGGTTAGTACGGCCGAAGTAAGGTCTAGTTGGTATACTCCGGTTGAGAATGTATTGTGAGTAGCTCGGTCTAAGCGGTTACTTCGGTCGGAGCATGTGTAAACCGAGGTAACCTTAGTTCTGAAAGTAGTTCGCCTTAACTCCCTTATGGATAGCTCGGTCTTAGCATGGGAAAGCCGAGGTAAGGGAGAGTATAGTAAGGGCCGAACTAACAGGTACTCCGGTCGTTTGGAGTTCGGCCATAGAAAGACCATCTCACTTGGTTTAAGCAGTGAGGGGGGTGTTGGAGGATAAGCATTATCTTCCATGGATTTGAATCCTAGGAGGACTCTACGTGGAGGAGTTAGAGTCCTACTAGGATTGTGCCACGCGAAATCTATATAAGCTCACCAATATCACCTATGAAGAGGTAATGCAATTTTGGCTCCCTGACCTTCATTGAGCTTTTTGCCTATTTGTCTTGCTTACTGACTTAGGCATCGGAGGGGTTTTCCGGCACACACTCCGCCGGCCAGTTCAAGTTTGAGTTTCAGGTGACGAGAACGACGACGTGCGGAAGAACACAGGCTTGATCAACAGGATTATACGTGAAGGTGAATCTCTTTCCCGTACAATAATTATTTATTTTTATTTTTTATCTTTCTTGAAATCAATCGTAAAAATTTATGTGAAATATTTTTGTAAAAAAAATTTTATATTATAATTAATAAGTATCCCTTCTAATTTAATTTTTTAACTCAACTACTGGATATATATATATGTATATATTATTTCGAAAGCATAGAACTGGCAGAAAGATTCGAAATGCTACAGATCGAGTTCATTAGCAGGTTTGGACCAAACAAAAAAGTTCATCAGCAGGCATGCGAGGAGTGTGAACTCTCCTTTTGTTCTTGTTTGGGAACAGGTTAATTTAGTAATTTTTTGGTTATTTAACTAAAATATAAACTAAAAAAAATTAGTATGTTTGGGATGATTTTTTGACTTTTTACGAAAAGATGTGTAAAAAGTAGAGAGAAAAGAGAATCTTTAACTTTTTAGTATGAGTTGTTGGCTTTTTGGCTTTTTGACTTTTTGACTAAAAAAATTCAGTTGCCAAATGAGGCCTTAATTATAAAATTTTGATTTAGATCAAATGCCTATATTTTTAATGGAATAAGTCATACACATGCATAAATAATGTAATTTAAGTGATTTTTTTAATTTATTAATATTAATAACACTAATAAAGGTGTGAACAAATATATTAATTTGACATAATATTAGGTGAAATACATGCCAACGTTAAAATTTATAGATAAACTTTTTCTTTTTTGGAGGTATATTTAAAACTTAGGTTCTCTTTAGTTGGGTTTTTCAATTAGGAGGGTGTTGTTGAGTTTCTATGGATCCATTATAGAGGTCACATCAATAATTTGAACAGTTTAATATATAGAATTTGTCAAATACATCAGGTTTATTTGGTTTGTGTTTTGAGATAAATTTTCAAATTTTTTTTTGGAGAGTTTAGAAGTTTTTTTAATTTGTTTGGTAATATATTTTGAAAATAATTTTGGAGTTTGGCATGATTTAATATTTTGTTGTAGTTGAGTAGATGTGTGTGAAAGAAAAAGTGATTGAGAAATAGAGAGAAAAAGTGATTGGTTGATGTGTAGGAGAGATAGTGATTTGAAAAAAAATTAAAAAAAATTTGCACCAAACAAAATTTTAAAAAAATTTCTCAAAAATTGTATCTTGAGATACAAACCAAACAAGCCCATCATTTCTGTAAAAAATATGTTGATCGGATATCGATATCCACTTTGACCATATCACATTTGTATCAATAATAAATGTAATTGTTGACACAAATGTGATATGATCAAATGGTTATCAATATCTGATCAACGTGATTTTTTATAAGACTGATATACCTGACGAACATTACATATTAAACAGTCCAGATCATCAACACAAACTCCGTGTTAAGCCCACAAAGGCCTAATAGCTCTCTCCAATCTATATAGACCGGAGAAAAACCTCTCCAATATTTTTAAGTGTCTACTATTATTTTTTTTTTTTTTTTTTTTGAAGAAAAAAATTAGTGATTGTTTCACATGTCTAATGATTAAATAATTTCAGAATATCATTTTTCATTGTTCACATGCTATTTTTTACCATTGACATAAAAAAATTTACAGATACCATAATATTGCCCCAACTTTCATTTAGAGATGAGAAATGACTCATTTAGTATGTTTCGTAAATTTTTATTTATAAAAAATATCATATAATATTTTAAAATTATTTAATAATTTGTCATTTTACATTGCATAACCGCCAAAAAAATAGACACTTGTAGCACGACTCCTTTGTTCATGATAACTCATTTGATTGTGTATTAGGCTTCGTTTGGAATGTAAATTGACTTTTCGACTTTTTGATTTTTTTGTTCTATTAGCCTGAGATTAAAAAATTTATAATTTAAATGTGACATTTTGTCTTAATAATTTTTAAACTTATTATGACTATTTTAACCTTTTAATCTCAAAAAATCTCATGCCAAACGGGAGCTTAAAATCGAATCATTTAAACGGCTAGACATTGAATCACAAATATCCATGAAAAATAAACCCACGTGTGACCTCTAAACTCGGATAGATAATCACGAGATAGAAACAAAATTCATTAGAAACCACAATTCACATCATTTTACTGATATAGGCATGACCAACAGTGACAATATAGGCATGAACAACAGTGTGACAGCATATACGTTGCGAGGCAACCAAATGATGAGACAATTACTAACCGACAGACTAAGCAAGCACATAATCAAGACAACATCAAAGCTTGATGAACAACAAAACATAAAAAAATGTAGATGCATGTTACTGTAAATTTAATAGCTTCACTTTCAGTCAGGTTTCGCTCTATTGTCAACTTACTAGCCATCAAATACTCTGAAGACAATTTGCATGATACAGTATCGTCATAAACCAAAAGATGTAGTGGGATTTGGGTGCCCAAAAAACCGTCCTTAACACAATCCTGGATCACCTGGGTAGATAGATGGTTGCTCCAGAATCAGAAGGCTAGGGTCACATCTGCGCAATTGAACCCTACTATCTGCCCTGTCTATGTGGGTTGTTTCAAGTCCAGGTACATCATCATCATATTCTTCTTTAGTCATTGAGTCCACAAAGCTTGAACCACAACCGTGCTCAATCTATAAAAAAAAATGAAATAATAATAATGATAATAAATACAAGTATCATCAAAACTAGCAAATTTGCAAGACCATACCTAACAGGCAAATATGCATAATCACATCAGTGGAAGTACAAGAGTTATCTGAACGTGCTAAGACAACAAAGACTACATCGACTCTTGTGCAAACTGTAAACTAACAAATAATCAAGTTTGAGAAGGCTATTTAGCATTTTTTCTTTTTCAATGTAAAATAACAAGAGACGAGTTTTTCAGTTAAAGAGGTCCCTGCCTACAAGCTTTATCTTGTTGGAGACAAAGGTGAGTACATTCAATTGGTCAATAAGCAAGAAAACAGAAGTTTGTTGTTGGGGGAAATCAGAACTGGCTTGACATTGGATACAGTTGCAATATTTCACATTGCAGGCATCCACCACTACTGCAGTATCAGTAGCAAACAATAATTTTTAGTCTCCTGATTTGAGTTTCCAATTGAAACTGAAACACAAAACCCCTTAAACAACGGGCAATATGAGGCCTTAGTCTGGCATCCAGGAGTTCAAATCATTACCTATCTAAAACAATGTCTAAGATGTTTTTGGGAGAAAGAATGTGTTGGTCAGTCAATGGGGGCATCCTCAAACATTGTAAATGTGTACATATGTATATAGTATATTTCTACTTAGCATTGTATTGGCAGGATTTTAGTTGGGTGCTTCCCAAGATTAAATAAATTTCAATATATGATAAGGACAAAAAAATATTTTAAAATAAAATATTGAGTATTAGAGCTAAAAGAGTCATTTGCTGAAAGAGTCATGGAACATTACTTTTAAATTCACTAATTTTCAATTTGCACAAACTCTGGAAATAGGAATGGCAACGGGGCGGGGCAGGGCCGGGGGTCACACTCCCTGTCCCTGATCCTCGATGGTAAAATTTTTCCCGTTCCCGGCCCCGATCCCCGACGGGAAACCTATCACAGTCCCCATACCCGCCCCCTAACGGGGATCGGGTTTCCCCGACCCCGAAAATCCCCCGGCCCAAATCTATTTCAACAACTTTCAACATCAACAAAATCATCAATAAAAAGTGACAAAATTATCATCAACAACAAAATCATCATCAACACTGTCACTATGTGCATCAATTACCCAAAAATAAATAAATAAATAAATAAAATAAAATAAAATAAAAATAGACAAACAAAGACACACATGTACATGTATACATACACATCAACACAAATCTGAGTATGCATCATCAATCAACACAGATATGTGATCTGTGTGTCATCAAACAGATCCGAGATCGACAATGGTGACTCTGACAAACGAGGGATGAGATCGGCGGCGATGGACGACGGAGCTGGACGACGGTGACTGCGACGAACAACAGCGGAGGACAGCGGTGCGAGGCGACAGAGGCGGTGGCACTGAGGGGGAGGAGAGGTGCGAGAGTGAGAGAGGGAGAGAGAGAAATAAGAGACTCTGAGAGAGAGAGACATCAGAGGCTGTGAGGAAAAACGAGAGAGAGAGTAGAGTAGAGTAGAGTAGAGGGAAGAGAGAGAGTGTGTAGATATGAATGAAATGAAAGAGAGAGACACATAAACAGACTGTATAGAAAGTATATTATATATATATATATGTTGCGTCGGGGACAAACGGACTGGGGTCGGGCCGGGGCCGGGGCTGGGGCTTAGGCACTCATCACCTCCCCGGCCTGAAATTAATCGGGAATTAATTTTTAAATACCATCCTCGTCTCTTCGGGAGTATTTTTCGGGAAAAAACCGTTCAAATCGGGATCGGGTCCCTATCAGGCCGGTTTCAAATTGCCATCCCTATCTGGAAATGCTGATTCTGACTTGGATTCATCATCCTCCAGGGTTAAGGTGGTTTGCTATGTCTCTCATACGTGGTTTTGCTAGAAAAGGCAATAATGAGACCACTGTTTTAGTAATGATGCAGAAAAGAGTAGTATTCTATTATTTGTCATTATGTCTCAACTTCAGCTAAAATTCCCAAGTAAGTTTTTGTTTTTTTGATAAATAACATTACAGGTAAGTTTCATTTTATCTTCTTCAGTCTATTAACTTCGTTGCTCTTCAGGTAATAAACTACTCAAGTTCAATGAATTGATCTTCAACAGACAAATGCCCCACCCATTGGCTATTATTATTTTATCTTAATATTTTTTAATAAGAGAGAAAATGAACTTAAATAAAGAAGAAAAAATCACGAAGAATAGAAAATTAGGTTTTTTCCTCAAGAGCAAAACAAGAGACGGAACATCATACCAATCTACATCCAACAATAAGACATTCCACCACCTGAAACCATGACATGCAGGTTACTGTAAACTTGATGAAAAATCCAAAGGAAATTCACCTGTGTGTGTTTGATTGGTGTATATAATGGGGGGATACCATGCTACATCCTACCCTAACCAAACATAGAACAAGTGATCCGATAGTACATATAATCCCTCTCATATCTTAAACATATTATAACCCATCCTATATCCCTAAGTATTACATATCCTCCTCAACCCCTTATATCCAATCCAACAATCAAACAGGGCAAAGTCTCATTTCTACTTGTTCATGGACTCATATTACAAGAATAAACTACTAATCTAACCAAATTATCAATGCAGTTAAACTGCTATGGTAAGCTTAAACTATCTATATGTCTAAGCTGACATATTTATACAAAAACTAATGGCATTATCCCATGGATATGTAAACTGTAGCAGAATAACAAAAAAAGGATTTAAATATATATATTTTTTGATAAGTCAAGCAACTTTTATTTAAAAAATAACAGCAAAAGGAAATGTTGCCCACGTACAAAAGGTTAAACCATGATAACCTATAGCACTCAAAACAAAAGAGGCCTATACAAATGAAGAGAATCTACAATCTACAATATGATCTAGGCTAGACATAACTCTCCCTGAAAACCAACAATACAGAATGGTAAAAAAAAAAAAACTTTGGAGCTTATATAAAGGCTCCTTTACTCCTTGAAAGATCCTCTTGTTTCGATCCCTCCATAATAACCACATCAAACACAAATGAGTCAACAACTAGGCTTCCATATTTGCTTCTCTGCCCTGCCTCCCCAAAATCTGAACCCAACTCCTGAAACAACTCTATGGAAAACCCAAACCATCCCAAATGAAGCCAGAACCACCCTCACAAATCCCTAGCCACCTTACAATCAATAAGCAAATGAGAAACTGACTCTCCATCACATTTACAGAAGAAACACCAGTTAAAAATGATATGTCTTCTCTTTAAAAAGGTTACAAGTCATTAGGGGATCTTCTCATGAGTTCACTCCACACAAAAAAAGTTACCTTGGATGGGGCCCCAACATAATAAAACAAGATGGATAGGAGTTAGTGAAGTACTTATAATCATAGTCTACCAAGACAAATCAAACTAAACACAACAATGAAAGAAAAGCACTCATTTGATAAATATAACATACAATGTACATAGACTGCTCGCATAATGTTTCAGCACCACATATTTATAAATAAATTCCACTCCATAGGGCTGACTAAAACCAAACAATAATTCTCTAAATAATAGTGAAGGGACTCTTCAACTGACCTTCATGCGATACCAAAGTTTTGTAGCTTGTCACAATGGGGAGTTGGTAAGTTCCTGCTCCATTGACGCCTCTGCAGTTCTATGTGACAGTAACGACCAAGCATATTTTTGTAATCTTTTATCACATTATTCTCAATATTAGCTCGAGCAGGAGTTTCAAGTGGAAATTTCTTATCAAATTCTGGTGATTTAACATAAAACTCCACTCCATGTTTCTCAGTAACCTTGGGAAACTGATAGGAATAGTTCTTCTGCAAAGAATATTCAGGCTCCGAGAAGGGCAGATAAGCAAGCAAAAATATTATCAAAAATGGTAATATCTGAAGAAGAAGCATCACATTAGGCCCTGCTCCACCAAACTCTTCCCTCGGTTGATTGGCTGTTTCCCTAGTCCTGTAAACATGAGATGCCCGAAACATCTCGGTCTGGCCAAAGAACGCCCTGAATATCTGGTCAGGATCGACATCATCATCAAAAAACTCATGCCCAGTTCTCCTTCTCCGCTGCCTGCCATTGTACTGCTGGTTGTACTCAAATTCTTCAACCAATCCCGTCTGATCATACTGCCTTCTCGAATCATCATTGCTCAAGCACTTGAACGCCTTGCTAACTTTCTTAAATGCCTCCTCAGCACCCGGGGCCTTGTTCTTGTCAGGATGAACTTTCAATGACAATTTCCTATACGCCTTCCTAATCTCCTCCACCGGGCAACCTTTTTGCAAACCAAGAATTTCATAGTAATCCTTACTTCTTCTGACTTCCCTAATCAACTGCACATGCTCTTCAGTATAATTATGCTCCCCATTCGAAACCTCAGCAAATTTACCCGAAGCCGCCTCATTCTTACTACTATCAACAGGTTTTTCATCGTTAGAAGGACCAGGAGACCCCGAATCTAAATTTTCACAAGCGGCCACAAGATCATCAACAGACAAATTATGGTTAAGCCGTCGTGCAATTCCAATGAATTTTAGTGCACGCTGCTTGTTACCCGATGCGATCGCCTCCTTGGCAATACCCACACATCTTAAAGCTTCGTCCTTGTTACCTTCCATAATTGAAAACCCACTTCGATACAAAGTGGATTCACCCAAATTGAGCCCTAAAACTCAATTCTTAGCTTCAGAGACTACTATGAAAGCAGTAAACATCTAGGGTTCCAGATGATAATTAGATTCACCTAAATCATAAAAAGCAATGCAAATTATAAGTTTTTTTTATCGAGATGTTCGAGTTAGTGTATTAGCAGAAAGATTGTAAAGCAAAAACTTACACAATTGCACAAAATTTAGGGCTTTAGATAAGCATATATCTCTGAAAAGAGGAGAGTTCGTTACCTGAATCGGGAATCAAAACCAGAGAGAGCGAGACAGAGAGAGGGACACAGGCGGGGCGTCCCGAATCAGATCAGTCGCCTCTTGGATCATAGGGAGTACCGATGTTTATTATGCCAAAGCAATCAACCACAGCGCGCCACGATATGAAAATTTGGTACGTTTTTTGTATTTTTTAAAACAAAATACATAATAAAAAGGTTTAAATAAGAAAAAATTAGTAAAAAATTTACTATAGCAATTGTCTATAGTATTAGATCTAGTGAGTTATGTGTTTTTTTTTTTATTAGTAAGAGATTTATATTTTGTGAAATAGTTTGATGAGAAATTTTGAACATTTTATTTCTAATTTTACCCTTTAACATTTTTTTTATCTGTTTGATTTTTTGTTGACTATCTATTCAAATTTATGTCTATCTAGTCAATTTTTATCTGTGTAAATTTTTTATCTATTCAAATTTTTTTGTGTACATTTTCTATTTGTTCAATTTTTTTTATTTGTACAAATTTTCTATCCAATTTTTTTGTACTAAAAAAGAAAATTAGTCATAATTAAAAAAAATAACATAACTTAAGGAACATATGGTATGAGGCGTACATAATAGAATTCTCTTTAAATAATTTATTTTAATCAACACAATTTTTTATTTCCACAATCCCCTAAATGATATAGTAAGACAAAATGCATGTAATGAGAGCTTTTTGAAAAAATATTTAAATGCGTGTCAATTTTTTAAATTTTGTTTGTTATGCCATTTGGGAAGGTTTGGGGGGGATAAATTGTGTGGATAAACCATTTTTTTATAAATATTTTAATTTATTTAATAATCAATCAATTAATACATAATAATAATAATAATAATAATAATAATACCTTATCCCTAAACGCATCAATATATGTAAATTTAAAGGGGATAATACTATTTTTATTTTATGCAAAAATAACTTTCTATGGAACATAAATTAGCAAATGAGTGCTATAAGACTATTATCGCAAAACAAATTTAATAGTTTGATTCATATTTGGCATATAAAAAAATTGTTTTAAATAAACAAATTAACAAAAAAAAAAAAATTCAAGCTAAACTTAAATTTGATTATATGTAGTAAAAAAAAATAAACTATTTAAGTTTTGCTTGTGACTAATTTGATTAAAGTTCGTTTGAATCAAAATAAAATGTAAATAAGTTAAGTTTGAATACATTTTTAGAACTTGATAAAATGTATAAGTCAAATTCAAACAACTTACTACTCAATTTGACTCAACTTGCTTACAACATTGCAAAAAATGGTCAACAAATACTCCTTATACAAATAATAAAAGTTACAAATTTGTTAATTGATGTGCAGTCTATTATAGTAAATTGAGTTATGTTTTATATTTCAAAAATTTATTATTACTTATCACATCAATTTGAAAATTTATTTTTCTATATAAAGTGTACATCTAAATTGTTATGGGCGGAATTATTATTTTTATTTTTTAAAAAATGCTTTTTTATTTAGAAATTGTCACTCATTGTCATCAAATAACTGTCATATTCAATAATAATATTATTTATTTATTGGCATCAAATTGTCGAAATAAGCTATATAAATTAGGAAAATTACTATTCAGTGATAATTCTACAAAATTAATAAATATTCATGAAAAAATTTATAATTTTAATTAGTAATATTTATAAAGTTTACCATTTATTTGCAATTATTTTTCAAAACACCCACTGAACTGAAATTTTTCCATATAAATTGATTCAATCATAAAACTATTAAAGAATTTAAATAGAAAATTGCAAACACACACAGACACACACATATAACATCTTCCTAATTTTGATAAGAAAAATGTTTCCGACCCCCTCAAAAGTCGACCCCCTCTGAGCTGGACCATCACGTGATCGGTCACGTGATATAATATCCCACGCACCTTCCTGTTTCACAATTCAAAATCCTCTTCAGAATTCAAAATCCTCTAACTAAAATACACTGAACTCTCCCTCAGCTCCTCCCTTTCACTCCGACGTCCTTGACTCCGATGTCCGACGACATCCTTAACTCCGACACCCGACTGTCGTCTCTCTCTCTCTCTCTCTCTCTCTCTCTCTTTCCATCTCATTCGGCGGACGACTCTTACGCCCGACTGTCGTCTCTCTCTCTCTCTCTTTCTCTTTCCATCTCATTCGACGGACGACTCCTCCCCTCCTCCCCTTCACGCCGACGACAGGTCGTCCTAGTACAGTCTACTCTGTCCTCCCGAGTCCCGACTCCCTCTATTTCCACGAGGTAATCTGGTGTGTATATATATATATATCTATATATATGTATCTTGCTGAAATTAGGGCAAAATTCCTCAATCTGAAAATATGTATCTTGTTGAAATTAGGGCAATGTTCAATAAAAGGGCATTAATTTGATGATTATGATCTTGCTGAATTTTTGAACCCAATATGTATACAATGTACAGTCTACAATGTTCAATAAAAGGGCATTAATTTGATGATTAGGGCAATGTACAGTCTTATTTTCTTGTTTAGTTTTTTTAGTAAACAAGCAGATTATATTGACATAGTTCATCTTCATTTGGTATCCAAATGGTCCTTATTTTCTTGTTTAGTTTTTTTAGTCTCCATTTGATCTGTGCTTAGTATATACTATGTAAATCTGCAGATGATGGGGAAGTCAAATGGTCCTTATTTTCTACAGATTTGTTCAGATTTCTGAAATCTGTGTAAAATATGAACATATGGATTGAATTTCTGAAATTGAAAATCCGTGTAAAATCTGAACATATGGATTGATGCCCTAATTAACATATATTTTATTATTTTGTAAAATCTGTGTAAAAATCAAATTTCTGAAATTGAAATTTGTTGAATCAAATTTCTAAAATCAAATTTCTGAAATTTCTGAAATCAACATCTTCTTAGAGATGTAATGGGTAGCATTATAGGCTTCTTCCCAGTGGAGGTATAACTTCTTCCTTTGAGTCTTACCATGAGTTATTGGGGAGGTATAACTTCTTCTTAGAGCAGCAGCATGATGTTTGTTCTCTTGAAAACACAGGAATTTGAGTTACGATTAAAGATGTAATGGGTAGCATTATAGGCTTGAGGTTGCCATTAAGAGATTTTTCATCTTTCTTGGAATGCCTCAAAGAAGCCTCTACCGTGTTTTTTCTGATGTTTGTCTCATTAAGAATTGGATGATACCTTATCCATCTTTGCTGTTGTACTCTTCTTTTCACTATTGAAATTTCTTGTTTGTCATTGAGAAATGAGTTCACATAATAAAGTTGAAGCATCTTAGAATGTTTATAAAGGAAGTAAAGAAATATAGAATCATTAAGCCATATTGCATCTTTCAGTAGAAACCTTAAACTCCATAGTGGTGTCGTTCACTTGGGTTTCATCTAATACAATTATATTTTTACTTATCAATAAAAAAATACTAGTTATTTTTATCCAAAAGCATTCCAATAAGAAATGGTGATGAAGTAGACAGTGATATGGAGAAAGCACAAGACCCAAACTTTTCCAATGAAGTTCATGCTTTGATTTGGACATTTCAAGCTTGCTCAACTACACTGATGGTGATCTTGGATTTGTAATTTGTTGAATAAATTATGTGAAGGATGGGCAGGTACACTTCATGGGACCTCTAGAATGTTGTGTTCTCTAAGAAATTGACAAAGGAACATATTTACCATTCTAAATTTAGTGGTGCCCTGTTTTAAACAGGGCCATGATTTTGTCCAAAAGTGGGCGGATAAAAACCAAACATTTATATGTCATGTTTCCAAACTAGGAACCACATTGAGCAGACTGGAATAATGCTCACTAAAACTTGTAGTTAAGGCATGAAGATTTCCTCTTGGGATTCTCAATGTGACTACTTAACATGCTGCCTTTAACTAGTTGAATCATGTTTATATGGGAAACCATTAATGAAACCATTTGTTTATTTCATAAAGGACAAGCCCAGTATGGATAGCGGAAACAAATCCAGAATCACCACCAAGGTAAACCGTTCAATTTCATAAAGATATTTTATGTTTCTACTCTTCCCCTAGTCTGAGTTATGAATTATGCTGACTTTGTCCTGCAGAGATCAAGTGATGGACAGTCGAAAAATAATCTGAAGCTATATGATGAGAATTGTGAGGAGGATGAAGATGAACATGGTGAAACCCTTTGTGGGAGCTGCGGGGGAAATTACAGCGGTGACCGAACAACAAAGATCTATGACGGAACAACTTCGAGCTATGACCGAACAACAAAGATCTATGACGGAACAACTTCGAGCTATGACCGAACAACAAAGATCTATGACGGAACAATTTACCTTTGTTAGTGCAAAGATGTAAAAACTAGAATTTGTGATGTTTTTCTTGCTTGTAATTGGTGTGTTATTACTTATGAAGATGTAATGCTAGTTAGAAGTAGAAGTAGAAGTAGATTGAACTATGTTTTGTTGTGGAATGGAATATGTTTTGTTGTGAATTGTTGAATTTTTGAGTGGAATGGAAATGACCCACTGAATTGTTGAATTGTCATTGTTGAATTGTTGAATGAAGGTGTGGAATGAAGATGTGGTATTGTGGAATTGTTGTGGAATGAATATGTGTTATTGTGGAATTGTTGTGGAATGAAGATGTGAACCATGAACAGGTTTTAAACCATGAACTGAAGCATGACCCATGACAGATTTTAAACCATGTCAGATTTTAAACAGGTTTGTTGTGGAATGAAGATGTTGTGGAATTGTTGTGGAATCAAGATGTTGAGCATGAACCATGACAGATTTTTTACAGATTTGAACCATAAACAGACATATTTTGGCAACCATGGTTTGAACCATAAACAGATTTTAAACAACATGAACCATGAACCATCAATTACAGAACCATGAACCAGATTTGAGATTTGACCATGATCTATGAACCATCATTTACAGAACCATGAACCAAATTTGACATTTGAGCATAAACCATGAACCATGAACCAGATTTTTACACAGATTTCAGATTTTACACAGATTTTTTCAGATTTGACAGATTTTACACAGATTTGAACCATGAACCAGATTTTTACACAGATTTCAAATTTTACATAGATTTTTACAGATTTGACTTGTTATTACAGATTTTACACAGATTTTTACAGATTTGAACCATGAACTGTCAAAATAAACCATCAAAATAACAAAATAGCAAAATGAAACACTGTCAAAATAGATTTCTCAAATTTCTGAAACGAAACACAGATTTCTCAAACACTGTCAAAATAGCAAAATGAAATAGGTTTTTTTACAGAATTTTTTAAACCATCAACTGTGAACTGAAAATGCTGAAAGACAGATTGTCAAAATAAACCATGAACTCAATAACCAACATCTTCATTTCTACAATCTCCATCATTCATTCGCGCTCTGCAATGTCCATCATTCATTCCCGGTGTGCATGCATTAGAACCCGATGGGGTTAGAGATCCAGATCCAAAAATTTGAGTTGAAGCACTCATCAAACTTCTCGGTGTGTCGCTTACAAAGTTCGATAGGATAAGAGATGTGCCTCCAATAGTATTTACGACCTATTATAATTGAAGTAAAAAAATACATGTTACAAAATATTTGTAAATGAAAACAAAAAATGTATGTAAAGTCGTCTTATTAACACATACCGGTGCATACACACTATTTTGCATGCCAACCATATAAGGATAATATGATGTATAAGCTTGAGCTTGAGCTTGAGCTTGAACTTCAGCTTGAGCTTGAGCTTCAAATTGAAGAACCTTAGCAGCCTATATTGGTTCAAGAGTTTGTAAAAATGTAGTTGAAAAGAGTTTGTTAAAAAAATAAAAACCAAGTTCAATTTAATATACAAGTTAAATTCAATATACAATATACCTTTGCTTTTGTTTGTTTTTTTGCCGTTACCTTGAACCGATTCACTATTTGATTTACTTTGGCAACCTTTCGTTTCGTTACTGGACGGCCTCTTCGCCGAACAACCAAAGGACTAACCACCTTCCTCGTACTAGCACCCGATGTACATCCGGTGGCAATTGGACTTTTTGTAGAAGATGGTATCCTATTAGTAGAATGTGGTAAATTACTCCCATCACCCGATTCATCGTGCATGACTCTATCCTTCATTTCATCCAACCCACGATCTATAATTTTAATTTTCCCTTCCGAATTACCAGCAAGTTGTATAATGGCGATCAATTTCTTGTTCATCCTCTCATAACAACTTGTATTGAAATCATCCCTAAAGCCAGTGTACGTCGTTTTGATGCATGTGTACTCTCGAACCAAATCTTTCCTCCAACGTGGCAAAATGTACTTACTTGGCACCTCATTTATGCACCTTCTCACAAGCACCGCGAGTGAATGAGCACACATAATCCCTCTAAACTGAAACAACCGACACATACACTGAACTTCACATTCAATTGAATTAAAATACACAACAAAGTCCACATGCTTCATCTTGTCACAAACTACCATCGCTTCTTGGACATTATATGTACAAATTGCTCCCTCATCTTTGACAATCAAGGCTTGACAGTATA
This sequence comes from Camellia granthamiana, assembly GCA_036172215.1. Lineage (NCBI taxonomy): Eukaryota > Viridiplantae > Streptophyta > Magnoliopsida > Ericales > Theaceae > Camellia > Camellia granthamiana. The sequence continues at coordinate 5,908,699 of CM069910.1, read as the reverse complement.
CTAATCTCTTCAACTCTCCTTGAACTTCTTTGAATTTTGCATTGGTGTAGGCTTGCTGAAATTGCTTCTCAAAGCCATATATAGTTAGACAATCAAACAATTTGTGTCAAGACTTGAAGTCTGATTTCTTCTCTTTCTCTACCTTACTTCTCAACGCATTGTCATATTGTTCAACAAATTGTTTTAATGTAGTCTTCGGGTTGACATATCCATCAAAAAAAGCATTCATGCTTTCACTTCGTTGTGTTGTTGACATGCCAACCCAAAAAATGTCTTTAACATATACAGGAACCCATCAATGCCGCTCATGATATAGTACCCCCAACCACTCATTATCATAAAGATTGAATTTAGTAAGCATTTCTTCTCATTTTTCCTCAAATTCATCTCTTGTCAAACAATCATAAATTGCATTTTGCATAGCCAACTTCATGGGTTCATACTGAGCATATCCTTTCAACTTCTCCGGTATTTTCTTCATTACATGCCATAAGCACCATCGATGCCGGGCCTGTGGAAAGACAATTTCTATAGCATTTTGCATAGCTCTGCACTGATCAGTTATGATAGCTTTTGGAGGTTTATTTGACATGCAACTTAACCACGACTTGAATAGCCAAACAAATGTGTCGGTGTCTTCACTAGATAACAATCCACAACCAAGCAAAATAGATTGTCCATGGTGATTGACTCCTACAAATGGAGCAAATGGCATGTCATATTTGTTAGTCAGATAAGTTGTGTCAAATGAAACAACATCTCCAAATGATTCATACATAGCCCGACTCCTTGCATCAGCCCAAAACAAGTTTCTAATGCGAAACTCCTCATCAACATCAATCACATAAAAGAATTTCTCACTATGTGCTTGCATCCTCATAAAATAACTTTGAAGTGATTCAGTATCACCTTCACCAAGCCTTAATCTTCTAGCTCTATTAATGTAATTCCTTGCATCTCGCTCATCAAATGTCAATGACTCGTATCCCCCCGCTTCAACAACCATTGAATGATAGTTCCCAGACACCCCAGTCCCTGCTTGATCATTGATTTCTAATCTTCTCTTCACAGGAGTACGAATTTTCTTATTCATTGCAAAATGACGAGAGTCGGTGGGAATCAAATCATGATTATGCTCAAGGTTAACTGTGGTTAACATATATGTCCCATTCTTTTGTAGAGTACCTCGCACCCTTGCTTTGCAACCAATTTTTGTGGACAAAGATGGCTTCAAAGGGTTCACTTCTGATTTCTTTTTTCTCTCCTCTGCTCGAGAACATTCAATTGCAAAGTTTTTTAATTCGCCATCATCTCCAAAATGTTGTGCTCTATGAGCTATAGAAAAGCCAACATGCTTAGCATATGTGGCATAAAATGTGTACACGTCTTCCCTTGAGCTAAAACACATACCCTTGTTAGGTTCTTCAACTTGTTCACCCTCATTTACTGATGGATTGTCACCACCATTTGAATCAACCTCCATTCTATGAGAATCAAAAATAAAATTCAAATAGAATGATTTTAGAATAATTATGAAACTGTTATGTTGAACTTCACATTGTGATAATTTCAATTTATGGTATAACTAAATTATAGAAACTTCAATTTCAACCTCAACCTCACATAGTCATGGTATATGTGATTTTGAAACTATTAACTCCAATTTCAAACTTTGAAACTGTTATGTTCAACTTCAACCTCACATAGTCATGGTATATCACAGAACACATATTAAACACTGTTAAAAAAAAAAATACAAAATAAGACAATAAATAAATAAAAAAAGAGAGAAAAAGAAACATATTTTCAGATTGAGGAATAGCTAAACAGCCATATGCATAGCCATACTTATTTTCAGATTGAGGAATCGCACTCATCAAACTACTTTCAGCAAGACACATATTTTCATCATTCAGCAAGATAATAATGTCATGACAAGATACATACTTTCAACTAGATAATGTCATGTCTTGTATTTCTTTTAATTGAAACCAATGACATAAGGATCTTAAGGTTGACCAACTACACTGCTGCAGTGAAATTGTCCATTTTTATAATTGTCTTCCAAGATTTTTTCTGTTTACATTACTAAAATTTATTTGTTTTCCCTTCTACCTGTGTGAAGTGGTATACTATCTATGCTTATTTCTTTATTGCCTTGGGCTGTCTCTTCTCAGCTGCTAACATATGGACATTATTATACTACTATTTACTGATTCTCTTTTTCTTTTTTCTCTTTTTATTTACAAGAACAAAATTAATTTCCCACTCCTGAAGACACCAAACTGTATATCTAACATCAAGATGGCTAAATATGGGGAGGTTCGTAATCTGTCACTCAAATTTATAATTTCATTAGTGAATTTTTTTTATTTTTTATTTTTTTAAACTCTGTTCTAACATAGATATTGGTTAAACTTATTTGCCAATTCCTCTTGTACAATTTTGGCTTTATCAAGCTTATGCATACTACAGTCTATCTTCTTTGGACCAAACAGTGGTTTAATGATTGCACTGACGACATCAGAGTCTGTTGTTCCCATGCTCTATACCAGCTTCCCATGCTCTGTTTCCTATGTTGAGAATTTAAAATATGAAAACAAACAGAAAATTGTTCGGAAATCATTTTTCAAGAAATCAAAATCATTTTTCAAGACCTCTTTTGTACAAAGCCCTGATTCAATAAATCATTTGTATAGTTTTCAAAAGCTCACACCTAGTACAGAACATTGAAGAACCCCCTGTGTGTAGATCATTTGTAAGAGCATTCAATAAATCATTTGTATAGACATTTCAGATTGATCAATGTATGCAGATAGAGAGATGGGAGAATGAGGGGTTTTCGAATAACATTACCTGACAAAATGTGAAGAACTCCCTTCAAAAGAATGTGATCGAAGATCCGTAGAGAGAGATACAGAGAGTTATGGCCGGAGAGCTATGGTCGTCGACGGAAGAGAGCTATGGTGGACGCACGATGGAAGAGGAAAGAGGGAAGAGGGAAGACGGACAGGGTCGTCAACGTTGTGTAGCTTCCCGCTTTTTTTTTGTCTTTGTTTTCAGCCTCTGTTTTTTTTTTTTTTTGGTCTTACAGGTGCGTATATCACACGTTCCTCATTGTGCAAATGTTCTTCATATGACTTCAATAGCTGCCACCTCAGAGGGGGTTGTGGCGGTTGGTTTTGAAGGGGGTCCGTATCGGAGCTGTTTTGATAATTTAATTTGCATAATTTATTTAAGTTTAGAAAGTAATCCAAGAATACGTGATGGGTTTCTAACAAAGACAGCAAGTGGGCTGGTTGGGCTGAAGCTTACTTAACCGACTCAAGCCCATTACTCTAATACTGTGTTTGGTTGGAAAATTTGAGGAGAGATTTAGAAAGGAAAATGAAAAAGATAAGTAAAATGTGAATAAAATATGTTTATATTTTACTTAGTTTCACACCCCTTTTCCCTTTTCCTTTTCCTTTCCAAATCCTTTCCCAAATCTCCCAACCAAACACAGCGCAAATAATTGGGACACAATTGTCAATTAATCAAAAGACGATCCTTTTTTCGTAATTTAAGCCCTTCATCTTCCTCAAACCCTCGCCTATAAATAGTCGCTGCCTAAGCTACTGTAAACCCTCTGTCGCTCGCTCTCTCTCGCAGTGTTTCTCCGTCCGATCTCTTCTTCGTTTGTTTGGACGATCCGAGAGCTTGCGAATCATGTTGGTCTATCAGGACTTACTTACCGGTAATTTCTCTCTTCACATGCATATATGTTACTTTTGTTAGATTGTATTGTATTCGATTGAATGTTTATGTGTTATCTGAGCTAGTTGGTTTTAGATCAGTGTTCAATTTCATGCTTTCATGGTGATCTGTGAACGTTTAGAAGGGCTTTTCGGTTAAACCTAGGGTTTTAATACGTGTGATTAAATTTTTTAGATCACTGTTCAATTTCATGCTTTCATGGCGATCTGTGAAGGTTGTAAGGGCTTTTTGGCTAAACTTACTTGTCTAGGGTTTGTATAGAGCTTTTAATTGTATTTCATGTGTTCTGTGAACTGGTTGTTTTTAGATCAGTGTTCAATTTCATGATTTGATGGCGATCTGTGAAAGTTTTAAAGGGCTTATTGGTTAAACTTAGGGCTTTTTAATATGTGATTATTTTTTTTTAACCTTTGTTAGTTTTCGCTTTGTTCATGGTTGTCTAGGGTTTATATAGAGTATTTAATTGTATATTCATGTGCCATGTGAGCTAGATGTTTTTAGATTAGTGTTTAATTTCATGCTTTCATGGTGATCTGTGAAGGTTTTGACAGTCAATATTGATAAGTCATGTTAGAGATTGGTTTTGTTTTTTTGTTTTATTTTTTGGTGTGATAGATCGATGTGACTTTCTATATGATGTTGAATAATCCTTTTTGTGGTGATGCATAAAAGTGACGTTTTCTTAAAAATAATTGTCTCATCCTTTGTTCTGTCATTTTTTTTTTTGGTTAAGGGTTTTTGATTTGTAGGTTTTGTAGACAGTATAAGCCTGAAGTATGAGGAAATTGTTTACTGTTTAAGCTTGGAGTTGTAATCTATCAATACCCCTGGAAGTGCTACCTTTTTCTTGAAATTCAAATATTGTCTTGGTAATTGTGTTGTTTGTGATTTGGATGTTTACCTCCTATGTGTGTTGTGTGTTTTTTTTGGGTTCTTGGTTAGTGTTAAATATTGTCTGAGAAAGTCTTCCATCTTTGTTTTGCATGATTCCTCTTATCTATCTTTCAATAAGTTGCTGCTAATCCGCAAAAGCACTGGTCCACTAATTATCTTAAAGAGGCTTGCCAATTAAGATTGCTGATTTTGATTTGTGAATCATGTTTTTTCCATCTGATATTCGTACCTCCAAAAATAGCTCTATTTATTTTTGTTTTTTCTTTTGCATCTTGAGGTGTCACTGTTAATGGGTAAAATAAGCATGTACTTTTGAGCATGAAATGGCTCCTCGATTGATTTGAAATGATTGCTAATTGAACTCAGTGAATATGGTACTGTGGTCAACTTTGACAAATTATTGTTTTATCTGTGCTATTTTAAAGGGAGAAACCAGCTTGGTGATCACTTCTATTGAATGACTGCCAACATTTACTGTTTGGTAGACCGAACCAGCTCGGCCTGACCTGACTTTGACTGCTTTCTGATTGCTGGTCAATGAACACCCCTTGTCCTAAGTAAATTATTATAGATCCTCATCCTTAATTACGTAGGAAGTCTAGGGATTTTGTAATCAGCTAAAAGCCTAAAAATTTGAAGTAGAACTCCTTTGTTTTGCAAATATCGGGACGTGGAAAATTGATTAACTAATGGGTGAGCAAAGACAATTAAAAGGGATGAAGGAAAGAACTTGGATTCCATAAATAACTCTCCCACTATATTTTTTGCAGAAACTTCCTAAATTCTTTTAACCAACATCATATAATTTCAATCTTACATTGATGTACACACAGTGCATTCTCTTTAGTCTTCCTTAAATCAAGCATGTAGTTGAGCTTATTGTTTGCTTTCCATGCACCTTTTATTAATTAAATGGAAACTTATTGATGCCAGTTTTTACTTTAAATTATTTTATTTTACTTCAATTTAGGTTTGTATGAACATTATTGACAATTTTTGATATCATTAATGCCGTAAAGTTTGACTCCTCTCTTTTAGTTAAGGGACTCATGCACTCCTAATCTTCCATATCAACTAAACCCCACCCCATAATTCTATTTAGCATGTTAGAGTTGTTAAATGCCCCAAGTTACTCGAGAGAAAGACTCCACATGCTTGCACAAGTGTTTCTTTGGTTGATTTTTATTTTGTATCTTACGGCTAAGTTATGTCTTATCGAAAGCATATGTATGAATTTATTGTGTGACTATTTATATTAACACTTTTCATCAACATCAATTAAAGGTGATGAGCTTCTCTCGGACTCGTTTCCATACAGGGAAATCCATAATGGAGTGTTGTGGGAGGTCGATGGGAAGGTCAGTGTTTTTTTAATCTAACTGTACTTTGTTGTTTATTTATGTTGGTTTATTAGTTGGATACTTTACTGGATAGTATTGCATTATGCATTGAGTGTTTAATTTACATTGTGTTTTTTTTGTCATTTTGTAGTGGGTTGTGCAAGGAGCAGTTGATGTTGACATTGGTGCAAATCCTTCTGCAGAAGGTGGTGATGAAGACGAGGGTGTCAATGATCAAGCTGTCAAGGTAGTTGACATTGTTGATACATTCAGGCTCCAGGTCAGTTTTGCAAACTTTCAATCACTTCAAAAGATTAGAAATGTTTTAAAGTTAAATTTGACACCCAAAAAATAAATAAATGTGGTATTTGTAGGAGCAACCTGCTTTTGATAAGAAGCAGTTTGTTGCATTCATCAAAAAGTACATCAAATTGTTGACACCCAAGCTGGAGGGAGAGAAGCAAGAAGAATTCAAGAAGAACATTGAGGGGGCAACTAAGTTCTTGCTCTCGAAGCTCAGTGATCTCCAATTGTAAGTAACATTTTTCTCATCTGAAGTATTTGTTTGTAACTGGATTGTTTTACCTGACTACATTACCGAAATAAAGATGTGATTATTGTTTCGGCAAATTTTTGTGAAATAAAAGAAATCATCCCTATCATAGTGGTATTTATGGTGTTGGGCAAATTCTTGTGAAATGACAAAACTCTTCCTTGTTTAAGATTCAAACTTAATGAAGTTAACAATCTGTTTTGTAGTTTTGTCGGGGAGAGCATGCATGATGACAGTACTTTGGTGTTTGCATACTACAAGGATGGTGCGACTGATCCAACATTCTTGTACTTTGGCCATGGGTTGAAGGAAGTCAAGTGTTAAAAAGTGAAATGGTAATCACTGGGTTTAAGGGTGGGAGACGTGTTTAGTTTTAGTTATTATTATAATTTCTCTTTGATTTTTGTATCATGGAACTTAAAATTTCATCTTTTACTGTTTGCTACTATCTGAACTCTGGATTGTTTCTGCATTCATGGGCTCTATGCTTGAAACTTTGATTTTTTTTTATTTTTTATTTTAAGAATTATGTACTATTATTATATAAATTTTTTGAGAGGTTTTCATAAATTGACAGCATTAAAATTGTTCCCAAAAAAATAGATTTGTCAACAAAAATTTTTTTGTTTAAAAAGATAATTAATTCTATGTTTATTATATTTCTATACTATTTTTTGTTTAGCACATATGACTATTAATGGTTGAATATAAATATAAATGTGAATGAGACTTGTATGGATATTATTGAAAAATATGGGGAGTGTAGTTTTATTGACATCATAAATTTTATAATATTATTTTTTTAATAATGATATAAAAAAATTTATACATAATTTTTGTATAAAATGATGTAATTTAACATAGTTTTAATTTTAAAATAAAATACTCGTGAAGATGTTTTTTATTTATAATATTATTTTGGTGAATTTTTGTTGTATAAATTTTATATATAAATAGAGTTTAAAAGGGAAATTATTAATAGGTTTTAATAATTTGATTTAATTCTCATTAAGTTTATTGAAAATAAGTTTTAATAAAATTGTCGTTAAAAATAATTTTCTTGTGTTTTTTTACATGTTCTTAAAAATTGATTATTATAGACTTTTTGTTATAATTTTTATAAATTGTTTTAAAATTTATAATTAGTGATTTTTTTTTGTAACGAATTTTTCAATTGTAGTTAGAAGTTAAAAATTAGTAATTTTTTGTGACGATTTTTTGAAATTATTGTTAAAATTTATAATTAATGATATTTTTTGTGATAAAATTTAATAATCTTTTTTAATAGTATTTGATAAAAAATGCTAGAAATTTTTAGTATCTCATTGTAAATCTTACTAGTATAAGAACACAAAGATACCGCTTCATAGTCTAGTCCTTTGTAGTGTGTAGGGTTGCAAACAAATTCAGCTAAGTCGAGCTTTGCTGAACTCGAGCTCGGCTCGTTTATTTATCAAACTCATTTATTGAGTTCGATCTCGGCTCGATAAGGAACTGGGTTCGAGCTCGGCTCAGCTCGTTAATTTTAATGAAACTCGAGTTCGTCTCGGTTCGATAATTTTTTTTTAATATTATTTATATTATTTAAATATAAATATTATTTATATTATTTAATATATAAAAAATGTATTTATATATATTTATATATTATTTAATATATAAATATATTATTTAATATATAAAATAATATATTTATTATATAATTTAAATAAAGATAAACGAGCCGAGTTTATGCGAGCTCGAGCTCGGCTCGCTTACTAAACAAGCCGAGCCCTTAACGAGCCGAACCGAGTTTGTTCATGAACAACTCGGTTCATTTGCAATCCTAGTAGTATGATACAATTTTTTAAACATAAAATGGTTTTATTAATGTTTGCGACACGAAGTCAGGAACATATATACTACACATGTTTCATATTAGGAATAAATTTTAAAATCTAAAAATTTAGTAACTTTTAATTGAGATATCTATTTTTTGTAAAATTTATATTTTTATAATTCTTTTGTTGAGATTTGTCAAATAAGATTATGATGAATATGAAATTCTCAATAACAAAAAAAATTTGATGAATTTTTCTCTGAGTTTGTTATCCACAAACAACGAAATTTTATTGAGTAAATTTTTATTTTTATTTTTATTTAAAAAAAAAGTGAAATTCCATTGATGTCAAGGGAAATAATTTTACTATTCATGTAAGTGTGTAAATTTTAATCTCTTACTGAAGGTCAATGAATTCATTCATACTAAAAGTAATCAGTAAAATTTCAAATGTCAATGAGACTTTACAGAAATTCCATTCATATCAGTAAAATTTCACTATCCCTTGCAAAAAGTTAGTGACTAAAATTTCAAAAGTTATTGAAATTTCATTAATAGTAGTGAAATTTTACTAACCTTTAGTGTAAGACAGTGAAATTTCATTGTGTAAAATTGTTTTTAAAGTAGATAAATTTTAAATTCAAGCTTAAAAATTGCAAAATAAATGGAAGTCAATTGCAGAAATTAGCTACTTGATTTCAAATTATGGAAAATACCTCAAAACAGATATAGGGTTGGGCTTATCTCAAGTTGAAATATGAACTTGAGGGGCCCGTGGGGCTCAATCGTTCATTTTGTACAACCCTCCGTATATGTTATTCATAAAAAAGTATTAGATCAATTTAATAATCATAATTTTTTCATTTTATCATGCTTGTCTTAAAAAAATGAATGATCTGTTTTCAAAAGAAAAAAAAAATTTGTTGCCCTTTTTTTTCATTTTATTGTGTTTGTCTTCAAAAAAAAATGAATGATCAATCCAATATAGTTTCACATGAATTTAGGCCTCGTTTGGCAACTCAATATTTTAGTTTAAAAGTCAAAAACTCACTAAAAAAACTAAAAAGCAAACAACTTATATCAAAAAGTCAAAGATTTCATTTTATTATTTTTTTTTTGCACATTTTTTGGCAAAAAACAAGTCATTCCAGACGTATTAAATTTTTTTATCTCATATTTTACCCAAAAAATTAAAAAGTTACTGAAATAACCTATTCTCAAATCAGGCCTTAATCGATTTTTTTTTTTTTTGGTCCTTTTCTTGCAATTTTTAAATAACAACTAAATTGCAAATAAAGACAGAAAAATAAAATTTGTTTCCAAACTAGTTAGTGAGATAATCCACCGATGAAACAGTCTATATGGAGCCATTTTTGATAATAAAGTGTGGATGTATAACTCAAAAGGAAGCAAGAGCTAATGTTTAGTCAATGAAAATAGAGCTTTAATTCAAAATTTTATACTCTAATTGTTAGATCTCAAACTCACATGCTTTAAGTAAAAGCAAGACTTTTTTTTCAAAAAGAAGTGCACTACAAGGCATGATGAGTTAGGCCAAATCAAAAAGGTGAGGTTCAATGGTCCACTTTTGGAATCCACCTACACCTTCTTCTTCCTCTTTCATCATATGCCCCACAATGACCAAAACAATACACCCAATTAATTAACCTTCATGTAAGCAATGGGTAGATAACTACTAAATACATAAAAAATAGAAGTAAAGTCCTTTATTTTTCTTAGTTATTTGTATTTTATATTGAATTTATAAAATACATAAAGGTCACCTACAAAACATTGAGTGTTATATAAACAAAAAAAATTACAAAATACATATAATGCCATATGAAGTTTTGATTTTAGAAACATAGCAATGGGTGGTTATTAACATTATATATGTATAAAAAGTTTATAAATATATGAAAAGTGCATAAAAATGTGTAAAAGTACGTAAAAAGTGTACTGAAATTTTAATTGTTTTTGTATTATCTTTACCTTAGAGACAACTCATAGGGCTGTTATTACCATAATCCTAAAATAAAAGAGTTATCAAAATGACTTAAATGTTCAAAAATGTTAGTCTCACATAATTCTGGTAAAATAGAACCGTGCTATACACCCCCAGTGGGGGTCGCACCCCCAGTGAGGTGGCGCGCCCCCACTGGCTGACAGCTGAAAAAAAAAAAAAAAAAAAAGAGTGTGTTTTTTGCCCAATCAAGGGCTGCCACCTCACTGGGGGTCGACCCCCAGTGGGGGTCTGAAGCAAAATTCGGTAAAATATTATATATATATATATATATTTTTTTGTAAGAATATACTTTTTCTTTAAAAAAAATACATGCTTCTATATGTTCTGATGAAATTGTTGCCATCATCATTGCTCAAATCCTTTATTCATCATTATAATAATAGGTCTAATGCAAATTACATATATGCCAAAAGCAGCATGTAATAGAGATTAACAAGAACATGGTAAATTTGAGATTTTTGACAGAAGCATAACAAATTTAAGATTTAATTTGATTTTGGGTAAATTAACAAAATTTTAATCCTTCCCAATTACATTATAATATATAGTTTAATTACATGGTCCGAAGCTCTAGCAAGGCTTTATTTTATTTTTTGCTAAAGAAAGAAGAGTAGCTTTATTCATTAATCAAATAAAAAGAGCCTAACACCAAGGCTTTATTCAAATTGCAATTTCAAGCATCTTTTGAGGACAAAAGAACTTTAAGGACTTGCAAATTAAAGATGTTTGCAATAAACACACCAGTCCCTTGTTTATCAAGAATCAACATGATTAAAAATGTCTTGAACCAGTTTATTGGTTGATTAGTTCACTTTTCTAGTGTTATTATAATGAAACATTTTGTATCCCATGGATCTTGAGATTTGAAATAGGCTCTGGTCCAAACATTTTGTAGTTTTTAAAAGCATGCTCTTATATAACAATATTTCTATACATGAAATTTTATTTCACCATAGAATAAGGATTGATACTCTAGTTGCCTATCTATTGAGACCGGCATTTAGAATTTTGTCTTGAATTTAAGACGATAACTTAAAACTAGTGTCGCTTATAAAGAGGTATTGATTTTTTAATGAAACAAAGCCCATCTCTTATTCCCTCTTGCTAGATGTGAGATAATCTCAAACTGATTTCATAACAACTACTAATAACTATCACATCATACTTCAAATTTTACAATTTTTGTTATTTTTAAAATTCTCACATAATTCTACCACTGGCATGTGTATTGAGACCAAAAAAAAAAGTGAGACATAAATTTAAGGATAAATCATATTTCTCATAGTCCTAAAAAATTATGTTTGTTGAATTTTTCATGTGCATTTACCATCTCTTTAATAAGAAGAAAGTATATATATATGAGTAACGATATATAAGTAGAATTTTTATATAATATTTTTATAAAGAATGAGGTAACTTATTTCATTTCTTATTAAAACACTCAATGTTACTTTTATTATTTCACAAATGCTATTGACATATCATTATAAACGTATTTTTGAATAAAATTTATGTTTGCAAATTACTTTCAAGAGAGAAAAAGAGAGGTGATCTTGGAAAGGGAGTAAGATGTTGATAGGGCTTATAGTTGTTTGTGTGATCATTTGGACTGACCACTTCACGTGCATGAAATGCATAAATATCCACAACTTGGAGTTTCTAGAGCTTTAATTAGCACAAGCTTATTACTGCTATTTATGACTATTTATTTAGCTGGCACTGGCAAAAGATGTAATAATTTATTGTAATAAAAATGATCGAAATCCATCACATGATTGCTTGACCTACCTCACAAAAGGTGGTCCATCAATGTACTCACCATGATTTGAAGATTTAAAACGAAGGAAATTGTAACTTAATTAGAAAGTAGAAAGAAGAAAAAAAAAGTAATTGCACAATGGGCCTGTTTGGCATAGTCTATTTTTAGTTTAAGTTGATTTATAAGTTATTTTTGTGTGTTTGGTATATCTTAATGGTATAGATATAGCATTTTATAAGCTAATTTTCAACTTTTTCTTTGAGTGAAGAAGGAGTTGCTTTTCCATTTAGCTCAAACAGGAAGCTGAAAATCTGGGGCAAAATTACTTAAATGCCTCTCGTCAATTTCAACTATTACGAAAAACCCAAGTATATAAACTGCCTTTCTCAAAACACTGTTCATTTGCTCACTGGAGAGAGAGAGAGAGAGAGAGAGAGAGGCGATTTACGGCATGTTAAGGTGATTTCCGGCAAACCGCTATCTCTTCTTTCTCTCTCTCTCTCTCTTCATGACATCTTTTTCTCTCTCTCTCTCGTTCGCTCTTTCTCACGATCTGCTCCGTCGTAACCTCCCGTCACCACCGCCATCGTGATTGCGATCTAAAACCTAACCATTGCCATCGCTCTCTCTCTCTCTCTTTCCGACTACGTAGTTCTCCGGTGTTGCGATCTGAATCACTGGCTACAGTTAACACTGCCATTGCGATCGCGATCTGAAACCTAACCACTGCCATCACGATCAACCCGTGCTCTCTCTCTCTCTCTGTGATCGCGATTGCGATCTGAAACCCTAACTACCGCCATCCCCCTCTCTTTCTCTCTCTCTCTCTCTCTCTCTCTCAATCTGCGTTGTTTGTTGCCGTCACCATCGCGATTGCTATTTGCGTTGATCTGTGTTGAAACCCTAGCCACTGGCGATTGTTCGCCGACAGCATTGAAATCCTAGAAAAAAAATTAAAGAAAAAGAAAAAAATCAATATTAATATTAATTAAAAAAGAAAAAATTGTATATTTTTGAAGAAAAAGAAAAAGAAAACATTATTAATTAAAAAATCAATATTAATTGGTATTAATTATTAATAAATTAATATTGTATATTTTTGTAATGAATTAATTATTAATTGATACTGATTAATAACAATTGTTGATTATTAATATTAATTGATATTAATTAATAATTTTAGTATTAATTGAGACTAATTAAGCCATTAATTGATATTAATTAATAATTTTAGTATTAATTGATACTAATTAAGCAATTAATTGATACTAATTAATTTATAATGGAAAAAAAGTTGTTTTACAGCTTATCAACCAAACACTACTCTGCTGCTTAAATCTATATTCTCACAACTGTACCAAACAAGTTAACAGCTTATGTTCACAGTTATAAGTTATAATCTGTTAAGCTATAATCTATAATCACTTTCTCACAATTTTACCAAACATGACTAATATAAAGCATAAGTAGAGTCTGTGTTTTAGTGTAAACTAGTATGTGACCTGTGTGTGATGCACGAAAATTTATTTTTAAAATAAAATTTTAATTTTGAGTCTTAATATTTTATGTATAAAATATTTTAAAAATTAAAAATTAAATACAAATAGATTTGTTAATGGCTGATAAAATTTTTTGTCACTGTGTGTGATTCTATATAAAAGGTTCATACAAATATTTTTTTTCAAAGTTATAAAAAAAAAAGGTATATTCTTATCTTGAAATCAAATTCTCATTTGTGTTAATCAAATTTATCAAAAATCATGAATTTCACTAATATCAAAATATTTTTTTCTAAAAAAATAAAAACAACAAAAAAATTCTATAATATATAAATTATGACTAAGTCATAACTCGTGATGTATTATATTATGATATATGTTACAAAAGAATAATATTAATTTTAATTTAAAATAAAATTTAAATTTAAATTATTTATTTTAATAATCTTATCCTTATCTTTCTACAAAAGTTTTAGTTGAATACTTATATATAATAAATTTAGTTAAATTATTTATTTGTTTTGATAATTTTAGTTCTATTGTGCTATAAAAGTGTAATTATCATATAATGATTTTATATGATATACATATTAAATTATAAGATAGTAAAAATAAATACTCATTTTGATATTAGAGTGTAGGAGAAGATTAGAGATTGACTTGTACGGCTGTCATGTCTGCAACGCGGAATAGATGGTAAGAAGTAATTGTCTACTTTTTGGGCATTGCACTGGACGGTACTATTCAGCTCGTAGGGGCCATCACGAGTCCCGTTTTGATAATCTGAACTGTCAATGTGTAGAACTCGTCGAGTACTTTATGCCTGTAAAAAATTATGTTAATCGGATATCGATAGCTATCCGATCAAATTTGTTTTTTTCCAACCGTTAATTATAACATCTTTATTTTTTTATACAAAACTGATTTGATCATGTAGTTATTGATATCCGATCAATGTGATTTTTTACAGGCATATAGTAATCGACGAGTTCTACACATTCAGCGGTTCAGATTATCAAAACGGGACCCGTGATGGGTCCCCACAGGCCGAACAGTAGTGTGGTAAAATTACACCCAACTGTGCAACTTTTTGTCACACAACCGTAGCACAGATCTGATTTCGTCATATTGATGTGTTAGTGAATAGTGATAAAATTAATTTTTTTTTTTTTAGTGAATAGTTGATAACTTTTTAACTTTTTGAGTAACTTTTTAGTTTTTTTGTGACATGCCAAATTTGGCCTAAAAATAATAGTTAAATTAGAAAGAGAATTAGTAATATAAAACTAAAAGTGATTCTAATTATTTAATTTTATTTTTATTTTTATATTTATTTAGAAAATAAAAATATATAGAAATAGAACTATATAAAATTTATTTAAAAGATTAAATATAAATATGTTGTGATTGGATTAAGAGGAAAATGCATAAATTAATTATGTCGAGTATTGATTTTTTCTTTAATATTCTTTTTGAATTATTAGCTGACCCTATTTGATGGGATTTAAGACTTGGTTTGGTTTGGTTTATTCTTTTTTGAATTATTCAAACGAATTGTATATAGGTTTATAAAATTTAAATAAAATATAAATGTTACAACGATAAAACTGAATAGGCAATGAAAAATAATCCGTGTGATGGACAGGAATTTATTTTTAAAATCAAAAATTAATTTTGAATCTTAAAACTGTGTACAAAATTTTAACAATTGAAAATCAAATACAAACAGGTTTGTTAATGGCTCGTGAAATTTTTTCTCATTGTGTGCGTGATCTTATGTGAAAGACTCAAAAAAAAAAAAAAATTAAAAAATTAAAAAAAGTCAAATTACCAACACCCCCTTGAGGTTTGACTAAAATATGGATTCCTCCATAAGGTTTGGGAAATTACAAATTGCCCTCTGAGGTTTATATTTGTTACGCAAATATAAACCTTAGAGGGCAAATTGTTATGCAAATATAAATCTCAGGGGACGGGATGTAATTTCTCAAACCTCAGGGGGAATCTGTATTTTAGTCAAATCTCGAGGAAGGTGTTGGTAATTTGCCCATTAAAAAAAATGTACTTTCAACCTGAAATCAAATCCTCATTTGTCTTAATCAAATTTATCAAAAATCATGAATTCTACTTGTATCAAAATAATTTTTGCTGAAAAAGTAATAAAAATTACAAAAAATTCTATAATATACAAATTATGACTTAGTTATAACTTATGGTGGATTATTTTAGTTATTAATCAAAAAGATCTTTACTAATTTCTTTTTTTTTTTGTTATGTTTAAAGTGGTGTATCGAGTCTTTAATTATGTTTTAAGTAGTGTTTGATTATGATTTGTTATAATATTTTTATATGATAATATTTAAGTATTTTATTATACGAAAAAGTGCTTAAGGTGGATTGACTCAAAAGTACGATTTATACTTATATCACTAAGATCGTAAGAGTTATTTACATTGATGTATAAAAAATTATAAATTCAAATCATAAACAGAGTCCTAAAAGATAATGAGGCACAAAATCTCTATAACCTTAATAATTTCAGTTCTCAAAAGGGTTCCGATTAATTATGTAACACAACATAATAACTGTAAATTTTTTATTACAGCCAAATTATTTTTGCATATCTCTTGTAGCAGAACTCATGAAGATGCATTATTAGTAATATTATATATTCAAAATTTTTAATTAAAAATTATTTAAGAAACATCAATAGGTGCCTTAAATATACACAATCATTTTTGATGAATTATTATTCTTCAAAATAATATTTCACACTATTTATCATTTGGCATTTGTCAATTATCTTTTAAAAACTTAAAAAAAAAAAATATTAAGTTCCATTATTTTAATCAATCAATATTAAATTGAATGCTACACATGTATGCAAATCACTTCTAGAAATATCTTGTCTCACATAAAATCACGATGGAGTTAACTTTAATTAATATAATAATATTTTATACTATGATATATGTTACAAAAGGATAATATTAATTTTAATTTAAAATAAAATTAAAATTAAAATTATTTATTTTAATAATCTTAACATTGTCGTTCTATAAAAGTGTTACTTAAATACTTATATATAATAAATTTGGTTAAATTATTTGTTTATTTTGAAAATTTTAGTTCTATTGTATTATAAAAGTGTAATTATCATATCATGATTTTATATGATATATATATATTAAATTATAAGATAATAAAATAAACACTCATTTTGATATTAAAAATAATAGTTAAATTAAAAAGAGAATTAGTAATATAAAACTAAAAGTGATTCTAATTATTTAATTTTATTTTTATTTTTATATTTATTTGGAAAATAAAAATATGTAGAAATAGAACTATACAAAATTTATTTAAAAATTAAATATAAATATGTTGTGATTGGATTAGGAAGAAAATATATAAATCAAATATGTAGAGTATTGATTATTTTTGTTTAATATTTTCTTTGAATTATTCATACATATTGTATATAGGTATACACGATTTAAAATAAATATAAATATTTTGTAATGAATAATTTCATTTTAAATAAAAGATTAAATATAAATTAATATTAAGACATCAATAAGATAGACAAAAAATATAAAAGAAATTTAATTTGATCCATGCGATATATGTAATTAAGCACATTTTGTCGTATTTATTTATTTGTATATCGAGATAATTTTTTTTTTCAAATATCATAATAATCAAATTAAAATATTAACTATTAAAATAAATCTGATAACGACAAAACTAAATACACAATGAAAAATCTATAGAAGGTAAGTATTTTTAAATAGAATTAATATAAAATATAAATTGAGTTGTATAGAACTTTATATGTAAATGAAAAAGACATATTGATGTGACTTTTTTTTTAAAAAAAACAAGCCTTTAAAATGTGCCATCTAAAAAAGAGAAAAACGCAACTTTTAATAATATATATATATAACATGATAGGATTACAATTTTACTTGCAGCAAAATGTAAACACATTTGCACTTCTATATATTTTGTTTATGAGAGTATTCGTAGTTAACAAAATTTAAAATAATTAAATATTCTTTATAACATATATCTCATAATTAACAAAAATATATTTTATTTACTTTTCATTGATTTGTAATTTTTCTCTAAAATCAAAGCATATACGCCATGTTAATTAATGTAATAAAAATGATTGAAATCTATCACATTCTTAACCTAACTCCCTGAAAGAAGTTCATGAAATGTACCTTGGTTTTGATGATCTCAATGTGCAATATGAGATGATAGTATGACTTCAGCTTATTTTGAGAAGCAAATTTTTTTTTAATTTATTAATTTATTATGAAAAAATGTAAAAAAAATTAAAATATAATATGATCTAAATAAGCCCATAAATTATTAAGTTGGATTTTTTTCATCTTTTCAAAAGAGACTAAAGTGTCAGAAATTTTTGATACCAACATTTGATGTAATGTTTTCAGATCAATAAAAATAATGATTATGAAATGGATGGATCGATGATGAATCTTATCTAACCTAACTTGATGGCTTGGATGAATCCATTTAATTTTTCTTTTTATTTTTTATTTTTTTATGCAATGTAAGTAATTGAGACCATTATTTACACATGCCACAATATTTTTTTTGGAGGATAGTTGAATAATTTGACAGAAAGAAGACATATGTCTGTGAGTCTCTCTGCACACCTCTCAGTTTTGTTTTGGACTGCTATTCCCATTCTTTTGAGATTTAATTTTTATTTTTTTTGATTCAATGTGGAAGTGCCGCCTAGGCAGTTAGGTTTATTTTATTTATTTGAATAATTAGCTCTGTTTGTTTAGTGGGAAAACCTAAACAAATTGCCAACTTATATCATCATTTGAATTACGACTAGCCACCCAAGTTTAAAATGTGTTGCTCACTTCTTCCAATTTTTTACCATATTTTGCCCTCCCCCTCCTATTCAAATGACTTGTGTTAAAATGGTAAAAAATAAAATGAAAGAAAAAAAAAAAGGGAAAGAAAATATATATATTTTTTATGTATGAATTTAATTAAGATAAGAATTTTACAAGAAAATAGAAACTCTAATTATCACTTTTACAGCAAATTTAAATTTTCTTTTATTTTTATGTGTAAGAAATTAAAAACTTCCAAGTTTGGGAAGACTAAATAAGTACACTTTTTGACTTTTTATGAAATATGAGTTGGATTTGGGTTGGGTTTGAAGTGATGTGTTAAAGAGGTGATGTGACTTAAATAAGATGATATGATTTAAATAGGATAGTGACTTTTTGACTTTTTGAATTTTTTTGAGGATGCCAAACTTGCTATCATAAGTTGTAAAAAAAAAATAACTTTCTTGTAAATTCTATCACTTTCGTACTAAATAAACTCATAAAAATTTATTTTTTTATATTTCCCTCTCTTTTCACCAAACCCCTCGTTTGGGACTAGCCGGTTTAGCCAAAAAATCAAAAAGTTACTAAAAAAGTCAAAAAGTCAACAACACATACCAAAAAGTCAAAGATTCTCTTTTCTCTCTACTTTTTGCACATTTTTTCATAAAAAGCCAAAAAATCATCCCAAACATACTAATTTTTTTAACTCATATTTTAGCCAAATAGCCAAAAAATTACTAAATTAGCCTGTTCCAAAACGAGGCCTTAGATTCGTACAAAAAGACATATTTTATTTCATTTTTCTTTCATTTTATTTTTTTATCATTTTTACTTTTATAATTTATTTCTTTATAATCAAACAGAATTAATTGTAAAAATGTTTTTGTCATAAAGTTTTATATAATTTTTTTTTTTATAAAAATTATTTATTTTTAACAATAGACATGAGGGTAGATAGTCTTTTGGCTAATTTGAAAAAATATATTATGAGGCAATAATATAGATAGATTAATGCATAATCCGTGTCACAAAAAAAGTCTTATTATATAAAACCCTACTCTTTCGTCAAGGCTCTGCTATTGTTATCTTTCGCAACAAATTTCAGAGAGAAAGAGAAAAATATCTACGGAGCGTTCTCTTTTCGCATTGAATCCACAATTAGGGTTTTGCTTTGTCAATTTTCTTCAGATCTAACAACAATTCGTGTCCCGAACCACTCGATTCAACGGATCGAAATCACGATCCGCTTCAAAAATTGTTCATTTTCCTCTGAATCTGGTACTTTATCTCAAAAAATTGTTCCTTTATATGGATGTATGTTTGTCTTTGTCTTCGATTGCATTATCTCCTAAATTTATTGTCTCTGTAATGTTCGGTTAACTTTTTTAGGGCTAAGGTTGAATTGAATTATCTGCATTGGAAGGCTACGATCGAAGTTAATTGAATTCTGTTTGATGTGGATTTGAATTTCATTTGAAGGGAAATCACGTTCATGTGTGGTTGCTTTGAATTTAACCTATCAATTTCGGGTGAGTGTATTTTACTTGGATCAGTAGATTTGTTGATGTATGTTTTTGAATTGACTGAATTGTTCGTGTGTCCTGTGTTTGTAGCATTGTTTAATAGATCTTGAAAAATTGGCTCCCCAACGCCGATCACAGCGCCACATGGGTGGCCAGATGCAACAGAGCAATGCTGCTGCGGCAACTGCTCTGTATGATCACCCTGGCGGAGGGTCCCTGCACAATGCGGGTCCCGGGAGCGATGCTGGAGATGCAGTCATGGCACGCTGGCTCCAGTCCGCCGGGTTGCAGCATCTGGCCTCACCCTTGGCATCTACCGGAATTGATCATCGCCTCCTACCTAACCTTCTCATGCAGGTATCTCTACATTTCAAATTCATTGCTATGACTGTTTGTTTACTGCATTTTGTCTTTTTTTATGGGAATGCAACAGTAAATTTTGTCGAAATATGAATTATATGACTGCTTTTAGTTCTGTACTCTATGGTTGATGCTCCATAGTCCCATTTATGTTGATAAAGTAATGCATATTTCACTATATTTACGCATCATAATGCATATTGAAACACAATGCAAAACTAATCTTTATTTATTTATTATTATTTTTTAAATTTAAATTTTGATCTGTTAAAGTTTTCCTCAGATTCATTATGGTTGATTAAAATAGAAATTATAACTGTCAGTTTCCTTTCATTTGATTTGTAAATGTCGGCCAGGGTGTCTTGTCTATGTACTTTAGTGGGATTCTAATGTGAGATAGTGGGAAACTGTTTGAAGGGTTATGGAGCACAATCGGCTGATGAAAAGCAAAGGCTTTTCAAGTTAATGAGAAACCTCAATTTAAATGGAGAATCTGGTTCTGAGCTATACACTCCGCCTGCCCAAAGTTCGGGTGGAATGGGTGCATCAGAAGGTTTTTATTCTCCCGACTTCAGGGGAGATTTTGGAGCAGGGCTTTTGGATCTTCATGCTATGGATGATACAGAGCTTCTATCTGAGGTATGGATGCACATGTATCTGGCTAGGTAAATCTTACTTTTGCTGCAGTCAGTCACTTTTACAATGAAAGTATAGTTTTTTTGTTTTGTTTTTTTTTATCAGGTGGAGAGGACGTTATGCATATTTTATTTTATTTTATTTTTCCCTTAGTTAACTGATAATTGTTTTGATTTATTTTTTCAGCATGTTATCTCAGAACCGTTTGAACCCTCACCGTTCATGCCTGCTGTCACACAAGCATTTGACAATGACTTCAATGTGATGACCAGCAGGCAGGGAAGAGCACAAACAGATACCGATGCCTTAGTTGGATTACCTACTGAAAAGGAGAGCAGTACAAGGGAAAACAATGTGGCTAAGATAAAAGTTGTGGTATGTTGTTCTGTTGTCGGCTGCACCTGCTCTTTTTCTATTTATTTGTATTTGTTATGAAATTGACCTGGTGGAGTGCCAAAAAGTCTATATAGCTGTGTAAAATTAAACAATGTGGCTAGTATTTTTTCACTTGTTATTTCTTTTATTTTCTGACCTTTATTAAAACCCCTTTTACCCAATAGGGAGATTGAATAGAAGGTATTTTTTGTTGACACTGTAATTTTGAAAATGGACATTTAAATGCCCCTCAAAAGTACTTTTCTGGCCTAAACCCAGAATTCGGTTACTTTTTGGTACCCTTAAAGCAATTCAATTTGACAAGAGCATTCCCTAAGATCACAAGCCAGCTATTGTTACTGTTCACTGCTCCATAGAGTCCCTCCAGAAAATCATTCCTTAGCCTTTTCCTTCCATGATTCCTCAGTCAATGATTGAAATTTATTTTATTGCACTATTTTATAATTCTTAAAGTAATTTCATTGATGTTTGTCTCAGGTCCGTAAAAGACCATTAAACAAGAAGGAGATTTCTCGGAAGGAGGAGGACATTGTGTCTGTGTGTGACAATGCTTATTTAACAGTCCATGAACCTAAGCTAAAGGTTTGGATATATTTCAGCTGCCACAGAAGCACATGAATTAATATTTATTCTGAATTTGATGTGGAAGGATTGTTGCTGGCTTGGTATTATATTACTTTTTTTTTTTTTTCATGTTCCATTGGAGGAACTGGCTTTTGGTTTGGTGCGAAGGTGGACTTGACTGCTTATGTGGAGAAGCATGAATTTTGTTTTGATGCTGTTCTAGATGAGCATGTATCCAACGATGAGGTAATAATACCATTATTAACTAGATATTGAAGTTGCTCAAGACTGTTCTATACACAAAGAACTTGTGAAATTAAATGTTTGGTTGTGACTTAAGCTTCCATAAATTAAGAATTCCTTGGTTCTTCACCATATTTTTTTTTTTGCCAGATTCTTTTGGTTAATGGTTAGGAAGTATTTGTTTTCAATTTTTTTTTGCTTTTGTTTTCTGATTTCGTTTTTCGTGATTTTTTGAAACAAAAATAATGAAAAGTGACCCATCATTTTGATATTTGTGCAAAAAAGTTTTTGGAAACTCAGAAAGTAATTTTAAAGTGTTTCCTAGAAAGGGGGTGTTCTAAAAAAAATTCCCGAAATTTTAGAAAACAGTTTTCCATGTACAATAAAGATTGGTAGCTCGAATTGAGCTTGCTCGAATGGCCTGAATTTGTGCTTGCTGACCGGCCGGACAACCACCTGGACGACTGATGAAACACTTGTCTACCGCGGTTGTCACCTTGTCGACCGCAGTTGTCAGCTTTCTTGTCAGATGACTGGCCGGTTGACCGGCAAGCCAAAATTCAAGCCATTCGGGCAAGATGAAATTCGAGCTACGCAGTGTTCTTCTTCCATATAAGTTTCCATTTTTCCTGTTTTCAAGAACAAAAAGCAGGAAATGAAAATGATACCAAATGCGCCCTAAACTTTTCTCATCTTTGGTTTGTAATATTAATGGTTTGATTGCTTCTTGCTTGAACAGGTATATCGGGCAACTGTAGAGCCAATTATCCCCACTATCTTCCAGCGAACAAAAGCAACATGTTTTGCATATGGTCAAACAGGTGTGATCCTGTTCACTCTTCCCATGTTATCTGGTCTGATAGTATATGCTTGCCTTAAAGAAAAACATATATTTGTTCTGTCAGATGTTAGGATGCATTTCTGCTAGTTCATTTGTGTTTATATTGTCTTTGTTGATGCATGGAGTTCCTGAAAGTAAGTTGTGTGCTACTTAGTTTCATTATGCCCATATATATATCTTCTTCAATGCCATATATTGATTTAGTGTATCTCAATATTGGTGTAATGAGTGTGATCTGTTCCAATTTGGAAGTTACTTTAGTGCCATATGTGGATAATTGATATGGTACTACTTTATAATTTCAGGAAGTGGTAAGACGTTCACAATGCAACCATTACCTCTCAGAGCAGTAGAAGATCTTGTCAGATTATTGCATCATCCAACTTATCGCAATCAGAGATTCAAGTTGTGGCTTAGCTTTTTTGAGATATATGGAGGAAAACTCTTTGATCTTCTTAGTGATAGAAAGTTAGTATTGCCATTGATTTTGTCTCTTGTCTTTGCTTTATGCTTCTTTTCCTTCTTTCTGTTTTGATCTTGTATTCGATTGAAAAGAGCATTTGTAGGAAGTTTTACGAAGTATGGTGCACTACATCACATTTGAAAAGAAAAATTTTGTATGCAGTTTTGTTTTTCCGTTCAACTGTTCCGCAATCTTTCTTCTTTTCCTACCAAGAAAAAAAGGACAAAAAACAAAAAAAGAAAAGAAAACCGGTGAAACATGAGTTTATTTTTGTGAAAAGTTCAGGGAGCTCAATATTGCTTATGTTGGTTTGGTCGCTTATTCACATATTTGTTTTGTGTCTAAGTAGAGATCTCTTTGTAATTAATATGGAGTCAAAAGTTTGCATGGATGAATGTACATTATTGAATTTTTAGTATGAGACATGGCAGTGCTTTGACTGCAGGATGATTGATGGGTTAGGCTCCCAATTATCTGCAGGTGAGGTTTGCTCCAAGTCTTAACTGCCCCCATGTGTCAGAAGAAATATGTATAAGTGATCAAAAAATACCAAAAATTTAAAATGACCAAATAAAGCTAAAAGGAAAGGCACAAGATTGCATCAAATATATATGTTTAACCATCAAATATTTATAAGTGAATATATATGTTTAACCATCAAATATTTATGTATGCTTAGCTCACACGCCTAAATGCTTGATGGGTGTGTATCAGTAATAGGAACTTCTTTGATTGTTCTCATATAGGAAACTTTGTATGAGAGAAGATGGGCGACAACAAGTTTGCATCGTTGGACTGCAAGAATTTGAAGTTTCAGATGTACAGATTGTTAAAGAATATATTGAGAGGGGAAATGCAGCTAGAAGTACCGGCTCTACTGGTGCTAATGAGGAATCTTCGAGGTCGCATGCTATATTACAACTGGCTGTGAAGAAGCACATTGAAATAAAAGACTCCAAGCGGAACAATGATGGAAATGAGGCCAAGAGTGGGAGGGTTGTGGGGAAGATTTCTTTCATTGATCTTGCTGGTAGTGAAAGAGGAGCTGATACAACTGACAATGACCGACAAACACGGTACATATTTCTGCAAATAAGCACACATACAGACGTAAACATATATTTCCACTTTTCCATTGGAATTGTTTGGCTCATCATTGCGCACATATTACGTTGTTTTGTTCCTGCGTTGCTCAAATTTCAAGTGTTTTTCTACCTTTCAATTTTTGTTTGATGAATTGTATCTTGGGGACTGGGCTGATGTTTCAGTAAGGAGGCACCACATCCAGATCAGACATCATGAAATTGAAGATAATACATACGAACTTATCAGTCTACTATTCCAACCAGACAGCTGTCTTTAATAATAATAGTCCTTTTTTCATAATATTTCACTTACCTAAACATTTACAAGCAAAACCATAACAAGGGCCTGAATATAGAGTTCTATCATAATAACATTACACAACAGAAATCACCCACAATTGGACTGGGTTGAGGGCCAACAGGAGAACCCTGGAAACTGAACAAGTTGCCCACAATCTAACCCATCTCAGTCTCCATTGTGGGATGCTTAATTTGAGCTGCAGTGGTTCTCAAAGTGAGCTTGGATTGCGTGAGTTGTTTTGGACAGAGTCATTCAATTTGCAAGTATCTTGTCATTTTCCTGGAAAAACCTTGCTAAGATTAGAGAAAGAAGGAAAGGAAAGGAATTAGGTTTTTAATGGATTTGTAAGATGTCTTGGCTGAATCAAAAATTTGTGCTTTGTTTAAAGTCTCAAGTCTTCTGCAATGTCAAAAAGCCTTCACTTGACTTCCTTTTCTAACGAATTGTAGGTTTTAAGATATTGGTCGTTATCTACTTGGGTTCTGTTGGTTTTAATGTCTTCCACTGTGACATCCCAAGTCCTTTGCCTAGTAATCAGTTTTTTGTATATGTTTTGAATTAGTTTTTCCAGCAGTGTATGACAATTTTGATTTTACAAAGTGCTTGAAGCAATATCTCGACAGATATATATATTCCACTTTTTTTGCAATATTGCAATTATAGTTACTATTCTTTTGGTTTATTGCAGGATTGAGGGAGCTGAAATTAACAAGAGCCTTTTGGCTCTTAAGGAATGTATTCGAGCTCTTGACAACGACCAGATTCATATACCATTTCGTGGTAGCAAACTCACTGAAGTACTTCGTGACTCCTTTGTTGGCAACTCAAGGACCGTGATGATCTCTTGCATTTCTCCAAATGCAGGCTCATGTGAACACACGCTCAATACATTGAGATTGCTGATAGGTATCACATTTTTATTAGAAGTTTCAACAAATACATCACCTAACAGTTTTGTGTGCTTCAATCTAGTATCTTTTTAGCTGAAAAGGATGATCATAAAATCAACAGGGTTAAAAGTCTTTCGAAAAGTGGAAATGCAAAAAAAGATCAAGTTGCAAGCTTAGCACCCATTAACAAGGAATCTATATCAGCATCAACTTTGCCTGTTTCTGCTGATGTGGAGGATGTTTATGAGCAGAATCAAGAAGTAAAAGTTGATACAGGTAGAAGGGTTGTAGAGAAAGAGAATCTGTCTTACAATCCTGTTGAGTCCAATAAACATCCCTCAAGTTTTCCATCAAATTATCCTTTCAATGGGCATGAGGATAGTAGTGGAGTGACTTCTGGTGCTGTAGAACGGGAAAGGGTTGATAAACTAAATTCTGGTGGTTCAACAAGTCAAAAAATGTATTCATCATCATATCCACAAAGCACAGGCGATACAGAAGAAAGAGTGCAGAAGGTGTCTCCCCCTCGAAGAAAATCTCAAAGGGATGAAAAACCTGAAAAGCCAGGGAATTGGCTGAAAAAAGATAGCAGTGGATCTGATCATTCTACAAGTTACAAGCAGCAAAACAATAGCAATTTTACTAGTAACAATGCAGGATCCAGACAATATGAACCTGAGCTACCTCCTCCTGACGGGAATATCAATGAAATACTTGAGGTTGGTTATATAATTGCACACTGCTGATCTGTTGTTTTGCCACATTACAAAATTTTGCAATGTGGCTTAAATTTGGTTTATCCTGTTTTCACATTTAGGAAGAAGAGGCCCTAATTGCTGCACATAGAAAAGAAATTGAAGATACAATGGAGATTGTTCGAGAAGTAAGTGAAATTTCTATCTTTCCCCTCCAAATAATATTAAGGATCATGAAAAAAGTATCATGAAATGCTTCATAAATTTTTTTTATCCTTTGATTAGTGTGTGATGCTTTATTGTATGTGTAATTTAACGGTGGAGAAGCTTTCATGATTATCTTCATGATATTTTTTTCATAATCCCTAGCATTACTCTTCTCCTCCATAGGTGTTATGATGTTCATTTACTTAAGTTGCATTTGAGGCACACTTATTAACTAAGTTGAATTATATAAGGGTATATATCAATATCCAATGGAAATGAAGGATTTTTTTTTTTTTCCTTTTCAGATTAGTTCAAGGGTCTCCTTTTTCTCTCTTAATTTTTTGTTCCTACAGATTTCCAATCTTTCTTGTTGAAGTCATTGTTGTAGAATTGTTTATCAATATGCCATAAAAAATTTATTATTCATGACATGACTTGGTGTCATTTTTTATTTTATTATATTACCTTGTTGCTCTATTATGAAACAGGTATATGGTTTCCAAGTGTTGTATAAAGAGAGAATAACACACATGTATAGAGAGAGGGAGAGAGAGAGAGAGAGGAATGAAGAAGGAATTATTGCTCTCATTGTGTATCTAGTCATGCCAATTGTCACCCTGGTAGTAGTGTACAAATTTAATCTATGGGTTATCCAGTAGAATGTCAATAGTTTTGTAAGTCCACTACCTAACTAGGGTAGGTTTTACAATGTCCCTTCTCCTTTTATTATGTATGATTAGGTTTGAACTATGAGTCTGCATTTTTTTGTTTCTTGAACGGTGTAGTTTTTTCTTCCTTCAAGATTTTGAACTCATGTGCTTCTAGCTGAACATCTGTAATTTTACCTATGGCAAAATTAATCAATAGAAAGGGAAAAAAATAACTCTCCAAGAATCTAGCAGTTATGTAACCTGTTTGGTTGGCTTATGGATGTCAGGAAATGAAACTGTTGGCGGAAGTGGATCAACCAGGCAGTCTCATTGACAATTATGTAACTCGGTTGAGTTTTGTGCTCTCGCGGAAAGCAGCAGGTCTGGTCAGCCTTCAAGCCCGCCTTGCCAGGTTCCAGCACCGGCTTAAAGAACAAGAAATACTGAGTCGGAAGAGAGTACCCCGTTGAGGCAGTGTACACCCCTGTGAAACAGCAACCTGCTGTTGTCCACAAAAGAAATGTCTTTTTTTAACCTACAAAAGACATTTCTTTTCAGAGAAAATAAAAAAATAAAAAAATTGAAAGTTGTGAAATAGATACTTTTACTCATGTGATTTCTTGTAATCCATATGTATTTGAAGAACTTTATTTGTTTTGTGGAACCCTTCTTGATTTGTCTAGCAAAACTCTTTTTGTTTAACGTCTCAGTTTTGGAATTACTTAATGATTAAAAAAAATGTGGTAATTTTGTATTAGATGATAAAAAATAAAAAGATATAAATGAAAAAATAAAAAAAAAAATCCCAAGTGTTCTAGGCTGTGCTTGGTCTTGTGATTCTAAACTCATTCCCCCGGCATAGTTGTGATTCTAAATTCTGCATACAATGCTAAAATTCCAGTTTCAAAGTCCTTTGTTTTCTCAAGAGAATCAAAACCGAATGCTTCTCATTGCAATTGCTAACTACTTCAATACAGTTAGAACAAGAGGCCACATCAATCATCAGACATAAAGGGCCAAAACTGGAAAAAGAAAAAAGAAAAAAGAAAAAAAATTAAATGAAAGGAAACCTTAGTGTCAAAATCAGACCTACAAGAAGGTAAGTTTCGCACAACTTAATGTGGTATAAACAAATTGCCCTGTCCTTGATAATTTTTGATTCCCAGCCCACGATAACTGCCAAATGGTCATCACCTCAGAAGCCTTGATTGAAGTAAAAGCATCCTCCATAAACACAGCACACACAAACTTCAGTCAATCTTCTATGTCCAATGAATGGCATGAGGGAAATACAATACGCATCAGACAATTAAGTTCATATCAACATCACTCAGCTTTCAATCTTAAAATCTCCTTGGCAGTCCTCAGCCGAAAATATGGCAAATGTTCCTACAAGGGTGTGAAAAAAATGTTAGAAATACATTGCACAGTGTTTATTACCCAATGGAATTTTTGAGCAGAAGCAACATGACACTCCTGTGCACTCCAATGGATATTAGCAAGAACGTGGGTGCAACAAGATGAAACTCCATTGTATTACTATTTACACAGCATTGGCAAATCACCATAGTCAGCATAACATTTGAAGGTACAAATCAGTCATCAAGACTGCAGCAATGGAAGAAAATGGAAGCCAAAGCAGCTCGTAATCTGGGATCAGTTTTAAGACTGGACGGATTATGGAAACAATTTGATTAAATCTGATTTCAATTTGCTTGCTGCACTTAGCAGTAGATCATTTCAAGAATTCATAATGACTAAATCTCTCTTCTTTTCATTTCTCACTCTGCTGACAATTTTCTTACAGATGATGAAAACTTGGTCACAAACAACACACCTTCAATTTGAATCTTTCCATTTTAACAAGGCCAGGAAAGTGCCTACATATTTTAACCCTCCCACCAAAAGGAAGCTACTGTGGTATGCATAGCATTCCTAGATGAATATTTCTTTATTTTTTTGGGTGAATAATAGATTAATATTTCAGACAAAGGTAAATGTAAAAGCTGCAGCAAATTTCCTTCTAACTATTCGTCTCTCTCCATTTCATCCTCGTTCATATTTTCAAATTGGCAAATATATAATAATGTGCTTCATAATAGATAGCTTAGGTAACACATGTTAGACTCTGATGAAATGAAGCCAAATCAAGAAGGGAATTTGCAACATGAAAGCGAATGATACAAGCACACGCATTCACAAAAGTGGCCTGCACAATTCTTGTGGTTTACCTGGTTGAAACAGAGTCCCAGACCCCTGCTATAAAAGTCAGCATACTTGATCATGAACATGCCACAATCCCAACTGTCCCCCCAAAAAATAAAAAGATCAGTCATTTATCTGTAATTTAGAAACATTAATAAGCTCAGATGTCAATTTTTCCTTTTCACTTGGGGAAAAAAAAATCACTTCAGCAACTTCCTAGTTATTAAGTGGATGCAATTAAAAATTCAGTAGTTTACCAACATGATAACGTGGCTGTCATTGACCACTCAATAACCAAATAGCTGCAAAGCTAATTTCAATATACAAATGGAGAAAATAAACTCCAAGACTTCTACATCAGCTTAAACATATCTTCTCCTTTCTTTTACTATTTTTTTTCTTCTTTTCTTTGTGAAATATATGCTTTTGGCCATACAAATTCATTCCACTTAACAACAAATTTTCTTTTCCGTAAGTCCATTTGCTAATCTAGAATCTTCAAGTGATTAATTGTGAAAGAAAAAGAAAGTCGAAAAGCATACACACCCATTTTCCTGTTTAGGAAGATCCTCAACATATTCTTGCTTCCACGAGCTAAAATCAATGTCTTGTCCACTCTTGTCCTTCACCTCATCCATAAAGTACCTAGCCTGGCATTAAAACAACATTTATAAAAACATGAATCACAAGCACACAGAAAACACACATAATTTGAAGTACTTTAGGAGGAAAAGACACAAAAAAACAACTCAAAACTTCATATTTATCAGAAAACAAAAAGCTAATGACTGTAACATCTTAGCAGGAAGACTCTACCTGCCTGCCCTCAATACTATTTCAAAATTACCCAATCCAGAGGCTTTGAAGCACAAAAAGCTCAAATCTAGACAATGCGTTAACTTAGAAACATGCACGACCTGAGTGAGGTGATAATGCACATGTGACATCCACACTTAGTCATACATAACATGCAACAACCACCTATAAATACCATTGATTATAGTTTTGAATTTGCAGCCTCTGATGCTCTATAATTTCTCACACATATACCCAATGTGCAGACACATTGTGTGTTCCTTTTTTCCCCTTAATATATTTACGTAGTACGATATAGAACATACCAGGCAGCTTATTTACATATATGTGTTTGGCCTGGGTTCTTGGTAGTTGCTCTTCATTTCTCTCACACAAAAGGCAGGCCATAAAAATGAAGACTAACAGGTCTGAGAGAAAAAGAAAAAAAAAAGGATAAAAACAAAGAAACGTACAATAAACTTCTAGATTCATTTCATGCATCCCAATACATGAACGACAAGACAATAAATACAAAGCATACCAGTACTTTCAGCACTTGAGTATCAATTCCTCTGAGCGAATCAAGATACTGGAACTTCTTGTCCTTCTTGTTTATAACTGCTAAGCACCAGTGAATTTCTTTGTGGATGGGAACAAATATCTGAGCACATTAGCTAAATTAATATACAGATAACACACAATATAACAAAACAAAACAAATTGGAAGTGAATGAAAATAAGAAATGCATACAACTCACCTTATCACACTCAAGAAGACAGTATCCCAATTTCCTTTGGGTAGTCCACCTTCTAACTGCTTTAAAATCATAGCCATTCCTCCCACTGATTAACTGGACATTACATTCATAGTGAAAATGCATTTCTCAATGAGCAAATAAAAGCAACAAAATGCCCCACTCTTCACCCATTTGTGAGGTAATATTAATAGCAAAAGGCTTGTTTGGCATGCAACAAGTTGAAGGACTGAACATGAAAGATCAGGACCAATCATAAAATTGAGTAGGTAATATTTCAAATGTATGAAAAGTCATCTTAGTTTGTGAGTTCTAATTTTCACAGTAAATCTGATATTACATATATAGAATAGAATGATAGAGGGGGATTCCAGGGAAAGATTAATAGCAAAATTAATGTGTAGAGATGGTAAGAAAAGACATGGTAGTATGTGGGTTAATTGAAGTAATGGCCACAGAGTGGAATGGAAATATGGGATTACCACATCATTCACTAGAGTGAAATTTCACACCCTACATATATCAAATGTGTAGGGTATGAAACAATAAAGATTATAGGGGAAATGATCTCATAAGGCAAGCGGGTTATTGAAAGAATGTGCAAAAGTTAGGAACTTACACAAATCCTAAAAGAAATATTATGCCAACTTAGCCTAAAAAGGTAGGCGACAGAGTAATTATAATACCAACCTTCTTATAAAAGAATGTGTTGAAGAAATGACACTTCAAAAACTTTTTGGGCTCCCTCTTTTCCCTCTCTTTTAGTAATTCAAGATACGCATTTATAACCTACAAGGAGAAGAGAGTCAGCCATTCATGTCAAAGAACCGCGTTACAATCTTACATATTATTTGGATGGTCTGATTCAACCATTACACAAAGAATTAAATCAAGACCTCCTACATTTGTCATGATCATGGAGGGTTAATTCCAAAAACCAAAAAACACAAACACACACACATAAAAAATCACCTCATCATTCAACCATGCACTCGGTCTCAAACATTGCAAAAGTTCTCCGGTGATCTGAATATTAGAGTTCTCATGTGTAACCAAGATCTTCCTCCTGCAAAAGTAAGCCAAAGAAACTAGAATGTCAATAGTGACCCCTTTTCAAAACAAAATGGTTTACTCATCAAAATCATACCGATTGGAATTAGAGAATGCCCAAGAAACCTCAGCCTCTTCTTCCTTTGTAAGAGGCACAAAAGGTTCACGAAGCACATCTTGAAATACATCCTGAAACAATTAACTTAGGCACAAAAAAAAGCCCTAAATACAAGAATGTAGGTAGCACTTTCAAAAATAAAAGCAGTGATGACATTTCACCTCCTCCGGTTTCTTGAAAACTTGTAGCGATTGAAATGAAGCACGATGCTTCTCATTTAATTCAATTTGAAAACGCAAACTGCTCAACTTAGGATTCCGCCTCTCTGCAGTCTCATACAACTTTTTGTGTATTGAATAGCCCCAAAACATCAAATTCCTGATCCAATGAAAGCGAGTCCAACAACTTCCCGGCATTGTCCACTTTCAAATTCACATTTGTCAATCAGAAACCACTGATGACGAAGATGGCCGAAAATTTCCCTCCACAACCTTCCCTTCCAATTCCAAAGAATTGGGAACAACTTCCCGTGACCTCCGGTCCAAAACCACCGACCTCCCTTCACGCCATTCATCGTCAACAACTCCAACCTCCTCAATGCTTGAATCCTCAGAAACACCATCTTTATCAGTCTCTTCATCGACCTCAATCACTTCCTTACCCTTCTTCAAATACCTAAAAGCCTTAAAAGCGCAATTCTTCGCCTGATCATATTTCAAACTGAAAACATTCCCCATTGAATCACTTAAACCCTCCTTACTCGGCCTCGATTCTCTATTCGAACTCGCAGAAAACCCGAATTGGATTTTCTACAAGGGGCATGAACTTCCCTTTGAATCCGATGCACCGGTTCGGGGTACTGATAGATTCTAGAAACTGAACTTCTTGATGAAAACGATCGTTCGGGACTCAGACGCATAAATGATGAAGTTTTGGGTTTTTTCGAAATGTGGGTATCGATTCGATTATCCAAATTGGGCGAATACAAAGATGGGAATTTGAAATTCGAGTTGTGGTATTTGTCACCGCGCCTTCGATTGCTCGTTATGGCACCCATTGATTCGACCCAGAATTTCTAATTCCTAGAAGCAAAAAACAACAACGCTGACCCATCTAACAACTACCATCTTCAGCAAACATTGGCTAGTGAAATTCAAAGAAATTGAATCGAACCCCACAAAAAGAAAGTCGAACTTGTTAAAGCCCTGTATTTGAGGAGAGGAAAGTAGGGTTTTGTGTGATGATTGTGAGTCTGAGTGAGTGAGAGAGAAAAAGAGTTATTGATTGCTTTGAATTGTTTAAAATTAAGCTAGAAATCGAATGAAGAACATGAATGCAAAGCAAGAAAGAAAGATAGGTTGCGAATTGCGAGTTCGATTCGTAGTTTGAAATCGATCGATCGATTTGGGGAGGGGGGTTTTAGATTTCGCGGTTTGATGGAGAAAGAATCGGCTGTTTCCCACAAATTTCCTTCTTTGTTGAGTCGCACTAAAATCATACAGTATATGTTGGTAGTTTCCTTTCCTGGAATAATTTCAGAAATTAATGAAAATTTTAAAACTTCGGTTTTTTGAAAAATTATTTAAAAATGGTGGGTGAGCAACATATTAGAGATTTGGAAAATATTTTTTAATTACATTAGACATGAAAAGTGGGAAATTAATTGCAAAAATATATGAATTTTAATTTTTTATTTCATTTTACTCTTGTCGTTAATCTTTTTAATTCTATTGTCAGTCACCCCTTTCCTGAGACCATTTTCAATTTAAACTCAAAACTTTCATCAAATTTAAATTTGATACAATATTTCAACCGTTTTACCAAATTGATATCAGGAAACCCTCCTTTTTTATTAAATTAAGGGGAGCGTTTAACTTTTCATCAAATTTCGCAAGTGATCGTTGGTGGACGACCGGATGGATGACTGGCTAATCAATCGGGTGTGAACGACTGACCGGACTTGACCAGTTGGACAATCGGGTGGACGATCGAATTGGGAAAATTTGAAGAAAATTTACATTAAGCTAAACTACCACTGGGATATCCTTTCAATCGTCCTCACGATTGACCGATTATTTGATAAAAATTAAAATTTAGTATTAAAACATTTGGTATCAAACGAAACTTTTAATTAAATCTTTACTCAAATTTAGCGTTTAAAAATACTCTAATAGCAACTTTTCTCTCACTTTCCCCCTATTTTGAGTTTGATAGCAACTTTTCCCTCACTTCCCCCCTATTATTCTTACAGTTTTCCCAATCATTATCATCCTGCCCTTAATCCACCCTAGCCCTTCTCTATCCACTCCCAGTCTCATTCACCGCATTCCCAGCCTTCATCTACTATCTCCAACCTCCTCCATCCCATCTCAAGCCCCTTTCGCTGCTCTCAACTTTATTTTTCCTCAACCTCCTCTATCCACTATTGGTCCCTTTCATCATCATCAACAACACAACCAAAAAATTTAAAAAAATAAAAGAGAGAGAAGAAATGAAGATCAAAGTAGGGTTTCACACTTTGCAAATGTAGTTCGCGACTGATTTGTCATGAGGGTTTGGAGTGGGTTTTTGCCTAGATGGAAAAAGGAAGGGTTTGGTTTGGAGTGGGTTTTTGCAAAGATTGAAAAAGGGTAAGGTTTTGCTAATAAGGGAGGGAGGAGAAAGGGAGAGAAGTGAATAGAGGAAACAATGCAAATATGGGAACAAAAAATTATAATCTCCATGATTTTTCAATTAATTTTGCTTCCATGTCTAGTGTAATTTAAAAACATTCTCAATCATTTTTGTTATATTTTGTCCATTTTGCATTGTGTTTTTTTAAGGAGTTATTGTCAAAAAAACTGGTGTGCTTGGCAATGCTAAAAAAAACCAACTTGTTATATGAATCCAATTTTCATTTCCTCCGAGAGATGCCTTTGTCATTTTATCAAAATGAAACATTTATCCTCAAACTGAATTCCGTAGAACTTAAAAATGATATTGAGCTTGCAAAGCTTGATTTTATATATATATATACATATACACACACTCTACCTGACTGATCGTCAGACCGTTTGTGTATCACATATATGCATGTAGATCTTTCAACATTGCTTGAAAAATCTTCAACTCACAAAAACAAATTATGCAGAGTTTGGCCTACAGTTGTTGGCTTCCAACATTGGCAGTGCAGAAGAAAATCACAAGAGTGGGTGATGTCACAGCGCTGCGAGAAGAAAGAAGCAAACAAACAGTTACAAAAAAAATAAAAATAAAAATAAAAAACTACCATTCAAGAAGAAGATGTAAACATAAGAATGAGAGAAATGAAGAAGAACTAGAAAAGGAATGCAACATCTGGAAACCAAAAAAATATTCTGATATTCTGTGTGGGGAGAAAAACCAAGACTACATCTAGTACATCAAGCCTATTATTCAAATGCAAATTCCATTAGGCAATAAATAAAGCCAAACAAAAAGAAAAAAGACTATCAATTAAAGCCAAAAATAAAAGAGACTACAAAATTTAATTTGAGTTAGCTTAGAATCTCTGCCTTTGCGTGCACCTCTAGCAATGGGGGCAAATATGAGGTAGCATAAGCCACCAAGCAACTCTTCTATGTGCACGGAATCCATTACAAAACCAAACATAACTTTTTCACAGAGTTAGGGCCCACAAAATTGATGAGTCCCACCATATGTGAGAGGGTTGTGTCTGGTTCTATGATTGAATTATGTGCACTTGGAATTTTTCGACACCAAAAGGGGTGTGTTCATATTTCTGATCGGCTGGCGTACTCCTGCACCAAAGCTCCAAACAACGAAGGCCGCTCAAGCAAGTGAGAGGGGGCATCAAATTCCTTTGCCCGTCCTGTACAAAGCAATCAAAGCCACAATGCAGAAAATTAGCAATAGCATGACCAGAACTGTGTGAGTATTTGCACCCTGAACACAGTCCTAGCAGTTAAAAGAAATAAGTCAAGTTTTCCCACCCTCAACATAGAAAATGAAACTAGAAATAGCTAATAACATTAAGGAATCTAAGTTCACAGTCATATTAATCATGGCCATAAATAAAAGCTCAACACTACCTCTGATTATAAAGAGCCAGAACCATTCTAGACTCCATTTGAATTAGTCAAAAAAATTTATAAACAAAATTCATCTAGGGCAGCGCCATTCTTGCAAAGTTGCAATTACAAGGCATAATAATGGGTGTTTTGACATAAAATGAAAGGGCCATAAACGTCACATCATTCTATATGAAATTTATAAAAAAATAAGTTTGTATAATATTACCCATGTGTTATAAAAAAAAATAAGTTTGTATAATATTACTCCTGTTTAGGTGAATGTGAATCTTAACAAGTATAGGATGCTAACTACTCGACCGCAAACCCAACTGTGCAATGAGTTGGCGAGGGTTGTAGGGGATAGAGCCCCTTGCTCAAAGGAGGGGGGTTCACGGGAACTAGTCCCCAAATTTGAAGTACGGGTATTTTGGTAATTCGGCACTCGACCTGTAAGCCTAGTTATATGTATATGTCGTTGAGGGAGAGTTCTCCATATCTTGCTTATAACTCTTTCTAATCATGATAAAAATACGACGACCATAGATGTAATATTAATTTTGGAGTGAACCACTTAAATCCAATGTCCAAGTGTGTATTTGATTTACAATTCTTACTCCCTTCGTCCCATTTTGATAGTCCCTTTTGGAAATTCAATTTTTTTAGGGAATATGTAATCGTTGTATTTCAATTCAAATTTTAGAGCACTTAATTCCAATAATGCCCTTCTCTTTTTCAATTTTTAATATATTTCTAGCCATTTAAAAAGGGTAGTTTTGAAAAACTAAATATTATTTAATTTGACTTTTCAATTAGGACCAACACTTTGGGACATCCTAAAATGAGAAAAAGGACTAACAAAATGGGACAGAGGGAGTATTTGTTTGTCTTCTCTGTTTTCCATGTCTCACCGATCCTAAGTAGTTGTGACAAAATTCTTAAAAATGTGGAGGCTCGCGTATATAATGTGTTTCGCATAGCAATCTTGACAAAAGTTCCTATACTTCTTTGCTGAGCTTACATGTATAGCTTAACTGCAAAGATAAAGAGTGAGATACATACCAGCATCCATAACCAACACTCTATCGCAGTCCATGACAGTGGGAATTCTGTGAGCTATGCTGATTATTGTACATGCCGAGAAGTCCTCACGGATGATTTTTTGAATCACTGCATCAGTTTGAGAGTCAACAGAAGCTGTTGCTTCATCCATAAATAGAATCTTGCTGCACTTCAGCATGACCCTCCCCAAGCACAGAAGCTGTCTCTGTCCCACACTCCAATTGTCTCCACTATCAACCACTAGTACAGAGGGGAGAGAGAAAGGAAAAAAAAAGGTTAATTGTTAGGGAATTTAACTTGAAAGATTACTGATGTGAACACTAAAGCTCTATTTAAGCAGAAAAAATATAAAATGAAATAATTAATTATATATATTTTTGTGCGGAGAAAACATTTTCCAATGTTTGATAACGAGTTTAAAAGTAATGTGCTAGTAGTTGTATTAGTGATGGTAGTGGTGGTGGAGGTGGTAGGATGGTGGAAGTGGAGGTGGTGGCGGAGTGGTAGAGGTTGTGTTGGTAGGATGGTGGAGATGGGGGTGGTGGTGGTGGCAATGTGGTGCCATTGGTGAGCCTATAGTCCAAAAAATGTTTTCCACCTAAATAAGTTTTTTTTTTTTTTTTTTCACAGAAAACATTTTTTATTCACTTTCGCTTCCAATCATACAAAATGCCAGAAAAATGTGAAAAATATTTTTTCAAAAAGTATTTTCTGCCGAAATAAATAGAGCATAATTGAATTTGAGGAGAACTTCAAAAACTAACAAAGAGAAGAGACCAACCAGAAGCATCAAGTTTTTCAGGCTTTGCAGCAACCACATCTTTCAGCTGGCAGCGTTCAAGACTCTACAGAAGCAGAAAACTGTTGTCAGCTAATTCTAAAAACAAAAACAGAAACAAAATCAATGCTCTGATCCTATATTGCATAGACACAATGTACAAATGAGGAATATTTACCTTCCATATTTCTTCATCAGAATACAACCCAATTGGGTCGATATTGCTTCTTACCGTCCCCTCAAAAAGTACTGGGTCCTGAGGGATGATCCCAAACCGGGACCGGAGATCATGAAGACCAAGCTTGCAAATGTCAACCCCATCAATTATAATTTTTCCACCAGAAGGCTCCACCAGCCTGAAGAAAACTTGGATCAGAGTTGACTTTCCGCTGCCTGTTCGCCCCACAATACCAATCTTCTCTCCTCCATAGATGTTGACAGACACACCTTTGATAACCAGCGGAGTGTTTGATCGATATCTAACCTGCTCAAAATCAGTGCATCATGTGTGAAGAATGCTTTCAAATCATTTAACAGTAACTCAAAATCCAAAATTTCCTAGCTCAAATCAAATGGTTATCGAAGTGAGCAATTCCGGAGACAAGAGTTAAAAATTACTAAAGCTTTCATTGTTGTTCAACAAAGAGGTCTCATAATAGGAAAAAAATTAACAATGCCAACAAAACCCAACAACAAAGTCAAACAAACAAAATACAGAATTATTATAGTTTCATCATTTATGAACAAACCAAAAAAAGGTAAAAAAAAAGCAAAAGAAATATAATAAAGGGTTTGTGCAATTACCTTCAAGTCAATAATCTCAATGTCACCATGGGTAGGCCAATTTGGAGAAGGAAGACAATCAGCTATCCTCCAAGGAGCCTCTGATGGGATTCTTATAAACTGCTTGATTCTCTCAACAGCAACCATTCGGTTTTCCACCATGCAACTCATAAATACCGTCCAAAACATCACAGCATTCAGGGAAAGGCCATAGGAAAGAGTCAACCCAACATACTCTGTGCCGTACAAAAGCATCTATTAATTAGATTTTTTTTTTTTTTGGCCACACAATAGGATGTTAATATGTAGTAGAGTTAGATTGCTACAGCAGGCCGATTCCAATCCACTGACTCTAACCTGAGACTGAGACTGAGATTGAGACTGAGACTGAGACTGAGACTTCACCGGCACTTAATTGCCCTCATGACCAGTTGAGCTATAGCCGAGGTTATATGAGTCAAGTTGTCAACTCTAATATTTTAATAATTAGTCCATATGGATAATCCTTTGCACTTATGCATTTTCTATAGATATACATGTAGACAATAATATATGTAACTTAAAGCAAACCAATGTGTCAAGAGAAGTCTGTGAACATGGTCACCAAAAAGAAATACATGGACATGAGCATAAAACTTACTCTTTCCTACTCTATTTTTAATTCCTTTTTTTTATTAAAAAAAAAAAAAAAAAAAAAAAGGGGGAAAAAATACAGGGAACGACCAATGTGTGGCAACCTATGAAGCACGGATACTTCAAATAGGAAGACGTATACTCCTTGGATACTTACGGATACGTATCAGATACTTAGTAAAAGTATCGGATACTTCTTAATTAATTTTTCATTAATTTTGAAGTATCGGATACTTAGTTGTGAAGTATTGGATGCTCCAAGTCACATATTATTGGATACTTCTTAATTAATTTTGAAGTATCAAATACTCCAAGGTTCATATTACTCATTTTATGAAATTAAAATTGTATCATTTCTTGCATAACATCAGAATTGTATCATTTCTTGCATAACATCATAATATAATATAATTGCAAGGATAAATAAAATATTTTTACAATACTTTGCTTAGTTTTTTTTTATAAAAATAACATAGTAAGCTAAAGTAATAGAATTCATCAAATTGACATATCTTCATTGTATCATGCATGTCCTCTATAACTACATAAAAGTAAGGATTAATAAGATAATATAATAATAGTAAAATTAAATATCAATAAATAAATAAGCAAATAAACTTGTATAGAATATTTTTGACTAGTGCAAAAGGAAAAAGCATAGGGTCAAGTTATGGACTATTTTGATATTATAATATTAACATATTAGACTTGATATTGAAATGAAATATTTGCAAGACCTATTGAAAATTTAAAAACTAAACTAGTTATTGCCTTAAATTAATACCTAATTCTTAAATATTAGTATTTTGCATCATAAAGTTATTGTGGTTTCTCAACATTCTTAAGCTTATGTGTAACTCATTGCTAATAATTTATTTATTTTTTATTTTTTACAAACGTATCCTAACCGTACCCGTATCCGTATCCTACTTTTTTAGGTTTTACTGTATCGCCGTATCCGTACCTCGTATCCATGCTTTCTAGGTGGCAACCTTCCCTAGGCATGTGACTGTAGAAGCCCCTACTACACAGGGAGACAGACAGGCTAGCAATTGCGTATGATCCGCAGTGTTCCCTCAAGATGGGCTTGAAAATAAATTATATTAAATAAAGGAGTAAATTACACTTTGCATCCTACACACTTTACACCGAAAACCTATGGTCTCTCATTTTTCAATTTTAACAGTCAAACCATTGCACTTTTGATCAAGTTGTAATGTGGCCTTCTTGTTAACTAGGTGTTAGATTTCGTAATGGAAATTGTCATGTAACTCTCACATTAGGCATTTTTTAACATAAAATATAATTTTATTCTCTTTTGTCTATTCTTTATTTTTTCACTATATTTTCTCACTTTACTGTAATTTCTAAGCTCGCCACCACCAACTAGATTTTCTCTCTACAGTATTTTCTAAATCCTACACCACTGACCACTCCTTCTACCCAAAAAATGCATCATGTGAAAATCACATGACAATTTAACGTCAAAAAAAAAAAACAAATTAAGCACATTGTAACTTGATTGAAAAAGGAATGAAATATTATAATTAAAAAATAGGCAATCAAAGTAGGACTTGGTTCAGGGGAATGCTACCTGGCTGGATAAAAGAACTTGGCAACGTGACCATGAACAATGTAGCTGTACAGAGGAAAAAAGCCCCCGTAAGTTCCAATCGGAATCCCAACCACTCGTTCGATGCATTGTTGTGGAAATCCATCCGTAGATTTGCATTAACCCTCTCAACATTTCCCTCGAAAAACCTTCCCTGCTTCCTGAAGGACCGGATTGTCATAACACCAGACACAGTTTCCGAGAAGTGATGGATAACTGGGGCTTTAGTAATTGAATCAAGACGGGTCAACTCACGAGATGTTGCCAAGTAGTATCCCTACACATCAGAAATACAAGAAAAATCAGTTTCATGTTAGAATTTTCTCAACACAAACCTAAATTGTTTGTTTTTTCGTGTAATCGTGCTGTGTCATTTTAGATTTGTGTTATGTCCAAAAAAAAAATCACCTTTAATTAAAATGTTTAAAAAAAATCATAAGTTGAATTTCATGAAAGTGATTTCCACTAGATGAAATTATTCATAGAAATGTTTAATTCCAACTGAATACTATTTCACCAATTTTATAAAACTAAACTTATTTATTTATTTGTTTACTAGATTGAATCTAAAATCTTAAATAAAAAAATTTATTCATGTTATGTAAATTCGACACTAACAAGATATTTTTGTTTATCATTTAACTTGCTACTTTCGTGTACAGTTCATGTCATATTGAAAATTCCCATACCAAAGCACAAGTCAACAGATTATGTTTTCTAAGAACTAAAGTCCAGATAATTCAAATGAATCAGATAAAATCTAATAACAACTCAATGAAGAACTACAAAATTTTTGGTGACCTCTTTTACCATAAAAAACAAAAGTAATAACAACAACAACAACAAAAAAGAGCTGTCATACCCGGCACCAAATATTCAGCCAAACCAGTGGAACTACAAGGAATACTGTTGGCCAAGCATTCACGCATGTAACGACCACAATGCTGAACAAATTAAAGTACATTACTAGTGTCATACTCAGAAAAATGGGTATCATAAAGTCAACAGCAGCTTGATCAGTTGATGCCTGAAAAGTAAATTTTCTAGTTAGTGCAAGCATGAAGTGAGAGCATGTTATCTTATGTCCACAAATTTGCTTGTTCTTTTGTTTCAAAACATTTGCATCCATTGAATTATGTCTTGAAAATTACTACATGTCATGGTTTTCAAAAATTCAATAATTGGTAGTGTTTTAAGACAAGAGGACATTAAGATTTGGAGACAAAAAATTCTTAGCCTGAAGGGATTTGGTTCTTTATCATTCACGTGGTTGATAAAATAGTTCAACCATGAATGATTAAAAGGTTCAAATTTAACAATCAACATACCAAAAGAAAGTCACTACAATTATTAGGTGTAAATTACACTTTTTTCCTTTATACTTTACATCAAATTTGACTTCCGTCTCTCATTTTTTAATTGTAACAGTCAGTCCTTTACACTTTTGGTCAAGTTGCAATGCAAAACTTCCGTTAGTTTGGTGTTAAATTGTCTAATGAAAATTATTAGGTACCTCTCACATGAGACATTTCTAGGGAAAAAAGTAATTGTCTTTCACTTTGTTCTTTTTTCTCCATTTCTCCATTGTATATTCTCTCCACTATAGTGGGGAGAAAGGGGTGGTGGGTTGAGATTGGTTTATAAAGCACAGTAGAGAAAGAAAACAATAGATAAATAGAGAAGAAGAAGAAATAAAAAGGAAATTATATTTTTACCCTAAAAAACGTCGCATGTCAGGGCCACATGATAATTTTTCTTAATCAATTTTGCACTTGAATAATGGAAGAGTCAAATTGCAACTTGACCGAAAGTGCAAGAAGTTCATCATTACAATTAAAAAAATGAGAGATTGAATTAAGATTCAATGGTGTAAAGTGCAGAAGTGCAAAGTGTAGTTTATCCAAATATTAGGAAAAGTGGTAAAACACACTCACTCGACTTAGAATTCTTCCTGATGGAGTAGTATCAAAGAATGACATTGGAGCATGCAGGATGCTGTGAAGAATCTGAGCAAAAAACTTCTGAGCTGTTTTAAGACCCAAAATTGCAACAAGGAATGCTCTTATAAACACCAACACACATGCCACTCCTGCTATGATCAAGTAGACCATCATAAACAGAGAAGGGTTAAAAACGGTATTTTCAGAAGTCTCATATGCTAGCCAGTAATCATTGCCCATAAGAGAAGACAGCCAGAATATAGAAATCAGTATTACGGCTCCAACTCCCGACCATCCAAATGCCTCAGTGCAATATTGCCTGTACACATCCGAGCT
Organism: Camellia granthamiana; assembly: GCA_036172215.1. Lineage (NCBI taxonomy): Eukaryota > Viridiplantae > Streptophyta > Magnoliopsida > Ericales > Theaceae > Camellia > Camellia granthamiana. The sequence continues at coordinate 5,865,260 of CM069910.1, read as the reverse complement.
GACGCTACCGGTTTCTCTCTCCTCGTCTTCAATGAGCTTTGAAGTACCCTTTTCAGACTTGGATCGGTCCAGAGTCCTGCTTTCACCATTGGATTCCCCTCGGGTTAAAGGGGTATGGGGTGATTTTGGAGTCTGCGGATTGTCATCAGATACAGGAGTGCTCATTTCCACAAGATCCATGGAGGATTCATATGCAGCTACAAGTGCACCAAAATCCATGCCAGATTCAAGAAGCTCTTGGTACCTCCCGGATTGTACAATCATCCCATCTCTCATGACCTGGTAATTTTGTAATAAGAAATTATGTGAAGAAGCTGATGAAAAGGAAAGGATCAAAAGCAACCTTCATAAAAAAATTATAAAAAAAAACACTTGTGTTTTCTAAGTTTTGATTGAAATTGAAAGGAACTTCTGACTTTAAACTTGCTCTTAATTTATGTTTTTGCAAATTGTGCCTTGACCAATTGACTGATTAATAAGCAATGCAACGAGTGCAGTCTGTAAAAAAACTGTTTTGTGGTTCATCCTTAATAAAAAAAAAAAATGGACTCTTCCTGTTATCATGTGACTTAGAGTGCAAATTCACATAAGAATAAAGGAGATGATGTTTCTAACAATCAACACGTTTGGCTAAGAGAGAAATTTAGTTGATCATGAAACATGTGATAAGCCATAGAATAGAGACCAAGTTTTCCATGAATTCCTTGCATACCATTAAAAAAATTAGAGAAGAAAAAAAGAATTATACTTACCAATATGCGGTTAGCATTATGTAGGAAGTCAACTTGGTGTGTCACAAGTAAAATGGTCTTATCTTTGAGAGCTCCTCTCACACACTCCTGCAACAATTTATTGATGTTAGAATCCTTTTAAATTAAGAAATATACAAAAGCAAGCTTCTTTGTTTTTTATCAGCAACAAAAGAAATTTTATTGATGAAGGTGTCCTCTTCAAGAAAACCAGCCATTACATCAAAAAAAAAAACTATACATCACAAACCGCTTTCCAATCTCTAAAAATAAAACGAAGCGTTGGCCGTGTTTGTTTTGCCTCAATATAGTGCCAAAATTATGTTTGGGCAGATTGCATTACCAAGTTGTCCGGTTTTATTTATTTTGACAGCAAATGCCTCGCAAAAACATCAGATTGTGTCCCAGGCAACTTTAAGTCCATCAGGATACCAAGTAGGACCTCTGTTGATAAAAACTAAGTTTTTGTAGGTGCCAAACAACCCCTTTAACTTTTAGGTTGTTTCAATTTTCATTTCAAGCTTTTCTATTAATGCTCTAGAAGTTGTAGCACATGAAAACATGTGAGATGTACATCTCAAATCACCAATATCACTTAGAGGAAGAGCAACATATTTAAAAATAGGATAAATTACACTTTGCACCCTTAGGATTTATTACATAAAATCTCACTTTGGTCCTTCCTTTTTTCAAATGTACCAGTCAACTCCTTGCACTTCCGGTCAAATAGTATGTGGCCCTTCCATTAGTTTATTGTTAAATTGCCTACCACAAATTGTTATGCAACTCTTATGAGACATCTTTAAGGGAAAAAATGTTATTCTTTCTACTTCTAATTTTTCCACAATATTTTGTCTTTCTACTATATTTTAGAAAATACAGTAGAGAGAGAAATAGAGAAGAAAAATAAGGAAAAAAAAATTATATTTTAACTTAAAAAATGCATCATGAGATGGTCATATAAAAATTTCCATTAACCAGTTTAACACCGCACTAAAAGAAGGGCAAGTGCAACGAGTTGACTGCGACAATTTAAAAATGAGAAACCAAAGTGAAATTTAATGCAAAATACAAAGTATAATTTACCCTTCCAAATAATTCTCAACTATGGCATTATGCAGTAGACTATAACCTTGAATATCTCTGATCCAGTATGTGCATCAACAGCGCTAAATATATCGTCAAGAAGATAGATATCACAGTCCTGATACAAAGCTCGAGCAAGTTGTATCCTCTGCTTCTGGCCACCACTAAGATTGATTCCACGCTCTCCAATCTCGGTCTGGTCACCATGCTCCATTATTTCCAAATCCTTCTCCAAACAACAAACTCTAATAACTTCCTTGTATCTGTCCCTATCCATTGGTGAACCAAACAAGATGTTTTCTTGGATGGTAGCATTCTGTATCCATGATGTTTGTGCCACGTAAGCAGTGGTCCCACAAACTCTGACCTGTATGGGGAGAAAAAAGAAAAGAAGATGTCAAGAATACATTTTCAAAGCAAGGAACATAATATAGCAATTATCTCTCAGTCAGTACAAAGTCAAAATGGTTACAATATCATTGATCTTCTTTTGTTAAATAAAGTGATTCATATCTTCAAGTTATACAAGTAACACAACATATAAGTTACAACTACATACTAATAAAAATTATGTTCAGTCTTTTATGTTGAGAAAATAAATAAAACTCATTTTATCCCTGTAGTTTAAGGTCAGAACTTAAGAATGTAAAAATGACCCGCAGCCCGTGAGCCCGGGCCTGAGCCCGGACCGAGAGCTAGGTCTGAGCCATCATTTTGAAACCCGGCCCGGCTCGTGGACCAGCTTAAGGTAACTTCAAGGCCCGGCATGAGGCCCATTGTCTTTTTTAATGAAAAAAACAAAAAAAAACGTTCAATCCCACCCAAGCCCGGCCCAGGCCCAGGCCCGAATATCCCCTGGGCCTGGCCTCATTTTTCTAGTTCGTGGACCGGGCCGGGCCGAATTGTGACGGGAACCCGCAAGGCCCAACAGGGACTGGCCCAGGCCAAATTTACAACCATTACCCTTATAGCTCAAATATAGGCAGAGACTTATCCGATGTAATTTTGGATTAAAATGCAATCATTACATTTTTCATCCAAATTATTGTAAGTTGTGCCACACTTAGGGTTTAGAGTGTCGCCAAAAAAAAAAAAAAAAATCAAATTTTTATACAAAAAGAGAGTGTTGTCCTTCGCTTCATCTTCTTCCTCTATCCCAATTGATAACCCTAACACCAAATTATATAAAACGTGAGGCGGTCTTTCCAATGCAAATATATACAAAACACACACATATATGATATATATACATACACAATGTTCCATATCTGCAATCATATTAGTATTTGGTGAAATAGGTAATTAAATAATTGCTGCTAATATATCAATTTTTATGTAAAAAATGGATAGTAATAAAAATTGGGGACATAAAGACAGACGAGAAGAACGATCGATGAGGGTAAAAACAAGAAGCTGTTTGTGAAGAAGCATGACCTAAAAATGGAGGGTAAGATCAACAACACCATCGAAAACCTAATGAGTAAAGCAAGCGCCATCGTCATTGTTGGAGCTGTTGTTAATCTTGGACTTGGACTTGGACTTGGACTCATTAGAGCTAATTAAATCTAAAGATGTTACCAGACATCAACTGAATGTTCCTTTTCCAGATTCGAAACAGAGCAGAGCAACCTTACTATTGTAAGTATTTTTTCAATTTATTGGTGTAAACAAATAGAAATGCAGCGTGACTTAAATAATTCAATAAATTCACTTTCTTCTATCTATTCAAACAAGTCTTAATAAGGGTTTGGTACTTATTGAAAAAAAGTATTAAATAACATTTAATATTTTTTTTACTTAAGGGATTTGAAAGAGAGATTTAAAAAGGAAAAAAAAATGTGTGTAAATTTTTTATTAAAATCGTTAACTCAACACAGTCTAAGGTCATGTTTGATTCACAAGATTAATAGTGAAGTATTAATAATTCTATTAAATTAGTGTGGTATTCACTATCCAATTGGATTAATATCCATTGGATTAATAATCCCACCCCTATCCCATTACTAATATTCCTATAAATTTGTTGAATTAATTATCCATTGGATTAATAATCCTAAACCAAAATGTTAAACCAAAATGTTAAAACAAACATAGGATAATTGAGCCCATCGATTAATAATCTCAATCACATGCTCTAATCCACCCAATCAAATATGCCCTAAAGGTACGAATTGTTTACTAGTAATAAAATTTATTAAAGGTAATAAAAATATGTATTTAAGCAATTACCTGACTCTAATCTTTTTTTTTATATATATTTTTTCGCCTCAGCCACCCCACCTCCTCTATTAACCCAACTTTGTCGTACACAAAAATATGAAAAATTACATGTAATTAGGGGGAGGAAAAAAAAAATAACTAACACATTGGAGGTTCAAGCGAAACTTGCACTCTTTTAATATTTCATTTGCACTCTATCATATACACACTTTTTACACTTTCATAGGTTGGTAATTTTTTTTTCCTTCTTCCCTCCAAAAATATTTTTTTTAAATTATATAATATAGATTCATTTTAAATATAAAGTTTGTAATATAAAAATTAGAATATGAATCACACAATTTTTTTTTTTTTTTATATTTTTGTGTTTAAATGTTTGTCTTTAGCATCATTGTTACAGCACCACTCCTCCTTCTCCACCTTCATTATGGTGTATATTTATATATATTTTATACCTTAATATGCCATTAAATTTGAAATTAGGTTTAAAACCTGGCAAATATAAAAATTAGAATATGAGTCCCACACTACTTTTTTTTATATATATGTTTGTGTTTAAATGTTAAGTCTTTAGCATCACTGTTACCTCCTCCTCCTCCTCCTCCTCCTCCTCCTCCATTAAATTATATATATTTATATATTTTATACCTTAAAATGCCATTAAATTTGAAATTAGGTTTAAAAGCTAGTAGATTTGATTTCTTTTATAAGTTAAAAAAAATATGATTCATAATAAAGTTTGAAAAATAATAAATCTGCTTCTTTTCGCAAAAAATAATCTGTGAAAAAATATTAAATATATTTATATGTATCAATATTTTTTAATAATTAATCTTAGGGGTTGTTTGGGATGTCTTAAATAAGTGTACTTTTTGTCTTTTTCAACTAAAAAGATGAAGAAAAAAAAAAGGATGTTTGGGTTAACTTTTTGTCTTTTTATGAAAAAAATGTCTAATAAAAAATTATATAAATAACGTGTGTAGTGGAAGATTAATTATTGATTGCACGGCTGCCTCGGCTGCCAAGCATGTGTATACAAAAAAAATAATCAACTCCTTCAGGGCAAATAACTTTTGGATAGTGATGGTCGGTCCGTGGGGGCCATCATGGATCCCATTTTAATAATCTAAACCGTTCAATATGTATAATTTGTCGAGTATTATATATTTGTAAAAGATAACGTTGATCGGATATCGATAGCTATATGATCAGATTAGTTTTTTTTTTCAACAGTTAACTATCACACCATCTGTTTTCTTTATACAAAACTGATTTGATCATATAGTTAACGATATCCGATCAATGTGATTTTTTACAGGAATATGTTAATCAACGAGTTTTACATGTTGAACGGTTCGGATTATCAAAAGAGAGTGCTTAGTGGGCCCCCATGGGCCCAACATTTTTGTGAATTTACATATAGTATTTTTTTGGGCCCCACACTTCGGGGCAAATGCCTGTCAGACGGCTGAGTACAGCTGCTGTGCATTTGAAGTGTAAATATATATAAAATATTTTTTTAATATTTTTTATTTGTGAATAGTAATGTCTTTTTTACTTTTTGTGTAACTGTTTGACTTTTTAAATTTTTTTGAGGATGTCAAACTTGGCCTTAGTGTTAGTGTTGCATATTTAATTTTAAATCACATGAAATCTCTCTGTCACAACTATTATGTATTACTCTAAGCAGTCGCAATAGGTAAAGTCACTGTCCATTTTTAAAAACACTACTTCATCATAGACAATAGTGAATTCACTGACCTTGCAACTTATAATTTGAAGAAAAATGTTTTGTGGCCCTAAAAACAGTGGCCCTAATGGCCCTAATTTCCTTTTTGGGTAAGTCTGTTTTTTTTTTCTTTTTTTTTTTTACTTTGTGTTTTTTTTTTTTTTACTTTATATGGAAATTAGGGCCATTAGGGCCACTAATTTTTGAGCTACCAACTAAAGCCGTAATTTGAATAGGTCCAAAAAAATGACAAACATCAAGTTCCAACAACATAATAACAGAAATTTCACTTTCTTCTGCTCTAAAATATGTCTTGCAGATGAAGTCCAGCACTATTATTTTTTTCCTTCTTTTATTACCCAAATGAAATTTGATACATCAAATTACCATAGTTTGTTTTTGTCTTAATAAACTAAATTAAACTAAACTTTACTCCCATAGATTCATGTTTATAAGGAATTTGACAAGAATTTTTATGTGCGAGTAATGGCAGTTAAGATTTCTATATGAAAGTATGTAACTAATGTATTAATGTACAGCAATACTAGGTATCATAAAAGGTCTTTCATGAAAATGATCATGAAAGATTTGTGACCTTTGGATTATACTTAAAATAAAGAACCACACACTAATCAAGGTAATTTAAGAGTCACAAATCTTTCAAGATCATTTTCATAAAAAAAATTTCATGATCCCTAACATTTCTCATTAATGTATGAGAAACACAAAACAAAAATATTCAAAACTTGGTTTGTTATAAATTAATAGAAGAAAATAAAGGGTTCATACCTTTCCAGACTTTTTGTGTAGCTCACCAAGAATAGAAGCCAACAAAGAAGACTTGCCTGATCCAACAGTTCCAACAATTGCAGCAAGTTCCCCTTTCTTGATCTCCAAATTCACCCCTTTCAAATTCACATTGTCGCCTTCATCGTCCCACGAAAACGTCCCATCTTTCACCTCCACCACGATCTCACCACTACACCCTTCCTCTCTCTCCACTGATTCATCGTTCAATTCCTTGCTTGTCAAAAAACCGTCCAACCTCCCTAGCGAAATCAACGCTTGTGTAACCGAAATCAACGATTGAGGGAAGGTCCTAACGGGTTCTTGTATAAGCCTCAAAACAGTTGTCGCCGTGAACACTGTCCCGGGTTCAAGACTAATTCCCAACAAAATCGCGACACCAAACACAAGCGCTGACATCAAAATCGGCATGCTCCAGAGGACAGCAAAGGTCAAAGAGATCGAGTACGTGAACTTGCTAAGCCAACCATATTCCTTTTCGCGACAAGATTCAATTCTCTGATTGAAATGTTCTTCCCATGCCTGGAATTTAATCACGCGCATATTGCTCAGCATTTCATTAGTAGCCTTGAGCCTTGAATCGCGGTTTTTCATCACAAAATACTGGAAAGTGTTGTTCTTGCGCGTGCGCATTAAGCTAAAGATCAGAACTGCAGTAACCGCTGCCAACGCTGCAAGCGCTGAGAGGCCCATGTAGACATAAAGAAGCAGTAATGCAACCCCGAGCTGGAATGGCATTAGCCATATCGAATGAAGCTGCATCATGAGATCTGAGAGCTGTTGAGCATCGACAGCCATGTAATTCACAATCTGCCCAACCCCATGAGCTTGGCGTGATGAGCACGACAACCTAAGCCCCTTCTTATATAAAGCAGTGATGACCGTGCACCGGATTAGCATCCCAATCTTCTGAGAATGGAAATTGAAGTGGTGTGAACTAAGTACTTCAATGATTTTCGCGACTAAAAGGATCAATACTAGATAGTACCCCTCATAGGGGTTGCTTCCCTTCCCTGACGTGAAATCGACAAAACTGTTGATTAGCATGGGGCCGACATACATGACAAGCAGTTTCACGACAGCGAGAAAACCGGTGAAAGCAATGTCTTTCCAGAAGCACCGGATCAAAGTGGTTCGAACAGGGTTTTTTGAATTCTCCTCGGGTTTAGGCCAGTTCATTTCGAAAACCTCAGCCATTATTTTAGCCCGGTGAGCGGGCGAAAGTGAGGGAACTTCATCCATTTTTAGAGGGGATTTGTAGCCCTTACTCAACAATGGATTCATCCAATGCCAAGTCAATTTGGAGAAAAAAGAAGCCCTGGCATAGGCACTCACACTAGAATCAAGCAAATTAGGATCATTCACTTGTGAAATTGATGAGTTTGTGCCTAATTCTGATTCTCCAACAACAATCACCCCAGATGATCCTCTAACACTAACAATCAGAAGAAATACAGATATTGGAAGGACTACCAAGAAAACTACATCATCCAATTTCATGGCAGGGTCAAAATCCCCACCAACGGTAATGAATCGGGCTATACCCGAGGCAGCAAACAACGATACAACAATAAAGTCTGCCACCCAATAGATCCGAAGGGGCATCGGATGAGTAACAGCTTGAAATTTTCTCTCATGGGCAATTAGGATCGAAATTGCAACATGGGTTATCGCTTGGAATAACCAAAACAAAGCTTCTGCGAGCTTCCATGGAGATTGGGTGCCTTGAACAAAGGCTAAAATGCATAGAACAGAGAAACATATTGATAACAGGGCTGTTAGAGCTAGAGAAATGTACAGCCATGTTGTGACTCTGAAATTGGACTTGATGGTTTCAATTAAGGGCTTGTTTATGGAGGAATTGGGATTGGTTTTGGAGGTGAATCTAGAACACAGCTTTCGGAGCGAAAACACAACAAGGGTTAGTAAGAATAGAGCATCAATGGTTGAGAAGAGAAGTCTTTGAGGGCATGGAGATAGGAAGATGAATCTCAGCCATTGGATTGCAGTTGAAAGAGTGTCTGAGGATTGAATGATAGAGGTTGAACATTGAGGAGATGTGAGCCAAGAAGGAGATGATGGCATGGTTACAAAAACTAGGATTGAAACTTGCTTCTCATTCACCGACTAGGCTCCTGCATATATAACAAGCAAAAGCATTAGATATGCATAACATCAGAGAACTGAAATTACTGTAAAGGTCAAAATAACGAAGTTCATCATCAAAATGATCAATTTTTTGCATGGTCTGAACCAAATCAAGAAATGAAATAGAGATCACAAGCTCCAAAACCCATTTGAGATTGGTTTTGTTTTATTGTTAGAAGACGTGAATCAATAAATGAAATAGAGATCACAAATTCCAAAACCCATTTGAGATTGGCTTTGTTTTATTGTTTTGGAAATTATCCACTTGAGAAAACAGGGATGATCAATTGAAACAGGGAGAGATGTTTGGACAGTTGATCATAAATACTTTACCTGAGCTGAATCAAATCAATAAATGAAATTGAAAACACAGATGAAAAAAAACTAAATGATACAAGTTGGAGAAAAGATGGATTCAAGAAAGCAACTTACACAACACCAACCACACTTGTGAAACAGAGGAAGTTTGCAACACAGTGGTGCTGAGAGGAGGTTTTGACTTGTGTTCAATGGCATGGTCTGAAAACAAAAGACAAATCTTTCAAAAAAAATAGAGAAAAGAAAAGAAAAGTTAGACATAAGTGGGAAAAAGATTCCAAGTCTGAGAAGGCATTTTTGAAATTATGTGGAGGTGAGGATCAAATGTTGAAGGTCACAAGTCTCTGTAATGCATTAGCATTGGAATCACAGGTATCAAAGTTTCCATTCTATTAAATAAATGAAGATATGTCATGCGACAATGATATCAAAATGGTACATCCCTCTAATTAGGAAATTTTAAAAGAGCACTAATGATATAAAAAATTTACAAAAAAAAAAAAATCAAAACTAAAACATCACATCACATAAGACTCACACACCAATTAAAACTATTAGAGCTCCCAATTTTTTTCTTCTTCTTATTTTTACAGAAATTAATACAAAAAAAATCCTCACACTATTGACCTAGTCAATGAAGCACCAATTAACAAATAGAATATGCTTGTCTCCTCTCTTCGCAGATGGGGGAGAGAGGTATAGCTTGACTTGGATTTTATTTTACTAACTTAAATTATTTAATTTATTAACTCTAATTTTATTACATTTATTTTTAAAATTATATTTATTGTATTTTTAAAAAAATCTTGTGACTGTAACAATCGTATCAATTATTTATACATAAAAATTTATTAAATAAATAATTCATATAATTAGAATAATCCGTGATGAGCTCGTATAAACCAAATCTACTTCAAGATAATGGTGCTCCACATATTACTTTAAATAAAGAGTTGGTATTACTAAAAAGAGAAAAGTAAAAGTAAATTACTGCTATTTTTGACAAAGGTATGATTTTACTAGTGTCTTTATAAATATGATATATTTTAGATCATTTCTAACTGTATATCAAATTTTCATCGAATTTAAAATTTTTGAAAAATAATTCTTTTTTCAACTCCAATAGTTTCATCAAAGCGGTATCAAATCCAAGGTTTCACTTTTTTTTTTTTTTATCAAACTGAAGATTAATATGTCCTTCATCAAATCATTATTCATAACTATTTGATTTTCACCACCGAATGTCCCCTAAATTATCACATCAAGGCAAAAATTTATAAAAAAAATTACATTGATCCGTCGACCCCCCGATTGTCCGTCCAGTCGACCCTCCAGATGACCTCTTAAGGCAAAAAAGTGTGAAAATTTTATATTAGCCGATTGACCAGCCGGACATCTGTCCAGTCAACCTGTGTTCTAATAAAGTTTCAAAAACCTCTATTAAAACACTTGATATCAAATAATATTTTTTACTAAAATTTAATAAAAAAAATTTATACACCATCACAAATGCTCTTCTACTATTACCTCATAAAATTTCAAACAACTATAATGGCACCTATTTTTAAAAAATCTCATCAGGTGTGGCAGGTCCCTTGTCCACTCTAATAAATAAATTATTTTTTTATATGAGAATATGATTAATTATGTTAAAAAGTTAATATCTTACAAAAGATATACCATTGGTGAAACAAAAGAAATATATATCTAACATCCAATAAAGTGTTACCATTTTACAATTTTAGTCATAAAATTAATAAATTTATTGAGTTTATCTGAATCAATATAAAAGCACTTAAAATAATTAAGTATTTAATATTTTTTAGCCAAAGCCACAAGTACACTATTAGCAATTAATTTAACTCAATCGTACCTCATAATTAAGTTTATTTTTTATAAATGATTTACATGCAAAGCTTTATAAAAATAGTTAATTTCACAATCCAGACTAAATCTATCTAATTTTGACTAGAGATAAAAATTACTTTATTTTAGTTTCATTTTAATTTCTTTATTTTAGTGAGTTTCATTTTCATTAGTGTGTGAGAATTACTCAAAAAAAATTAAGATTTTGTTAGTCTTACAATATAACAAAATAAGAAGAAAGAAGAGTGGAAAAAAAAAAAATTTAAAAAATTATTCTATTTATATGAAAATTAATTATAAAATCAGACACAAATATCTCACATAGTTATAAGATTCGATGGTGCTACATGCACCAATTAATGTACATATTAGTATACCAACTAGTGTTATACCATTATTACTGGCCTCACTTATTATACAAATTATAAATACTCAAAATTTCTAAAATTATATCACATTATCTATTAATATACTAATTAATATATTAATTGATATATAGAGTATTATTCTATAAGATTAATTTTATATAAGAGAATTGTATTTATTTTTATAATTGATTTATTTATTCTTAAATTTTTTTCAAAAGTAAACAATAAAGAAAAAAAAAGTAGTGTGTACTAGGTGGGTGTGCGGTGTCAATAAATGTGGACACGTGACTTGTCGTTTGGCAAATGAATATGAATTCGATTTGCTGTTAGTGAAAAAAGGACACTTTTTGTGGCGGATTTCACCACTCATGCCACTACAGACTATTACCGCGTGGGTGTTCTAGAAAACCCACGTGCATTCCAATATTTTTTTTAATTATAAATTACAATATAAAATTTATTATCAAATTATATGGTAGTGATATATTCATAAATTATGATTACAGTAATTGGTATTTTATTTTTAAATAAAATGAGCACAATATATCACATTATTTTATATAATAATAATTTATAATTTTTATGTTTGCATACTATTTTTTTTTTGTGGATAAACTATACTTACTTCATATTTGAAAACAATATATATAATTACAATTGGCATCAATTTTGAAGGGAAAAAAAAAAGACAATGCTTATTTATTGAAAACTAGTGTATATCTGTGCCTGAAAGTATGGTGTAAATAAAAATAAGTGAACAAAACAGTGAAAAAAAAAACAAATAGAGAGAAAAAAAATGGGAGGAAAAAAAAAAGAAAAAAAAAAGGGAGGAATGTGGGATCATGAGATTATGGAAGAATGGGTGAGAAAAGAAAAAAACATAAGAGAGAGAATAGGAAAAATGTACACGTAGAATATTTTTTGAAAAATACATCTCAACTATTGTTTTATAGTTTGAATAGATTTGAACTGTTCAAATGTTTTAGTGAGACAAAAATATATTGAAAATTACAAAATTCTACTGTTTATTATATAGATGTTTTGCTAGTTTTAGTAGTTATAAAAATTCTATTAAGAAAACTCAATTCTTACATAAATTTTTATACAAAAATTACAAGCAATATCATTATTGTAAATACAATCTTTCTTTAAGAATATATATATATATATATTTTAGGATAAAATGTTCACATTATGCTATCTCTTTGCTCTTTTTGTTTTTTATGTATAATTTCAGATTATGAGGAATGGTTCATATTAATCACTTTATGCAAAGTGAATTTGAGTGATTATCTTTTTTAAAAATAAAAATAATTACCAACTTAACATTACTTGTCATGTAAATCAAACAAAAAAAGGAAAAATATTTTAATTCTCCAACAAAAATTAAATCCCCTTTCTCCTGACAAATGATTGAATAAATAAAAGGTACATTTTCCTCGAGACCAAAAAGGAAAACCAAAACAAGTTTGGTCTGGCATGGAAAAGCTGCACATTCTTTCTATTTTTAATTTTTAATTATTATTTCTTTTTAAAGAAGCACAGACATTGTGACAGATATAAATAAATAAAAATTATAATTCAATATATTTGATCAAAAATATTTACAAAACTATGGGAATGTAAGAGTTGCACCCTCAAAAGTTTTTCACATTTTGGTAATTTTTCTTATCACCTCTCACTGAATAATAATTTTCTATAAATAAAAATAATAAAGCTCTGCTTTGGTTTTTTCATTCATTTTTTTTAAAAAAAATAAGCCTTTCAATTATACCATTTTTTTAAAACTCTTAATAGTTTTCTTACACTAAAAAAAAAAGGGATTTTTTTTAAGATTCCTGGTATTAAGATTTTATAGTATAAAGGACATCTAATATTTTCATGATATCTATGGTCCCTCAATCTAATCTAGAGAAATTTCATCCAGAGAATTTTTCTAAGCTTGCTAGAGAAATTCTATCCAGAGAAATTTTGGACCAGAGAAATTCTATCCAACCCAAATAAATTTCTCTGACCTTTCATTCTTTTCAGAGAAATACCATGTTGCTTCTTTAATTTTCTCTACCAGGTTGCTTATTTGATTTTATCTGCCATGTTACTTCTTTAATTTTCTCTGCCAAGTTGCTTCTTTGATTTTTTCTGCCATGTTGCTTCTTTGATTTTTTCTGCCATGTTGCTTTTTTAATTTTCTCTACCATGGTGCTTCTTTGATTTTCTCTGCCATGATACTTCTTTGATTTTCTCTGCCAGGTTGCTTCTTTAATTTTCTCTGCCATGTTTCTTCTTTAATTTTCTCTGCTAGGTTGCTTCTTTGATTTTCTCTACCATGCTGCTTCTTTAATTTTCTCTGCTTCTTTGCTACTTATTTAATTTTCTTTGCCAAGTTGTTTCTTTGATTTTCTCTGCCATGTTGCTTCTTCAATTTTCTCTGCCAGATTGCTTCTTTGATTTTCTCTGCCATGTTGCTTTTTTAATTTTCTCTACCATGTTGCTTCTTTAATTTTCTCTGCCATGCTGCTTCTTTGATTTTCTTTGGAGGTGCATTTGATCCAAAACAGACGTACATAAAACACACATCATAATTACACGTGGCAGAGAAACATAATCATAGAGACACACAAGGATGTTTTCAAATTCAACATCTACAGCACCCATTAAGCTCATCACTTGCTTCCCTGAACCATGATGCACAAGTGGTTGACTCATTTATTTGGCCAAACACAGCAAAACAAACAATTGAGTAACTATGATAAACTTAGAATTGATGGGGAAAAAATATTTATTATTTTCAAATAAGCATAGTAGCTTAAGTTCAAATTAGAAAAATTTAACTTATGTGTATCATTTTCGATTATGTGTTTGTGAATATGCCTTAATTGCGTCCTTCAAAATAACATCCTTCAAAAACCCACCAAAAAGCTACCTTTCTGTATCAATAATTTAATGAAATAACTCAAGATGAACAAACAAGCAAAAATAAAAGGAAAAAAAAAATTTTATTGTTGATTTTGATTCATATTGGGAGAGTGATAACTACTACAATACCTAAGCTTTGATTTCTAATCAATTATTTGAAGCTCCACTATGATAACCAACACATTGTCTCCCTCTCTCTATATCTATATATACATGTATATATCTTCGTGAATTTATAGGGCTTGTTTGACTACTGGTGTTGCTAATGCAAATTGATACTCAAAGCCTTTTGGACTACGATCTCAACTCCAGACCACCATTCACAAACGGCTCTGTTTATGAGAAATGGTATCATCGTTCACTTCCACCGTTGGGTTGTCTTCTCGTCACGGTATGCTTCGATTTCGATATCGGTGAAATCGTACATGGGTAAGGATGCTTTGAGTTTCGCTTGACGGAGGAGAGAGAGTTAGAGAAGATGACGACGATGATGAACTCCGGCGGAATCTAGAGCGGCCATTGAAGGGAGTCAAGTGAGGTTTGGATTTAGAGAGAGAGAGAGAGAGTTGAAATAGGGAAGACATAGAGAGAGAAAGAGGTTTGATTTAAGAGTGTCAAATTGAGAGATCTTAGACATTATAAAATAATATTGTGGATCTTATACATTACTAAAAGTGAGAGAGGAACTTTAGACTAATTTTTCCTTAAAAAAAAAATATTACAGAGAATCTCAATCTTTTGACATAATTATTGAAGAAAATTATAATTTTAACAAAAATATACTGATATTCTTTAAAAAAAAAAAAAAAAAAAAAAAAAAAAAAAAAAACCTATGTTATAGACATAGATAAAAATAATGAACATACCATACGCTTTCGTTTTCTCAGTCAGTTTTTAAAATTAAACCTGTCAATTATACTTTATATTATTTTATGTGATGACTTTTTCAATAGGGTCATAATTATTGCATGTTATTAGCTAATGTCCAACAACTTCATGACTCATTAATTTATGTAACTTTGTGTGCTGACGGATTTATCGAGTTCGCCCCTCTTCGGAATTTAAAAATTCATTTGTTTATAGGCAAATTATGTATAGTTTTTTGTAATTTTTTTTGTGTCAGTTTCAATTGTATTAATTTTTTTTTTACATTTTTTTAATTTAATTTTATTGATAATATTCGTTAAAAAATTAGGCAAAAATTAAAGACAAAATGGTTTAACTCCTAAATCACACATTGATTTTAGTATATTTTTTAAATATATGTTATTAATTTGACTAAATTGGTACAATTTAATTCACTTGTAATTTTAAGAAAAAAATTCAAATTGCCCCTCCTAAATATTTTATAGACTCCCCCTTTTTAAAACTAAACCCTTTTAGTTCCCTTGAAATATTTATATTTCTTTAAACACCCACCTTTTAATTTCTATAAAGAAAAAAAAAACCCTTTTTTATATTACATAAATATTTAAATTATTATATAAAGTATAACTCACTTGGTATGAATAAATTTGTCACACAATTTTGATTATGAAAAAATTCACAACAATAGTTATATCCTTTCCATAGTCACTATAAGAATAAATAAAATAAAAAATCACTAAATCAATTTCTCACCTCGTTATACTGGTTTGCATCATAAATTTGAGTATAAATTTAAAAATAGAAAAGGTAGATAAAAAAATAGGTAAAATGTAATTACAAGAAAATTTACTTATAAATCACATCTTGAAGAATGATGATTAATCCCAATGATTTTTTTATAGGTCAATTAGTCCCATTGATTTTGAAAATGTAGATTTAATATATTATTTAGAAATTAGATTTACAATTATACCTTTATTTCTATTATATATTTTTTTTCTTATTTTTTTTCTTTTTTGCTAAAAAAGTAAGATACACAATCTATGGGAATCAAATTTAGAATGAATTTTTATATGAGAATCCTTTTTATTTAGAAAACATTATAAAACGAGTACAAAAATTACTTAAAATATGAGATTTTTCAAACATTCTAAGAGGGTATGAGATTCTTTAAACATTTCAAAGAGAGTACAAAAACTCCTTAATAAGTTTTGGACAAATGTATAATTTCAAACTGTAACACTCCAACGTAATACTCAAATGTAACACTCTAAAAAACTCATTAGTGTATTTTTTTCCAAACGTAACACTGTAATATAATACTCCAAAAAAATTTCTTAGTGTAATATTCCAATGTAACACACAAGAAACCCCCTTAGTTTACTTTTTCTAAACATAATACTCCAATGTAACACTCTAAAAAAAAGATGTGAGATTCTTCAAACCATTCAAAAAGCAGTACAAAAATTCCTTAATAAGTTTTGGACAAATGTATAATTTCACATGTGAGTGTTACGTTTGGAAAAAATATACTAAGGAATTTGTTAGTATTTTCGTATGTGTTACATTAAAGTATTACGTTTGGGATTACAATAATTTGAGTGTTACTTTTGGAAAAAGTACACTAAGAAATTTTTTTTTTTTGTGTTACATTGTTTTATTTGAAAAAAATACATTAAGGAGTTTTTTAGTATGTTACATTAGAATGTTGTATTAGAGTGTTCCGTTAGAGTGTTATGTTTTTATTCATAATGTGAGATTTATTCCAAAATGGGAGAAAATCCAAAACCGTCTTATCCAAATGTGTAATTTCACATTTGAAGAAACTCACTTTTATCCTTCAAAAATTAAACCCAAATGTGTAAATGACTACCTTTTTATTTGGGTTCATAAGAAAAAATGAAGAATTAAGCAGTTCTCAATATCACATTTTAAAATTTATTTGTGTTTCACCTTATATTTTATTCATATTTTTACCATTTTTTTTTTGGGTTCCATTTTCAAATACATTACACTTATTTTTTCACTTTATCTTTCAAACCCATATCAAAATCCATGATCCAAACAAAATCGTAAATTCTACTCTTCTCATTGATAAAAAATATTGTAAGACTATATTTAATTTATAAATTTTAAAAATAATTAAATAAAATATAACTATATTTTATACACAATTTATTTTTGAATTTTTTTTTCCAAATCTATAATATATCTATGACTTTCATTGCAGCCACTAACTTTCAATTCTTCATCTTTTGTCATTACCTATATTGCAGCCACAACTTTTAATTCTTCATCTTTTATGCTGATCTACTTTGCGATTGCGATTGTGACTGCAAATAATAATATAATGATTGAAGGCTTGGTGGAACTTCTCTCGGCACAGTACAATGACGCCCAATAAGAGCGTCTCCAACCCATCCTTCATATCTTTAAATATGAAGGATGGTCTCCTCCAACCCACCCTTTAAATTCATCTTCATTTGGGAGGATAATGAATTCATCCTTCATATTTGAAGCGAGGATGAAAAAATGAAGGCTCCCGCTAAAACACTATTCATTTTGTATTTCTTATTATATTGCAAATAACTTTTAATTTGTAAATTTAATTTTTTATAAAATTGACATCATTAAAAAGTATAAAATCATACCTTTAAAATGAGTATAATATTAAATATATTTTACAAAAATTTTAAAATTAAATATTTATTAATGAATAAAAATTACTTTTTGAATAGGGTTTGAATGAAGAAAATGAAGGATTGTGGTTGGAGTTTGAATGAATAGTGACTTCCTCCATATTTACTTTTTTGAATAAAAAATATTATTTTCATCCTCTCAATAAAAGTATTGCATTGGAGATGCTCTAAAGATAAGAGAGACTTTACCTAAATACTCCTAATATTAAAAAGTGATCCTATTATTAAAGCGGGGTTAGTTGGTTCAACTCGTACTGTCTGAGAAGTTCATTTATAGTTAATAAAATCACTTTTCTAATGATTTTTTTAAAAAATATATCGGTCTTGTTTAATTTAACTCTCAAAATATAATTTTTTTTTAAAATTTCAAAATTTTGTTTAATTAGAAATTTTTGAATTTTTTTTCAAAATTATTTTTTCTCTCTTACACATCAATCAATCACTTTTTCTCTCACACATATTTACTCAACTATAACAAAATATCAAATCATCCCAAACTCTTATACTCCAAAACTATTTTCAAAATATACAACCAAACAAACTAAAAACATTTCTAAACTCTTTCCCTAATTTTTTTTTTTAAATTTATCTCTCAAAACCAAACCAAATACACCCATCATTTTTTTTAATTATCTTGTGTAGATGAATATAAAAATTTATAAAAAATTGAAAAAGTCATTTTTGTCTTTTATGAATTTAAATTTTTTTTAATTTTCTCGTCGAACTGAGTTTAGAAGTTTAAAAATTTTAATTTTTTTTTAAAAATTCACTAAATACGAAAATAAGTATAAAAAAAATTAAATAAACAAACCCAAACACACATAACTGTTTCAGAATTCACAAGGGTAAAATAAAATAAAGGGTAAATTACAAATACACCCCTATAGTTTGAAAAATTATGAATACTCCTTCATTAAAAAATTTTATTTAACAGAATTAACTAAAAAATAGAAATTCATAATTGCTTTACAATAATAAAATTACCTAAATTATTAATTGAAACACATTTATAATATCCTTAAAAACTGTTAATTGACTTAATAATTTATTAATAAAATGGGCGTTTTATTATGAAATTAGAAACCTCAGAGAGGAGAATATAATTTCTAGAACCACAGATGCGATTTGTATTTTAATCAAACCTTACAGGTATATTTGTAATTTATCCTAAAAAAATCGTTGTAATTTATCCTCTAACACTAACAATCAAAAGAAATACAGATATTGGAAGGACTACCAAGAAAACTACATCATCCAATTTCATGGCAGGGTCAAAATCCCCACCAACGGTGATGAATCGGGCTATACCCGAGGCAGCAAACAACGATACAACAATAAAGTTTGCCACCCAATAGATCCGAAAGGGGCATCGGATGAGTAACAGCTTGAAATTTTCTCTCATGGGCAATTAGGATCGAAATTGCGACATGGGTTATTGCTTGGAATAACCAAAACAAAGCTTCTGCGAGCTTCCATGGAGATTGGGTGCCTTGAACAAATGCTAAAATGCATAGAACAGAGAAACATATTGATAACAGGGCTGTTAGAGCTAGAGAAATGTACAGCCATGTTGTGACTCTGAAATTGGACTTGTTGGTTTCAATTAAGGGCTTGTTTATGGAGGAATTGGGATTGGTTCTGGAGGTGAATCTAGAACACAGCTTTCGGAGCGAAAACACAAGAAGGGTTAGTAAGAATAGAGCATCAATGGTTGAGAAGAGAAGTCTTTGAGGGCATGGAGATAGGAAGATGAATCTCAGCCATTGGATTGCAGTTTGACGTGGGTAGGCCTATAAAGGTCATAACCCACTATGAACAACCCAAGCCTACCGCCTAGGGCCCAATACATAACCCAACTGATAAGGCCCAGCACTATCTGGAAGTCAACATGACATGAAGGACCAATGATATTTAGACACATGGCAGGTAAAGGGCAAGTCACATCAGCAGACAAAGATCTGCAAAGTTATTGCCACTACACATCGCCATTAATGCAGTCCCTCACTGCATTTATTACGACAACACCTCTCTGTCGGGACGGCACGCCCTCACCCTGAACAAGGTAAGCTACAGCATAGACTTTTGGCCAAGGTGACAGGTCGGAAGGGACAACGAAATGATTACCAAAGGATATAAGCAAACGTTGAAGACAAGAAGAAGGTTAAGCTTTTCTATCTCCAATCTATCCACATATTCCACTCTCTCTCTAACTTGCTCGTCGGAGGGTTCGCTGGGGGACTCCCCGTTCCCCGTTGAACTCTTGTGCAGGTTCATTGGTGGGCTTGACCATTCAGATATCGGTTGGAGAAGCGTGGACCAGTTCGATCCATTCCATCTGAACCCGTCATATCATTTTTGTATCATCAGTTGGCGCCGTCTGTGGGAACGCTTTGCTCCTCACGCCAGTTGTGCTCATTGTCGCCGGAGATCCTGTTCCAATAACCTTTCCTGCTACCCACCAAAGTGTATGGTCACGACTAGATCCGTGGCTTCTCACCAAAATGCTGCCGACCACCAAGCCGACCCCCCCAATCCAAACAACCCACCACAGTATTTCATCGAGCTTACCAACAACATTAACCGCATGGCCAAGCAAAACCAAGCCTTGATAAATGCTCTACTCAAAAGAAACCCTCATATGCCTCCTCCACCACCTCCCGATATTCCGCCCAACCAAGAGCGAGCCCCAAGCCATACTATCCCGCAGCCTTATCCACCCAACTTGGAAGGCTTACAACCTCTTCCTAATATAAATACACCACCCCGACCCCTGCATCCATCGGTGCTGGCACCAACCCCTGAAGGGGAAGCCAGTAGCGTCCAACCCCCGCTGCCTTCCGGTGGTGATAACATCCCCCTCTGGGACGCCAAACTCCGAGCCATGAAACTCCAACTCCAAGGAGTCATGCAGAACATCCAGCATAAACCCTCTACCACAGCAAACTCACCATTTGTTGCTTCCATCCGGGACAAACCTTTACCTCCCAAGTTCAAAATGCCCGCCATCGACTCTTTTGACGGTACGACAGACCCAGTCGACCATCTGGAGACCTACAGAACCCTCATGATCCTCCATGCATTCCCTGACGAGATCATGTGTCGAGCTTTCCCCGTGACACTGAAGGGGTCAGCTCGGCTGTGGTTTAGCCAGTTACCAACAGATTCCGTCTCCACTTTCCAGTATCTCAGTGACTCCTTCCTCAGTCATTTTATTGGAGCCCAGTGTCAGCGCTGTCCGGCAACCCAACTCCTCAACATCCGCCAGACCGAGGGGGAGTCCCTGTGCAGTTTCGTTACCCGCTTCAACACCGAAGCCTTACAAGTGGCGGAAAACAATGATAAGGTCATTCTTACAGCTTTCATGGCCGGACTACGGTCGTCTGATTTCCTCTTCTCCCTCTCTAAAAACCCCCCACCTTCATGGCAGCCCTGCTATCCAAAGCTCAAAAATACATGAATGCAGAAGATTCCCTAGCCACTCGCCAAGACCCTACCGCAAAAAACCCGACTCCCCGAGAAAAGCGAAAAGACTCAGAAATCAGAAACACCAATTGCAATAACTCAACAACCCACTATACCGACCGACCCCCCTAGAGCTGACTGGGCGGCACCAGCTCAACCGCCCGGTCGGTTCGGACGGTACACACCGCTCAATTCCCCCACAGAACAAGTCCTCAATCAGATCCAGCGGGACTACCCCCTCAAATGGCCCCAACCATCACGAACCCCCTCAAATCGGAAAGACCAGTCCAAATATTGCCGCTTCTACCAGGACCACGGCCATAATACCGACGATTGCGTCAACCTCAAAGATCAGGTCGAGACCTTAATAAGTCAGGGACGTCTTAGCCGGTTCACGGACACCCGCCCTTAGCAGAGGCAAAGGACTAAGCCCCTCAGAAACAACCGCCGGCGCACCCCTCCCCAGCAGCCAGCCCAATCCCACCAAGGCCATGATCGCCCTCCACAGCAGCCTCGGCCGCAAGGTAATCCCCCCCCCACCTGTTGGAGAAATCAGAGTTATATTGGGCGGCTTTGCTTGTGGGGGGACCATCCTGCTCGGCTCAGAAAGTACAACTCAGAAAGATAAGGCAGGGCTCAGACAAAGCAGTTGCCACGGTAGACCGACCCTCCAAACAGCCCAAGCAGTGGACTAAGCCTATCACCTTCACGAACACCGACTGCGCAAGCATCCGTTACCCTCATGATGACCCTCTCGTCATTTCTGCCCTCCTCTCCAACTACAAGGTCAGATGAGTTCTCATCGACGACGGCAGTTCTTTAAACATTATCTTCCTTAATTGCTTTCGCCAGCTCAAGATTGGGGAGGCAAGTCTGTCTCCTCTCCAAACCCCTTTGGTCGGTTTCACTGGTGACCGGGTGACCTCCATCGATCTTCCTATCATAATCGGAGAGTACCCGCGGCAGACCACAAAGTTGCTCACCTTCCTTGTTGTCGACTGCCCCTCCGCCTACAACATTATTCTTGGTCGCACTGCCCTAAATGCTTTTCAAGCTATCACATCAACTTACCACCTTGCCATTAAGTTCCCACTGATCTGGGGGTCGAGACAGTGAGGGGAGAGCAGACAGTTGCCAGGGTGTGTTATGTCGCCTCACTCAAAGAGGTCAAGCTGAAGAAGGCAATGATCATTGAAGGGCTTGACGTCAGAGATGAGGACGACCTGGTTAGAGGGGAGCCTGTGAAGGAGCTCATTAAGGTTCCCATCGACCCTGCCAACTCGACGAAAACTGCCAAAATCGGCAGCCAACTATCCCTCCAAGCAAAGGTTGACCTTACTGCCCTCCTGATTGAACACAACGATGTATTTGCCTGGACTCACTCAGGCATGCGGGGTATTGACCCTTTATTCATAACCCATCGCCTCAGCATTGAACCCCATTTCCGACCTTACCGCCAGAAGTAGCGCATTTTTCATCCAGAGCGCAACACTCTCATTGCCGCAGAGATCGACAAGCTTCTTGAGGCACAATTTATCAAAAACGTGGACTACCCTAGATGGTTGTCAAACGTCGTCCTGATCCGTAAGAACAATAGTAAATGGCGACTCTATGTCAACTACTCCGACCTCAACCGAGCTTGCCCCAAAGACAGCTATCCCCTCCCCCCGCATATATCTGCTTGTCGACGCCACGACCGGTCATCAAATGCTCAGCTTCATGGATGCCTTCTCTGGGTACAACCAAATTCTGATGCACCCATCTGATCGTGAACACACCTCTTTCATTACCGACTGAGGTACCTACTATTACCGTGTGATGTCGTTTGGACTGAAAAATGCTGGGGCCACCTACCAACGGTTAGTCAATGCTGTCTTCCATCATCAGATAGGTCGGAATATGGAAGTATATGTCGACGACATGCTAGTCAAGAGCAAACTCTCCGCTGACCATCTGACCGACCTGCGAGAGACTTTCACCACCCTATGAAAGTACCAAATGAAGCTTAACCCGGAAAAGTGCGCCTTCGGCGTAGGATCTGGAAAGTTTTTGGGTTTCATGGTCAGTCAGCGGGCATTGAAGCCAACCCTGAAAAGATCAAGGCTTTGATTGAAATGCAGTCACCCAGAACGGTTAAGGAGGTTCAAAGACTCACTGGCCAAGTTGTCGCCCTCAACCGCTTCATTTTCCGCGCAACAGATAAGTGCCTTCCCTTCTTCAAAGTTCTTCGGCAAACTTTTGAATGGACGACCGAATCCGAAGAGGTTTTTCAGCAGTTGAAACAGTGCATGGCCAACCTCCCTCTTCTTTCACAGGCAATTACGGGCGAACCCCTCTTTCTATATTTAGCCGTGTCAAGCACCGCAGTTAGTGCCGCTCTTATCAGGGAAGACGGCTCTGTCCAATGGCCGGTCTACTACATCTGTCGGGCTCTCAGGGGAGTGGAGCAGAATTACCCACTGTTAGAAAAATTGTCCTTGGCCTTGGTCACCGCCTCCAGACGACTCCGTCCTTACTTCCAAGCCCATTCCATAGTGGTCCTCACCGACCAACCCTTGAAGAAGGTAATGCAGCAACCAGAACTCTCCAGCAGACTTATGCAGTGGTCAGTGGAACTCAGCCAGTTTGACATCTCTTACCAGCCTTGAACAGCGATTAAGGGGTAGGCTATCGCGCGATTTCATCCTGGAATTCACTAATCCTTCCCCAACCACGGCCACTCCACCTCCACCAACCCCTACCGACCCAGAAGACCCTCACTCTTGGACTCTCAACGTCGAGGGATCATCCCGCAGAAAAGGCAGTGGGGCTGGTCTCATTCTCATTGCCCCTGAGGGTGGTTATTTCAAATGTGCTCTCTGTTTGTTGTTCGAGGCCAGTAACAATGAGGCTGAATATGAGGCATTGATAGCAGGTCTCCGCCTAGCCCGGGATATTAGTGTCAGCCACATCTGGGTGTTCAGCGACTGCCAGCTCATTGTCGGACAAATTACAGGGGAATTCGATGCCAAGGAGGACACAATGCGGGCTTACAGGGATATAGTACTCCCCCTTGTTCGCCTCTTCAATACCTTCCACATCAAGCACATCTCTTGGGCAGAAAACTCTAAGGCAGATGAGATGGCTCAGTTGGCTTCTGCAGACCAGTCCGACCTCAACCATGGTGTCCGCCTCGACTCACCCTGCTATTTCCCCCAACCAACCAGACGTCCAGTTCCTCCAAAATGAATCCATCCCCTGGGCCGCAGACATCTTCCTGTATCTAACAACAGGGGGGCTTCCAGACGACAAACAACAGGCCGCCAAAATCAGGGCCCGGTCGGCTAATTACACTCTTGTCAGCGGACTCTTGTACAAAAGGGGCTTCTCATGCCCATACCTGAGATGCCTCAACCCTGCTCAGGCGACCTACGTAATGAGAGAAGTCCATGAGTGTATATGTGGCAATCATTCGGGCGGTAAGTCCCTAGCCTACAAAATACTTCGCACTGGTTATTTCTAGCCTACTCTCAATCAAGATGCGACAGATTTTGTGCTCAAATGTGACAAGTGCCAACGTTTTGCCAACGTTCCCCACGCCCCTCCCACAGAATTGATCACACTCTGCAGTCCCTACCCCTTCGCCAAATGGGGGATCGACCTGGTAGGCCCACTGCCCACTGGACGAGGCCAAACCAAATTTGCCATTGTCACCATCGATTACTTCCCCAAATAAGTTGAAGCAGAACCCCTTGCCACCATTACCGAGCGGAACACAACCAGATTCATCTGGCAGTCGATCGTCTGCAAATTTGGCATCCCTCAAGCCATCGTCTCTGATAACGGTAAACAATTTGACAATGCCAAATTCAGAAAATTCTGTGCAGAGCTCCAAATCCAGCCATGTTTCTCCTCCCCCCGGCCATCCCCAAGCCAATGGCCAAGTTGAGGTCACCAATTATTCTCTTCTCAAGATTGTCAAAACTAAGCTGGAAGCTGCTAAGGGACTCTGGGCTGAGGAGTTGCCGAATGTACTCTGGGCTTACCGCACTACTGCTCGAACTCCCACTGGGGAGACCCCTTTTCACTTAACATACGGCGCAGAGGCGGTCATCCCAATGGAGATCGGTCTTCCTACCCCAAGGGTTCTACATCTGAATTCAGAACTAACTGAAGAGTTGCGTCGGGCAGACCTAGACCTGATTGAAGAGCTCCGAGAAACAACTGCAGTCAGACGGGCCTCATACCAACAGAAAATGAGAACACATTACAACCGCAGAGTCTGACCAAGGGAGTTCGCCGTGGGGGACCTTGTTTTGCAAGAAGTAACTCTTGCCACCAAAAATCCGACTGAGGGCAAACTGGCAACCAAATGGGAGGGACCTTACATTGTGAAAGCCAAACCACGTCCGGGCACTTACCGACTTCAAGACATGGAAGGTCAAGACCTCTCCCATCCTTGGAACGCTGAACATTTGAAGCGCTATTTTCAATAAAAGTTGTATTTTTGTATCGTCCAAAATGTTGTATGTTCTTTTTGACAATCTATGTTCTCATTTTCTCCTCATATAGTGTAAATTTATGACCCCATGGGCTACACTTTGTATGACAGCAAACTTATATCTCAGTTATCTGTGGTATTCCAATAACGCTTTGATTGCAGCCTCAGCCAGACTGAGCACAAAAAGCCTTAGCCAGACTGAGCATGAAGAACTCGGCCAGACCGAGTCACTTAAAGCCTCAGCTAGACTGAGCACAAA